>CM026390.1:75766355-75821355 GCA_014843695.1 Archivesica marissinica | reverse complement strand
CCGTCCCATACAATTCCACACAGAGTTTGGTGGCGTATAGTTACATGCCCCATACAATTCCACACAGAGTTTGGTGGCGTATAGTTACATGCCCCATACAATTCCACACAGAGTTTGGTGGCGTATAGTTACATGCCCCATACAATTCCACACAGAGTTTGGTGGCGTATTGTTCCACGCCCCATACAATTCCACACAGAGTTTGGTGGCGTATAGTTCCACGCCCCATACAATTCCACACATAGTTTGGTGGCGTATAATTTCCCGTCCCATACAATTCCACACAGAGTTTGGTGGCGTATAGTTACATGCCCCATACAATTCCACACAGAGTTTGGTGGCGTATAGTTACATGCCCCATACAATTCCACACAGAGTTTGGTGGCGTATAGTTACATGCCCCATACAATTCCACACATAGTTTGGTGGCGTATTGTTCCACGCCCCATACAATTCCACACATAGTTTGGTGGCGTATAGTTCCACGCCCCATACAATTCCACACATAGTTTGGTGGCGTATAGTTTCCCATCCCATACAATTCCACACATACCTTGGTGGCGTATAGTTACACGCCCCATACAATTCCACACATACCTTGGTGGCGTATAGTTCCACACCCCATACAATTCCACACAGAGTTTGGTGGCGTATAGTTCCACGCCCCATACAATTCTACACATAGTTTGGTGGCGTATAGTTCCACGCCCCATACAATTACACACAAGGCTTGGTGGCGTATAGTTCCACGCCCCATACAATTCCACACAGAGTTTGGTGGCGTATAGTTCCACGCCCCATACAATTACACACAAGGCTTGGTGGCGTATAGTTCCACACCCCATACAATTCCACACATACCTTGGTGGCGTATTGTTCCACACCCCATACAATTCCACACATACCTTGGAGGCGTATAGTTCCACACCCCATACAATTCCACACATACCTTGGTGGCGTATAGTTACACGCCCCATACAATTCCACACATACCTTGGTGGCGTATAGTTCCACGCCCCATACAATTCCACACATACTTTGGTGGCGTATAGTTCCACACCTCATACAATTCCACACATAGTTTGGTGGCGTATAGTTTCCCGCCCCATACAATTCCACACAGAGTTTGGTGGCGTATAGTTCCACGCCCCATACAATTCCACACAGAGTTTGGTGGCGTATAGTTCCACGCCCCATACAATTCCACACAGAGTTTGGTGGCGTATAGTTCCACGCCCCATACAATTCCACACAGAGTTTGGTGGCGTATAGTTCCACGCCCCATACAATTCCACACAGAGTTTGGTGGCGTATAGTTCCACACCCCATACAATTCCACACATACCTTGGTGGCGTATAGTTCCACACCCATACAATTCCACACAGAGATTGGTGGCGTATAGTTACATGCCCCATACAATTCCACACATAGTTTGGTGGCGTATAGTTACACGCCCCATACAATTCCACACAGAGTTTGGTGGCGTATAGTTACACGCCCCATACAATTCCACACAGAGTTTGGTGGCGTATAGTTACACGCCCCATACAAATCCACACAGAGTGTGGTGGCGTATAGTTCCACGCCCCATACAATTCCACACAGAGTTTGGTGGCGTATAGATACACGCCCCATACAATTCCACACAGAGTTTGGTGGCGTATAGTTACACGCGCCATACAATTCCACACAGAGTGTGGTGGCGTATAGTTCCACGCCCCATACAATTCCACACAGAGTGTGGTGGCGTATAATTTCCCGTCCCATACAATTCCACACAGAGTTTGGTGGCGTATAGTTCCACGCCCCATACAATTCCACACAGAGTTTGGTGGCGTATAGTTCCACGCCCCATACAATTCCACACATACCTTGGTGGCGTATAGTTCCACGCCCCATACAATTCCACACAGAGTTTGGTGGCGTATAGTTCCACGCCCCATAAAATTCCACACATACCTTGGTGGCGTATAGTTACACGCCCCATACAATTCCACACATACCTTGGTGGCGTATAGTTCCACGCCCCATACAATTCCACACAGAGTTTGGTGGCGTATAGTTCCACGCCCCATAAAATTCCACACATACCTTGGTGGCGTATAGTTCCACGCCCCATACAATTCCACACAGAGTTTGGTGGCGTATAGTTCCACGCCCCATACAATTCCACACAGAGTTTGGTGGCGTATAGTTCCACGCCCCATAAAATTCCACACATACCTTGGTGGCGTATAGTTCCACGCCCCATACAATTATACACATACCTTAGTGGCGTATAGTTTCACGCCCCATACAATTCCACACAGAGTTTGGTGGCGTATAGTTCCACGCCCCATAAAATTCCACACATACTTTGGTGGCGTATAGTTCCACGCCCCATACAATTCCACACAGAGTTTGGTGGCGTATAGTTCCACGCCCCATACAATTCCACACAGAGTTTGGTGGCGTATAGTTCCACGCCCCATAAAATTCCACACATAGTTTGGTGGCGCATAGATTCCCGCCCCATACAATTCCACACAGAGTTTGGTGGCGTATAGTTCCACACCCCATACAATTCCGCACATAGTTTGGTGGCGTATAGTTCCACACCCCATACAATTCCGCACATAGTTTGGTGGCGCATAGATTCCCGCCCCATACAATTCCACACATAGTTTGGTGGCGTATAGTTCCACGCCCCATACAATTACACACAAGGCTTGGTGGCGAATAGTTTCCCGCCCCATACAATTCCACACATAGTTTGGTGGCGCATAGTTCCACGCCCCATACAATTACACACAAGGCTTGGTGGCGAATAGTTTCCCGCCCCATACAATTCCACACATAGTTTGGTGGCGCATAGATTCCCGCTCCGCCCAATTACACGCACATATTGGTGGCGCATAGTTCCACACCTCATACAATTCCACACAGGGCTTGGTGGCGAAATAGTTTACCACCCATACAATTCCACGCAGAGCTTTGTGGCACATATATCCATGCGCCATACAATTCTTCTTCACACAGAGCATGGTGGTGCATAGCTCCCCATCCACATACACTTCCGCTCAGAGCTTGGTGGTGCATGATTTCCCGCCCCATACAATTCCGCACAGGGCATGGTGGCGCATAGCTCCATGCCCCATACAATTCCCACAGAGCTTGAGGCGCATAGCTCCCCGCCCCATACAATTCCTCACAGTGCTTGGTGGCGCATAGCTCCCCACCCACATACAATTCCGCACAGAGCTTGGTGGTGCATGGTTCCCCGACCCATACAATTCCACACATAGCTTGAGGCGCATAGCTTCCCGCCGCCATACAATTCCTCACAGTGATTGGTGGCGCATAGCTCCCCACCCACATACAATTCCGCACAGAGCTTGGTGGTACATGGTTCCCCGCCCACATACAAGTTCATACATAGCTTGAGGCGCATAGCTCCCCGCCGCCATACAATTCCTCACAGTGCTTGGTGGCGCATAGCTCCCCACCCACATACAATTCCACACAGAGCTTGGTGGTACATGGTTCCCCGCCCACATACAATTTCATACATAGCTTGAGGCGCATAGCTCCCCGCCGCCATACAATTCCTCACAGTGCTTGGTGGCGCATAGCTCCCCACCCACATACAATTCCACACATAGCTTGGTGGCACATTGCTCCCCGCCCACATACAATTCCACACATAGCTTGGTGGCGCATAGCTCCCCCACCCACGTACAATTCCACACATAGTTTGGTGGCGCATAGCTCCCCGCCCATATACAATTCCACACATAGCTTGGTGGCGCATAGCTCCCCGCCCACATACAATTCCACACATAGCTTGGTGGCGCATAGCTCCCCGCCCACATACAATTCCACACATAGCTTGGTGGCGCATAGCTCCCTGCCCACATACAATTCCACACATAGCTTGGTGGCGCATAGCTCCCCGCCCACATACAATTCCACACATAGCTTGGTGGCACATAGCTCCCCACCCACATACAATTCTACACATAGTTTGAGGCGCATAGCTCCCCGCCCACATACAATTCCACACAGAGCTTGGTGGCGCATAGCTCCCCACCCACATACAATTCCTCACATAGCTTGAGGCGCATAGCTCCCCGCCGCCATACAATTCCGCACATAGTTTGAGGCGCATAGCTCCCCGCCGCCATACAATTCCGCACATAGTTTGAGGCGCATAGCTCCCCGCCGCCATACAATTACGCACATAGCTTTTGGCGCATAGCTCCCCGCCGCCATACAATTCCGCACATAGCTTGAGGCGCATAGCTCCCCGCCGCCATACAATTCCGCACATAGTTTGAGGCGCATAGCTCCCCGCCGCCATACAATTCCGCACATAGTTTGAGGCGCATAGCTCCCCGCCGCCATACAATTCCGCACATAGTTTGAGGCGCATAGCTCCCCGCCACCATACAATTACGCACATAGCTTTTGTCGCATAGCTCCCCGCCGCCATACAATTCCGCACATAGCTTGAGGCGCATAGCTCCCCACCGCCATACAATTCTGCACATAGCTTGGTGGCACATAGCTTCCCAACCACATACAATTCCGCACACAGCTTGAGGCGCATAGCTCCCCGCCGCCATACAATTCCGCACATAGATTGGTGGCGCATAGCTCCCCACCCACATACAATTCCGTACATAGTTTGGTGGCACATAGCTCCCCACCCACATACAATTCCACACATAGTTTGAGGCGCATAGCTCCCCGCCGCCATACAATTCCGCACATAGATTGGTGGCGCATAGCTCCCCACCCACATACAATTCCGTACATAGTTTGGTGGCACATAGCTCCCCACCCACATACAATTCCACACATAGTTTGAGGCGCATAGCTCCCCGCCGCCATACAATTCCGCACATAGATTGGTGGCGCATAGCTCCCCACCCACATACAATTCCGTACATAGTTTGGTGGCACATAGCTCCCCACCCACATACAATTCCACACATAGTTTGAGGCGCATAGCTCCCCGCCGCCATACAATTCCGCACATAGCTTGGTGGCACATAGCTCCCCACCCACATACAATTCCACACATAGCTTGGTGGCACATAGCTCCCCGCCGCCATACAATTCCGCACATAGCTTGGTGGCACATAGCTCCCCACCCACATACAATTCCGCACATAGCTTGGTGGCACATAGCTCCCCACCCACATACAATTCCGCACATAGCTTGGTGGCGCATAGCTCCCCACCCCACCCAGCTTCACACTGAGCTCGGTAGGTGTATAACTCGCCGCCCCACCCAGCTTCACACTGAGCTCGGTGGGTGTATAGCTCGCCGCCCCACCCAGCTTCACACATAGCTTGGTAAAGGTATACCTTGTGGTATATTTAGCACTAATCTACATTGGTTTATCACAGATATTCACATTGGAACCGGGTAGCAGTGAGTTACTGATTGCTGACCAACCGTTTCCCATCCGAGCCCAGTGCTTAGCAGTGTTCAGTCCAGATCCTGAGAGAGTGTCCAGGTCGGATGTGCATATTGATGATGTAACAGGACAGTTGCGTAAAATCAACACTGACCAATATCACGTCTCATTTCAGGGATGTGGTAAGTTAGTAATTACATGTTCATTACATTTAAGAAACGACAATTTTCTTTTAAAATATTATCTTATGCAGACGACGAGCGTAAACTTGTTTAAATTGATTCCACTGTG
The DNA here is from genome assembly GCA_014843695.1 of Archivesica marissinica. Taxonomy (NCBI): domain Eukaryota; kingdom Metazoa; phylum Mollusca; class Bivalvia; order Venerida; family Vesicomyidae; genus Archivesica; species Archivesica marissinica. The sequence goes on along the minus strand of CM026390.1, from coordinate 75,815,658 downwards.
CCTAAATTGATTGAGTGTGTCTAAAATTGATTCTGATTCATAGTGTGTATAAATTAAATCAATTGTGTCTAAAGTGATTCCAATTTGTCTAAATAAACCATAAGTAAACAATTTAATGGAGCAAACGAGACACATGTAATACTATATCAGGCGCGTAGCTGCCATTAATAATAATAAAGATAGGCCAAAAGGCCCGGGCCTGCACATCATTTTGACCAAAATATTTTTATATAGAATTGTTATTGCTTTTGATGTACATGTATAGCAGAACAGTGTATTGTCATGTTTATTTGTTATAAAAACATGTCCGAATTTGTCTTTTAAATGCAGCAGAATGCGGGAAATTGAATCCTAAAAAAATAATTATTCTGGGGGTGCATGCCCCCTGACCCCCCTAGCAACCTCGTTCGCTACACTCACTCAACATTCTTTACCCGGGCCTGCACATAATTTGCCTCCTGGCTACGCCCCTGTATAGTATCATTATTATATGTTCACCCTCTCTGATTTGTTGAAGTAGATCTTCAGACAGTTTATCTATTCAATTTCAGATGCACTGGCCCCTCATGGTAAGCGATTTTACACCTAAAAGGATATCGACTGCTGGTAGGAAATTAGAACGAGACGAAACGCCAATTAGCGCAGTGGTTAGCGCGCTCGCTTCTCACCAATGCAACCCGGGTTCGATCCTCGGACCGGAAAGTATGTGAGATGGTACGATGGTCGCCAGATCGGACATATGGGTTTTCTCCGGTTACTCCGGTACCCCCCCCCCCCCCCACACACACACGAATGACCACAAATACGCTTTCATCCGCGCCAACGAGAGTGATTAATATAAGTTGTTAGAACTTGCTTCGCAATTGTTGTAAAATAAATAAAGTTTAAAAAAAGAAACGCCAACCACACAGAAAAATATAAATAGTTAATTTAAATATATATTGATTAATGTTACCGAGTTTGCACATTGTTAGATTGCTTGTAAGGATGAACATATTTTAATTAATATAAATGTAATGTAATCGTTGTTGTTTCACACGCACATACTTGTTTTTATTTATTTTTTATTACCGAAAGATGCCTTGGACTCTTGTGGAAAGACAAGAATTTCTGGTGACCATAACCGTCGTCAAAAGCGTGTTGTAGGTGGATCTACGTCACTTCCGGGCGAATGGCCGTGGCTAGTATCGTTGCATTTCATGGGTAGTCACGAATTCACGGACAATTCTGGACTACCTCATCTTTGCGGCGGTTCTCTCATCCACCCACAATGGGTCCTTGCAGCTGCTCACTGTTTTGAGTAAGTTAAAGGAGTTATCAATAGCTATTGGGCCTAAAGATAACTAATCAATACTACACAAGCTATTAAAGCAGCATTTAAGGCCATAATAAAATAAATCCTAGATTTTCATCCACATTTTTTTGAAAATGGGGGCGGGGGGTGAACTTTTATTTTTTATTTTATATTTTCAGGATATCGATATTTATGCTGATAAAATGGTGTTTTGACAAGATTTTTTTTTTTTTCAAATAGTAATAAAAAAAATCGGGGCGGGCCCTAAAAACGGGGGCGGGCGGGGATGAAAATCTAGGAAATATTTTATTATGGCCTTACATCATATGAAATAAATATATTTGAAAAATTCAATTTTTACGTATGGGTAGCAATGCTGCTACACATTCTAACATTATACTTTGTGTGCTTATGTTCATTTGGTAAACAGTGTTTTTTTGCGATAAAACAAACTCGAAACCGAAAGTAGGACTTTCCGAGTCGATCGGTCACGCACTTGTTTACAACCGGAACTCATCGTCCGCACTTGTTTACATTCAGAATGCATCGACCCCATTTGTCCCACGTTGTCTTTTTTAATTAAATTACTTGATATGTTGATTCATACCTCTGTTAGCTAAGTCTTTTAGGGACATTTCTACATCTACGCGAGCGGTTCGACATTAGAGGAAGATAGATAGTATTTCATGTTCAAAATATATACGTTGTTTTCTACATCCTCTGTTGTTTCACGCATGCGCGCTGTGCGTGTTACATTTCGTGTGTTGATAAACAAATTCGCGTATACGACGGTTTAAATTTATTGGAATTTTATCGTTTCTGAGCGACTATTTCGATTTTTGTAAACACACACCCATTAGTATTTATATTTTACCCAAATATCCTTTATTACGATGTAATGCTGCTTTAACACCATTTGCCTCTGTCAAATTTAAATCAATTATTAGAAACCAAATGTGCATTATGCACATATATATGTATTCCTCAACTGTTCAAAAATTGTTAAATACTAGATGAGATAGCTTCATGTTTATCGCAATTTGGATACTGCACATTTGAAGATGTTGTAAGAATGTGTACATGTATCTACTGTGATGCTGATTAAGTGTGATACTATAAACCACCATTGACATACAGATACATGAGATGTGTTTATAATGATCAACAACTATTAATGTAATTGCTTAGTATTAAAAAACTGTTGTATGTATAAATGTATACATGTACCATAGACTCATTGGTTTTTGACCTTTTGTTCAAAAATATCTATCTATCTATATGTATGACGTAAGCTATGACTCACGTCAAATATTGTGTGATTGTTTCAACACAGACATTGCAATATACAGGTGTGTCCACTATGTATATATACATGACCCGTTGGTATGGTTACACATAAGGTCTATTACATCGACGGAAAGGGCATCTGCTGCCAAAATAAAGCAACACAAGGGAAGCATGAGTTGACCTCAACAAGACATCACCATGATATAAGTCGTGATTTAATTGAATGTCAGGAAGGGATTCGAATAAGTTACTATGTAACTGTCCCCCCAATCCTAACTGTGCTGTTGCAACTATACCTATGTTATATACCATTCTCCCCAATCCTAACTGTGCTATTGCAACTATGCCTATGTTATATACCATTCTCCCCAATCCTAACTGTGCTGTTGCAACTATTCCTATGTTATATACCATTCCCCCAATCCTAACTGTGCTGTTGCAACTATGCCTATGTTATATACCATTCTTGCCAATCCTAACTGCTGTTGCAACTATGCCTATGTTATATACCATTCTTGCCAATCCTAACTGTGCTGTTGCAACTATTCCTATGTTATGTACCATTCTTGCCAATCCTAACTGTGCTGTTGCAACTATTCCTATGTTATGTACCATTCTCCCCAATCCTAACTGTGCTATTGCAACTATGCCTATGTTATATACCATTCTCCCCAATCCTAACTGTACTGTTGCAACTACTCCTATGTTATGTACCATTCCCCCAATCCTAACTGTGCTGTTGCAACTATGCCTATGTTATGTACCATTCTTGCCAATCCTAACTGTGCTGTTGCAACTATGCCTATGTTATGTACCATTCTTGCCAATCCTAACTGTGCTGTTGCAACTATGCCTATGTTATGTACCATTCCCCCAATCCTAACTGTGCGGTTGCAACTATTCCTATGTTATGTACCATTCTCCCCAATCCTAACTGTGCTGTTGCAACTATGCCTATGTTATATACCATTCCCCCAATCCTAACTGTGCTGTTGCAACTATGCCTATGTTATATACCATTCCCCCAATCCTAACTGTGCTGTTGCAACTATGCCTATGTTATGTACCATTCTTGCCAATCCTAACTGTGCTGTTGCAACTATGCCTATGTTATATACCATTCTTGAATAAAATATTGTTTAAACTAATTGATTGTCAAACTGATCATGACAAAATGGCCGACTGGAAAATATTATACACTTAGACTATACTATTTGGGTTTGTTACAGTGAGCTTGCTGGGGAAGGGCTCTCCGACACGGATAGCTGGGTGGCAGTTCTAGGTGAACATTACCAGGGCACCATCGAGGGAACAGAACAGTTTATTAACGTGGTGGAAATCATCAAGCATCCTGAGTTCGTACGTAAGTATATTAGTTATAATTACAACTTCCCAGCAATATCGCGAATCTGATTGGCTGATACAGCCCATGTGATCGCCGTTCATAGCCCAATGAATTGCACACTTATTCTAGTCTCATTACTATTCATGACATACTACTTTTTGTATGGTGTGAGGAATCAAAAAGACAAATTATTTTGTAATTTGTAAACTATTACAAGTCTTGTAGTTGTAATTCGGATTTTGTGCAAATTAGGTGTGCAAAACTGACATTTCATACCACGATGAAACGCAGCAAAAGTACAGTCAAGTGTTAAATAAGACTATGGAAGTCGTCATAGCGCACTGGTAGCGCGCGTTCGCTTCAGTAGCGAAAGGCCCAGAGTCCTTAAGCCAGGCATTTAAATTCCACGTGTCTCTTCTCTCCCTTGTGGCGATGGAGTCCATCAGGAATGAGGTCTCTAAAGTGATTCATATAAGTTGTAAGAACTCGTTTCGCAATTGAGCTAAAATAAATGTGTATAAACTAAATAAGACGGAGACGCGTTATATGAAGAGTGTTCTGGGCTACTAGGGAAAAGTAGTACATACTAATGATACTTGCCGAGAAGCTAACCGGCATCCTTGTTTACAGTGTCTCGTCTAATAAGGTATCATGTAAAGCTTGGTTAGAATGGTGTGTGCTTTGCGCTTATTAACCGTCGCTACCCGGTTGCCCATATGAGCGACACCTACTGAAGAGTTAATCATTTGAGGATAATGCAATGATATAGACAGAGACACATTCCATGGTCTCCTCTGGTTCTTTTACGTGCACGATGTAAAGCACCGACACGATACATCGGTTTAAAGTCCCAGTTGAATGTCTGTTAATTTTTATTATTGTCAGACGGGGGATAGAACCTGCGATCCCTAGATTACCAGTCGAACGTGTTAACCACAGGACTACAGATCCGTCTGTTGTTTGGTATGGTAATAATGTGTGACTTTATGTATCCCAGTTGCATACAACCACGAGATCTTGCACGACGTCGCCATGGTGAAGCTCAGTCACCCAGTGCCATTTTCGGACTACGTAAATACGATATGCCTGGAACCGAACTATACCGTTCCAGACGGAACAGTGTGTACAACAGCTGGATGGGGCGTTGTGGACATTGGTAACTATATATTTACAATGTTATTACGCTCGCCATGATCAGCCCCCTTCCAGTCTCCCGCGTTTACCTTCCGCAATGAGACGTTGCTGATTGGTTTATTATTAGAAGTCACAAATCGCACGCCTTTATAATCCATTGTGAATAATACCGCGCGATGCATTAGTAAAGTCGTTGTTAATTAATTGAAACGAAACGACGTATACACATCCTTAACACGACTTTTATACAATTTATGCATGTATGTTCCTTTAATGTCAAACCCCTCGCGGGGACTTAGACATGTTTTCCTGGGCAGGCTTAGTCGACCTAAGCGATTAACCAGTACTAAGCAATGTGTGTGAGGTGCCTTGCTCAATGACACTACATACGTGGCCTGACCGAGTATCGAACCCGGGACCGTTCGATTCCAAATCCGACGCTCTACCACTGGACGCCACAATTTATGTTCATTTACAGTCTTGAATCGTTCAGAAAAGGAAATGTGGCCCCCAGCTCGGACAGGTGGGTTTTCTCCGGGTACGAATGAACACATAGTTCTAGTGTACATGTAATTGAAATTTATAAACATGATGCTGTTCACGAAGTACTCACACCCGATCATAATAATATACAAGGCTCCGAATTGATGTCTGTATTCCTTTAATCTACTAAATACAAGATCTAAAATTAATATAGTTCAACTTTACCTTGCTTACACGGTTGATATTTGAAATGTAGATCAGAATGGTAACGTATTTAGAACGTATATATATCAGATGGTGTTGGTGTATGTATGTCGATCACAGTATTATAGAATAATGCGCCATTGCACATGTAACATAGTATTCTCGTCACATTACCGTATTAGAAATGGTAAGCATATATTTATATATATGCAGTCTTAGTCTGTATTCACCCGGTTTACCCCCGACTGTCGCTGGCACAAATTCTTGTGTGAGTGACAGTCGGAGATATGAAAACCGAACACACACTGGGGTTACAGCAGCGAACCTACTGCCCCGAGGATTGCGGTAAAAGGTGAGTTCTAACTATTGGCTCGGAGCCGGTACAATCTGTGAATGTTGTTAGCTATTTTCTCTATGTTTATGTTAGATGGTGTTGGTGTTGAACTTCCGAACTCGGCGGAGTTAAGGATTATACCTCGTACTGAGTGTGCCGACAATTATAACAGCCTGCCGGATGATGACGAAGCTAAACCGTTCGTCTCCATTCAAGAATCTGTAATCTGTGCCAGGGCGGACCGTGAAGGCGTCGACTCTTGTAGGGTACGTTAACTACATGGTTAAAGTCTAATTAATGCAAGTGGCCGGCTCATTGCCTGAATTCAATTCAATATATTTATTGCATTAACTATGATAACATATTAATATAACAATACATAAACATTAATATAACAATACATAAACAAAGTGCAATGGAAATGCATGGATACATTTTCAGAAGAGCATATAGATGGGTTGTGGTGTCGAAATTTTTTTATTTCTTGCTACATTTGCGTACATGTACTATATAAATTTGGACAAGTTTTGAACAATTTTCCTATTAGTCTCTGTAAGGTAATACACTTTTGTTCGGTAGGCCAAGTGTAATAGTCTTTTCTTGTAGTAATCTTAAATCTATAATTTTAGGGAAGAAAAGAAGAAAACGATACATGTACTCACTTTCGGTCATTCTATAATTACAATGCATGAATAGTGCATGGCTTTTATTTGTAACAGATACGATTTCGTTTTACGCACATGTATGTATGTATACAGTGCTTTTTCCAGTATTTCAAAATTATGGTTTTAAGTTTCTAATTATATAATTTTCAATTAGCGACTGTTCCTCGGTTTTAATATGTAAATATAATAATATGTCAGTAGACTGTGATAGGTTGATTATCTGTGATTAGATTAATCTCTTATAATTATTTTATAATGAAATGTGTTGTACTTTGCCGCGATAATTTGTTGTGTATATATTATGTATTGTACAACGATGAGACGTCCGCCTCTGTGGTCGAGTGGTTAAGGATGCTGACTTGTATACCACTGTATACCACTGTAACCTATCATCACTGATCGAGCCCCGCTCAGGCCGTGTCTCATTTAAATGAAAAAGTTGGCAGTTTCTTACGGAGGTTGGTGCACCCAAATACTGGTTAACCGCTGGAGCCTGTCCAGGAAAGGTGTTGTTAAGTAAACCGGCGATATAGCCCAAAATGGTGCTGATGCAGGCGTAAAACCCGAAATATAACATAACAACGATGAGACTGAAATAAAGAATACATCTAATATGTATAGGAAATGCGTCGTTCACCAGGGTTAGTATAAACTCAAATACCGGATTGTGGATGCGTCGTTCACAAGGGTTAGTATAAACTCAAATACCGGAGTGTTGATGCGTCGTTCACCAGGGTTAGTATAAACTCAAATACCGGAGTGTGGATGCGTCGTTCACCAGGGTTAGTATACACTCAAATACCGGAGTGTGGAAGCGTCGTTCACCTGGGTTAGTATAAACTCAAATACCGGAGTATGGATGCGTCGTTCACCAGGGTTAGTATAAACTCAAATACCGGAGTGTGGATGCGTCGTTCACCAGGGTTAGTATAAACTCAAATACCGGAGTGTGGATGCGTCGGTCACCAGGGTTAGTATAAACTCAAATACCGGAGTGTGGAAGCAAACTTGAGCAAACTGAGAAAATGCTACTTCCTTAATACTAAACCAGTGAGATCGAACGCACAACCTTTGGATATCATGAATGTAACATGGCCTTGGCCAATCAGATGCTCCTGAATTAATAATGTACTTCATGCTGTAGATGTATTATGTCAATTTTCTGAAACAATTATATTTTCTATGACCAGGGCGATTCTGGTGGGCCGTTGGTTTGTTACCATGACGAGCACTGGGTGCAGGTGGGGATTGTATCGTTTGGGTATGCATGCGGTGACATCAGGTACCCTGGCATCTACACTAATGTCAACTACTTCTATGACTGGATATCAAACATCACTGATAATACTTCTGCTACATCTATTTAAGAAGTGTTTGAGAAACATATTGGTACTTTGAAACCACCATGTGTTGCTTCACATGAGGCAAGTACAGACGAAGAATATAACCTCAATGGTTACTTGTCAAACACGTATGGTTGGTCCGACAACGAGTATTAAATTATTAATATTATTACTTCGTGTGCAACACTTGTTTTATTGCACACGTAAATAGCAAATACTTCCTAAATATGTGAACTTTAGGGTTACAGATCGTTTTGTGAATTATGAAAGCTACACATAAATGATATAATATGCACGCCAACATTTATCACACAAACCGGCATCCAGAAATCATAACTTTCTTGGCCGAGCATACCTCAGACGTGTAAACTTTATAATGAACAAAACTGTTACTATGGAAAACAATGCTAGTCTTAGAATGAGGACTACCCCAGTCAAAATAAGATTATCTATTGATCAAGTACAAATGTACATTAACTCATCGGACCCATGCGCTACTGTTCTGTGACGTCATTATCTTATTCTCAATCCGCCTTTCACGGGCCACGATATCATGACACTAAGTTTTATCCTATTCCCGTATGCCACGAATCTGTGGCTGTACATAGCCAGCAGTGAATACTGTGCGCCACGATATGTCGGCGCATTTCATTGGTCTATTCAAATGGGAATTTCAGGTATATTGATCAATATTTGAAGTAAATACATGAATAAATATCAAGTACCCCATAGGTAATTTAAACATATCAAATATTTATAAATATATTCCCAGGGAATCGATGCTGATTATAGATATATCAATGCAGTGTATAGGAGATGGCTTATCAGATACCTGCAGGGGCCGACTTGAGGTTATATATCAGGGCTGAATGAGTTAAACATGTATTTGGTTAGATTACTGAACCATACTAGTAATGTACTGGCTGTCTACATGCTAGTAATGTACTGGCTGTCTACATGCTAGTAATGTACTGGCTGTCTACATGCTAGTAATGTACTGGCTGTCTACATGCTTGTAATGTACCGGATTTCTACATACTAGTAATGTACTGGCTGTCTACATGCTAGTAATGTACTGGCTGTCTACATGCTAGTAATGTACTGGCTGTCTACATGCTAGTAATGTACTGGCTGTCTACATGCTTGTAATGTACCGGATTTCTACATACTAGTAATGTACTGGCTGTCTACATGCTAGTAATGTACTGGCTGTCTACATGCTAGTAATGTACTGGCTGTCTACATGCTAGTAATGTACTGGCTGTCTACATGCTAGTAATGTATTGGCTTTCTACATGCTAGTAATGTACCGGCTTTCTACATGCTAGTAATGTACTGGCTTTCTACATGCTAGTAATGTACCAGCTTTCTACATGCTAGTAATGTACCGGCTTTCTATCTAATACAATTACATGCTAACAAGGTGCTTTGTTTGATTTTGGGGTTCAACGTCGCACCAACAGCTCAGGTCATATGGCGACTCTCCAGCTATTATTGGTGGAGGACGACTCCGGCTGTCGCTCCGAGCTGTATTTCTGGTGTCAGAGGGCACCTGGGTCGAATTACCGACCTTCCGAGACAGCTGGATAACTTCCTAAAATGAAATAATTCGAGACGCCCAGAGGGATTCAAACCAGCAGCGTCAACGACCTTAATCACTCGGCCCCAAACGTTTATAAAACAATGTGACAGTTACTCTTAACAAGAATATGACATCAAATCGAGGGTCATTGCAGTCTTGAAGAACAAACTATCACAGGCATAAGTGTATTTGTTAGTGAAGCGTTAATTTGCAACGTTCTTCATTTTAAATAATTATATTCATCGCTTCAAGCGTTTACATGAAACACGAATACACTTAACAACTCTTATAAGTGTGCATCTTTGATTTCCGTATAACTTTTTTATTTATCAATATTTTTGCACGAAATTTTGTGTACTAGCTATTGACTACATTTCGAGTATTATCCCATGCTCCACGTGTTCAATTTAATCGATACGGCGCGTTGAACCACGCAACGTCAAAATCAACACAATGCACGAGGAAACGGTGTGCTGGCACAAAATAAAACTGCATTTGGTCGTTGTGGACTTGATTACGATCCACACTTCAGAAAAACATGACATGGGCAGGCTGACCATAGCGGAACGGGAAATAGCCGTCGGCTTCATCAACGCCGGTATACACCAAACAGAGGTACGTCTCAAAGTTAATGTAATGTCACTAATTAATTAAGTTTCTTTGTGTTATAAAAATTGAAAGTCACTAACATTCATTTATTTATCGAAAATATCCATAAAAAATATATTATATATTTTAATTACTAATTTCATGTTATCCGTATCATTTGCAGGTTGCGCGACGCATGGGTGTACACCGCAATACCACCAGAAAGCTGATGCTTAAGTACAGAGCGACTGGCAACGTTTGTAACCTCCCTCGCAGACCACGTGGGCGTTGTACAACAGCTGCACAAGAGAATCACATCGTACATGTGCATCGTCAGCAGAGAACACGTACAGCTGTCAAGACGGCCGGAGAAACGCGTGGGACGCACGGACGTCATATCTCTGCGCAGACCGTTAGAAGGCGTCTTCGATCGCTCGCCAACATGCGGTGTAGACGGCCCGTTAAGGGTATTTATTGTACTGACTCAGAGGCATAGGGCACTGCAAGATCGTTGGGCTCGGCGTCATCTTAGAACACAGGCAGAATGGGGGCAGGTCCTGTTTACTGACGAAAAGAAGTTCTGCCTACAGGAAAACGACTGTCGTTCACGGGTATATCGACAACGGGGAAAACGGTTCAACGACAACTGCGTCATCGAACGAGATAGGTACGGGGGTGGGTCAGTAATGGTATGGGCTGGTGTCTCCTTACATCACAAGACTAACATCGTGTTCATTAACGGTAATCTAAACGCCGCCCGGTACCAACATGACGTGTTTCAAAGTGAGGTAGTACCCATGTTTAGGAACAATAGAGGATTGCGGTTGCTACAGGATGGCGCACCAGCCCACACGGTTAGGGCGACAAGATTCTTTCTGAATGCTAACCACATCAATGTGATGGACATACCACCGAAGTCTCCCGACTTAAACATTATAGAAAATGTATGGGATGAATTGAATCGCCGCGTAAGAAGGACCGGCGCAGTGCCACAGACCATCGCCCAGCTCCGTGCGAATATTGGGCAAGAGTGGGCAAATCTACCCCAGAACTATGTACGACGTTATGCGACGACGTTGCCAAGCTGTGATCCACAGTCAGGGTGGGCATACGCGATATTAGAATAATTAATTCTCATCGGCCTGAGTTTTATCATTGACACTATCATTTTGCAACATTGACTTTTTACGCACCATCACATTACTTAGTCATGTGTGTTAAATTTGTGTTTGTTATGAAATAAAATCAATGGAATATCATGAAATATATCTCAATTGTATTTGCTGAAAATTTCATCATTATCGGGTCAATATTGACGTGGATATGAGACCATTTATACATGCACACTTATAAGAGTTGTTAAGTGTATATTAATGTGGCATCTGTACCTATGTATTACGACAAACTGCAACACGTGGTCAGCAGAATGCAGGCAATGTTTGTGTTGTATAAATGTTGAGTCATGATACATATTGACGAGGAGTCGAAAACAGACAACAATAAACTCCGATTTAAAACTCTAAAAAACAGATTTTTGCTTTTCTTTTATGCTTTCCGGTGAAAGAGAGAACTTTATCAGTGAAATAGAGAACTTTATCAGTGAAATAACGCGTTTTTTTTTGCGACAGAAAGCAGTTGAGTAACATACGTTATTAACCTCCGCCGTTAGAAACAGGGATTACTGTATTTGGCTGCGCAAGGGTGTATCTGGGTGTACAATATAACTCAATAAGTTGTTGATGGATCTGGTTGAACATTTGAGAAGGACGGGAGGAAGTTGTGGAGGCTCACGAAACAACTAAATGATGAAGAAAATAGCAGACAGAAAATCACGTTGGATGAGGATGGGAAACTGTTGACCGGCAAAGAGACTGCAGACTGTCTCGCCAAAGCCTACCAGAAAGAGGGCAACATCAAAGTCACACGCCAACAGCAAAGGGAGGCACGGAAAGAACAGAAGGATATAAGTAAAAGACATACGAAACAAGACTCCATGAAACTTCCACTTACATACCAGGAACTGTACACAGCGCTCAGACAACTGAAGAAGAGGAAGTCACCAGGACCAGATGGAATCTCCAATGAGATGCTAACTCATCTTGGATGCTCAGCCATGCTGAAACTTCTTGACATCTTCAATCTTAGCTGGGAAGAAGGCATAGTTCCGCAGATCTGGAAGGAAGCCACCGTTATCCCAATCTACAAGAACGGCAAGGATAGAAAGAAAGCTTCCAGCTATCGCCCTATTAGTCTCACTAGCTGTGTGGTCAAGACAATGGAGAGGATAGTTAACAAGAGACTCATGTGGTATCTTGAGACAGAAAACCTCCTATCCAAGGAACAAGCAGGATTCCGACAGTTCAGATGCACAGAGGACCAGGCAACATACCTCGCTCAGGAAGTTGAGGATGCATTCCAAGACCGGAAGGTAGTTTTTGCAACCTGGATAGACCTCCAGAAGGCTTTTGACAAGGGCTGGACTGATGGGCTGCTGGTCAAGATGCAACGATGTGGAATTGCCGACAAGATGCTTCGATGGACCAAATCCTTCCTACACAATCGCAGAGCCAGAGTACTTGTTGACAACCAGAAGAGCAAGAAATTCCTCATCCGACACGGTGTTCCTCAAGGAGGAGTGATCTCGCCTACGCTGTTCCTCATCTTCATCGATGACTTGCTTGCAGAGCTCCCAACAGGTATCAAAGCAGCACTCTATGCTGACGACTTGGTCATGTGGTGTGTTGAAGAACATGCAACGACTGCCACATACAGAATGCAGATGGCCGCAGACAAGCTCACAGCATGGGCAGAAGACTGGTGCATCTCTATTAATAAGGAGAAGTCGTCAACCACACTCTTCACACTTTCCACCAAACCGAAAGCTGGAACCATCAAAGTCGGTGGAACTGCCTTGAAGACGGACAACGAGCCAACATACGTGGGGGTGACATTTGACAGACGGCAGACATGGAAGCCACATATCCAGAAAGCAGAGGCCAAAGCCACGCGCAAGCTTACAATCCTTTGGAAGCTTGCTGGCACCACATGGGGTGCCAATGATCACATCTTGAAGACTATTTACCAAGGTGTGGTCAGGCCTCACCTGGAATATGGATCCACCGCCTGGACAACATCAGCCAAGACCAACCAACAGACACTTGACAAGGTTCAGAACAAGGCTCTCAGGCTGATCACGGGTGAAATGAAGAGCACTCCAATCAAGGCCATGGAGAAACTTACTTCCATCCAGCAACTGCAAGAACGTCGCGACATAAGAATTATTCTACATACAGAGAAGTTTCGATGTCAGGAAGAACAACCGATGAAGCAGAGAGTTGAGGCACTAACGAAGAATCGTCTAAAGCGCAGCAGTTTCATCCACCAGTCCAAGAAACTTGCTCGAAAGCACACCAGCCATCTCCCAGCCAAGACATTGCTTCCAACGCCATTTCTATCCAAGCCATGGTTGACTAGCGATGAATCCAAGGTTACCATCTGCAGTACAATCCCATACATGACATCCAGAGATAGACAACATGATGACGTCAAACGTGCCCTCACACTAGCACACATCGACAAGAGTTATCATGGAGAAGCATGGATGCAAGTCTACACAGATGGTTCAGCCACAAAAGCAGTAGCAAACGGAGGAGCAGGAGTGTATGTCCGACACCCAGTCAGATGCTCTACCTACTGGAGTACACTGCAGCAACTATGGGGCAGAAGTACAGGCCCTTGAAACAGCAGCATCTCTAGTACACAACACTGTGGAATGTGCCCAGGTTGTCTTCCTGACTGATGCGCTCTCAGTTCTTGATGCCCTGTCTAACAACAAAGAACCCCACCTGATGGAAGCCCTTCGAACAGTCAGCGTAACTAAAAGAACTGTCCTCCAGTGGGTACCTGCACACATAGGCATCCCTGGCAATGAAGCCGCTGACCAGCTTGCCAAGCAAGGTTCTACCGAGAGGCAACCAGACAACGATTTGATTTACAAGGAGAAATGCACCATAATCAAATTTGCATCAAAGCCAACAGTCGAGAAGGATGACTACCACCTTCTCACCAGACAGGAGCAAGTCACGATATTCCGGCTTAGAACAGGGCATAACCGCCTGAACTTCCATATGTGTCGGAAGCTTGGACTAGCTACATCAACTGCCTGCAGCTGCAACGTAGGGGACCAGACTGCAGAACACATCCTCCAGGAGTGTCCCAATCTTCATGGGCTGAGGAAAACAACCTGGCCAACAGATACTTCTCTCCGACGAAGTTACATGGCTGCCGGGAGGATCTGAGGAGGACGGCCCATTTCGTGTTTGCTGCCGGCTTGTCCATGTGATTCGCGAACGACAAGAAGAAGAAACTCTAAAAAACAGATTTTTGCTTTTCTTTTATGCTTTCCGGTGAAAGAGAGAACTTTATCACTGACATAGAGAACTTTATAAGTGAAATAGAGAACTTTATCAGTGAAATAAAATGCGTTATTTCACTGACAGAAAGCAGTTGAGTAACATACGTTATTAACCTCCGCCGTTAGAAACAGGGATTACTGTATTTGGCTGCGCAAGGGTGTATCTGGGTGTACAATATAACTCAATAAGTTGTTGATGGATCTTGTTGCAACTGTGGATATATAGAGGGTAGGGGAGATTCGATGTTGCTGATGGATCTTGTTGCAACTGTGGATATATAGAGGGTAGGGGAGATTCGATGTTGCTGATGGATCTTGTTGCAACTGTGGATATATAGAGGGTAGGGAATATTCGATGTTGGGATCGGCCAAGGCATGTCGTCCGGGCAGTTAGTATAGTCACATTAATAAAATCAAACATTTGTTCTTGTGTCAAATATTAGTGCATGCGTTTACATCTCTCGAAATGATATCCTCTAGTTCTCCTTGGAATTCTATCCACTAGTTTTCACTGGAATGGTGAGATTGCAGTTCGTTGGTGAGATTGCAGTTCGTTGGTGAGATTGCAGTTCGTTGGTAAGATTGCGGTTCGTTGGTAAGATTGCAGTTCATTGGTGAGATTGCGGTTCGTTGGTAAGATTGCAGTTCGTTGAGATTGCGGTTCGTTGGTAAGATTGCAGTTCGTTGGTGAGATTGCAGTTCGTTGGTAAGATTACAGTTTGTTGGTGAGATTGCAGTTCGTTGGTGAGATTGCAGTTCGTTGGTAAGATTGCGGTTCGTTGGTAAGATTGCAGTTCATTGGTGAGATTGCGGTTCGTTGGTAAGATTGCAGTTCGTTGAGATTGCGGTTCGTTGGTAAGATTGCAGTTCGTTGGTGAGATTGCAGTTCGTTGGTGAGATTGCGGTTCGTTGGTAAGATTGCAGTTCGTTGGTGAGATTGCAGTTCGTTGGTAAGATTGCAGTTCGTTGGTGAGATTGCAGTACGTTGGTGAGATTGCAGTTCGTTGGTGAGATTGCAGTTCGTTGGTGAGATTGCAGTTCGTTGGTGAGATTGCAGTTCGTTGGTGAGATTGCAGTTCATTGGTGAGATTGCAGTTCGTTGGTGAGATTGCGGTTCGTTGGTGAGATTGCAGTTTGTTGGTAAGATTGCAGTTCGTTGGTGAGATTGCGGTTCGTTGGTGAGATTGCAGTTCGTTGTTGATTGCAGTTCGTTGGTGAGATTGCAGTTCGTTGGTGAGATTGCAGTTCGTTGGTGAGATTGCAGTTCGTTGGTGAGATTGCAGTTCGTTGGTAAGATTGCGGTTCGTTGGTAAGATTGCGGTTCGTTGGTGAGATTGCAGTTCGTTGGTAAGATTGCAGTTCGCTATGAGATTGCAGTTCGTTGGTGAGATTGCAGTTCGTTGGTGAGATTGCAGTTCGTTGGTGAGATTGCAGTTCGTTGGTAAGATTGCAGTTCGTTGGTGAGATTGCAGTTCGTTGGTGAGATTTGTTGGTGAGATTGCAGTTCATTGGTGAGATTGCAGTTCGTTGGTAAGATTGCAGTTCGTTGGTGAGATTGCGGTTCGTTGGTAAGATTGCAGTTCGTTGGTAAGATTGCAGTTCGTTGGTGAGATTGCAGTTCGTTGGTGAGATTGCAGTTTGTTGGTGAGATTGCAGTTCGTTGGTGAGATTGCAGTTCGTTGGTGAGATTGCAGTTTGTTGGTGAGATTGCAGTTCGTTGGTGAGATTGCAGTTCGTTGGTGAGATTGTGGTTCGTTGGTGAGATTGTGGTTCATTGGTGAGATTGCAGTTCGTTGGTGAGATTGCAGTTCGTTTGTGAGATTGCAGTTCATTGGTGAGATTGCGGTTCGTTTGTGAGATTGCAGTTTGTTGGTGAGATTGCAGTTCGTTGGTGAGATTGCGGTTCGTTTGTGAGATTGCAGTTCGTTGGTGAGATTGCAGTTCGTTGGTGAGATTGCAGTTTGTTGTTCGTTGGTGAGATTGCGGTTCGTTGGTGAGATTATTGCGAGTGTTGCTCTTGGAATGTTGTCAGGGTTGACACTCTGTCGGTATTGTTCACAGGTTTGTATGTTCAGTTGTCCATTGTGTTATTTCTCCAACATGACTCAAATCATCCCTGGTGTTTCCTTAATAGAATGGATGTATCGTTATATCCAGAGTCTGAGTACAAGGAGAATGATAAATAGACAGAGTGTGTATACAAGGGACTTATTTACGTATATACATATATCAAACCGATGATAACCCATGTGAAAAAGTTCTGAAGCACACATGTAAAGATGAGAAACAAGGACAATAGGGGCTGTGTTTGATTATTATACACCTCTGAAAGGTGACAAATTTTCAAAGAGTCATTTACAATAGGGTTTAGCAGGATTTTTACACCTCTCAAAGGACGAGAAAACTTCAACAGGTTATTACAGTGGGACCTATATAGCATTATTCAAAACTTTTTATGATAAATTTAGTCCAAGGTCGTTGAAGTTCAATCTTTACCGGTGCAAGTTTGGTTTGGGGGGGGGGGGGCCAAGGCCCCCATCCCTGGGGTACGACCCTGTCCCTAATTAATGATCACAATATATATATATATATGTAAACTAGTACATTGTACTAGATGTATATGTGTTAACCCTTTCCTTCATAGAGATTTAGGTTAATATACTATTATATCTCCATATAAACGACAGCCATTTAGCTATCATGCAGTGGATAAGTAGTCGCCATATCTATCCCACCTCCATAGATATTACTGTGACTACATGAGATTCTGGCCTTTATTATGAACATTGGTTTGGCTACTACATTGTAAATGTATGTCGTATTGGTAATGGTGTCAAGAGGTGCTTCTATGAGGGAAAGGGTTTATGAACATTGGTTTGGCTACTACATTACCAATGTATGTCATATTGGTAATGGTGTCATGAGGGAAAGGGTTAAAGACGGATCGATAGTGTAGTGGTTAACATGTTTGAATACGAATCCAGGGTGGCAAGTCTGATCTCACGTCTGACCCTAATACTATTAAGTCTTTCAGATGGGACTTTAAGCTGAGGTGTCGTGTCGGTGCTTTACACAGTGCACTGGGTCTCTCTGTCTGTATCATTGCACTATCCTCCAAAATTTAAAATGACTAATCTCTTCAGGAGGCGTCGCTCATATGGGCAACCGGTAGCGTCAATAAATAAAAATAAAAACACACACAATATGTGTTAATCATATAAATATATCTACAGAATATCTTACAAGCATGGCAATAAAGGAGTTAGAAATTCAAGTTTTAATATGAAGCATATGGTAATTATCTTTAATATATTTAAAGTTTTATCATAATAGTACCCCACATTTTAATATTAACAACATTGTGCATAAACTAAATGCAGCGGACTAGATTTATGTGAAATATGTTCCATCACCTGATCCATAATACTAGAATAGCAAGTCACATATCATTGGACTAGCAAGTCATGTAATATTGGACTAGCAAGTCATGTAATATTGGAATAGCAAGTCATGTAATATTGGAATAGCAAGTCACATATCATTGGAATAGCAAGTCATGTAATATTGGACTAGCAAGGCATGTAATATTGGAATAGCAAGTCATGTAATATTGGACTAGCAAATCATGTAATATTGGACTAGCAAGTCATGTAATATTGGACTAGCAAATCATGTAATATTGGAATAGCAAGTCATGTAATATTGGAATAGCAAGTCATGTAATATTGGACTAGCAAGTCATGTAATATTGGACTAGCAAATCATGTAATATTGGAATAGCAAATCATGTAATATTGGACTAGCAAGTCATGTAATATTGGAATAGCAAGTCATGTAATATTGGACTAGCAAGTCATGTAATATTGGACTAGCAAATCATGTAATATTGGACTAGCAAGTCATGTAATATTGGACTAGCAAATCATGTAATATTGGAATAGCAAGTCATGTAATATTGGACTAGCAAATCATGTAATATTGGAATAGCAAGTCATGTAATATTGGACTAGCAAATCATGTAATATTGGAATAGCAAGTCATGTAATATTGGACTAGCAAATCATGTAATATTGGACTAGCAAGTCATGTAATATTGGAATAACAAGTCATGTAATATTGGAATAACAAGTCATGTAATATTGGACTAGCAAGTCATGTAATATTGGACTAGCAAGTCATGTAATATTGGACTAGCAAATCATGTAATATTGGACTAGCAAGTCATGTAATATTGGACTAGCAAGTCATGTAATATTGGAATAGCAAGTCATAGTCATGTAATATTGGACTAGCAAGTCATGTAATATTGGACTAGCAAGTCATGTAATATTGGAATAGCAAGTCATGTAATATTGGACTAGCAAGTCATGTAATATTGGAATAATAAGTCATGTAATATTGGAATAGCAAGTCATGTAATATTGGACTAGCAAGTCATGTAATATTGGACTAGCAAATCATGTAATATTGGAATAGCAAGTCATGTAATATTGGACTAGCAAATCATGTAATATTGGAATAGCAAGTCATGTAATATTGGACTAGCAAATCATGTAATATTGGAATAGCAAGTCATGTAATATTGGACTAGCAAATCATGTAATATTGGAATAGCAAGTCATGTAATATTGGACTAGCAAATCATGTAATATTGGAATAGCAAGTCATGTAATATTGGACTAGCAAATCATGTAATATTGGAATAGCAAGTCATGTAATATTGGACTAGCAAATCATGTAATATTGGAATAGCAAGTCATGTAATATTGGACTAGCAAATCATGTAATATTGGAATAGCAAGTCATGTAATATTGGACTAGCAAATCATGTAATATTGGACTAGCAAGTCATGTAATATTGGAATAACAAGTCATGTAATATTGGAATAACAAGTCATGTAATATTGGACTAGCAAGTCATGTAATATTGGACTAGCAAGTCATGTAATATTGGACTAGCAAATCATGTAATATTGGACTAGCAAGTCATGTAATATTGGACTAGCAAGTCATGTAATATTGGAATAGCAAGTCATAGTCATGTAATATTGGACTAGCAAGTCATGTAATATTGGACTAGCAAGTCATGTAATATTGGAATAGCAAGTCATGTAATATTGGACTAGCAAGTCATGTAATATTGGAATAATAAGTCATGTAATATTGGAATAGCAAGTCATGTAATATTGGACTAGCAAGTCATGTAATATTGGAATAACAAGTCATGTAATATTGGAATAGCAAGTCATGTAATATTGGACTAGCAGGTCATGTAATATTGGACTAGCAAGTCATGTAATATTGGAATAGCAAGTCATGTAATATTGGACTAGCAAGTCATGTAATATTGGAATAACAAGTCATGTAATATTGGAATAACAAGTCATGTACTATTGGAATAACAAGTCATGTAATATTGGAATAATAAGTCATGTAATATTAGAATAGCAAGTCATGTAATATTGGACTAGCAAGTCATGTAATATTGGAATAACAAGTCATGTACTATTGGAATAGTAAGTCATGTAATATTGGACTAGCAAGTCATGTAATATTGGAATAACAAGTCATGTAATATTGGAATAACAAGTCATGTAATATTGGAATAGTAAGTCATGTAATATTGGACTAGCAAGTCATGTAATATTGGACTAGCAAGTCATGTAATATTGGAATAACTAATTGTATAATATTGGAATAACACAATTTTTTTTTTTAACGAGGCCTCCTTGAGGGGTGACCCGTTAATTTATATAATATATAGTTTACATAACATATTATACATAATTATTAAATAATAAAGATTTACTTTAGAAACATTTTTTTATATTTCATACTTTATATGTATACATGTCTAATTGTCCCACATATGACATAATCCTCACCGAAAAACGAAATGTGCTTCATATATATAGAATATAGGAACATAGTATTGATTCCAGCAGACGTGTGAACAAACATATGACACTCGACCGTGGGCATTTCAACCCAATCTCCAACTCCACGTCTAGCGATTTAGGGCTAGAATGTCGAACGTCGCATGCCGTACGCTGTCCCACCCACCCAGCTGATTCCATCACGATAATACATTTTTGTTGTCCCTTGCTGTGTCCTGTATTTCTGTACTTCCAATATCTGGTATATCCGTTTCAATCACAGGGATTCGGCATGTTTGGGGGTACTAGTATATATATTTAAGTACAGGGATTCTACTCTGTGGGATGTCAGATTTCGCATCGATCAGTAAAATGGCCCTATCTGAAAATGTTTTGTACAAAGCTGTCCAAATATAACGTCTATCCCGAGTATTTATATTGTTCTTCAAATAAAACACAACTTTAAGCTGCATGCATGTATACTTTGCAAACAATTGCCACAGACATTGGCCATAGCAGGTCACATTTCCGTACTAGGACACGGGTTCTGTCAGCCACAACAAAAAATCTTCGACGGGAGAGTTTTAACTGTGAATAACATTATCAATAAAATGTGTTTCCACTAACGTGTAGGTTTATTCGCCAAAAATGTACGTCAAAAAGAGATTTCGTAGCATTTTCAATTTGTTTTGAAAATTTCTAAAGCGGCGCAATTTGCGTTTAAACGAGCGTTCTGATTGGATTATGATTATTCTTCATATAAAAAACCCATCTTGTTACATTCTAATAATCCAATCAGAACGCTCATTTCAACGCTCGTTTCAACGCGAATTGCGCCGCTTTAGAAATTTTCAAAACAAATTGAAAATGCTACGAAATCTCTTTTTGACGTACATTTTTGGCGAATAAACCTACACGTTAGTGGAAACACATTTTATTGATAATGTTATTCACAGTTAAAACTCTTCCGTCGAAGATTTTTTGTTGTTGCTGACAGAACCCGTGTCCTAGTATGGAAATGTGACCTGCTATGGCCAATGTCTGTGGCAATTGTTTGCAAAGTATACATGCACGCAGCTTAAAGTTGTGTTTTATTTCAAGAACAATATAAAGACTCGGGATAGACATTATATTTGGACAGCTTTGTACAAAATTGTTTCAGATAGGGCCATTTTACTGATCGATGCGAAATCTGACATCCCACAGAGTAGAATCCCTGTACTTAAATATATATACTAGTACCCCCAAACGTGCCGAATCCCTGTGGTTTCAATTGAATGCTCATTTCAGTTCTGTGGAGGTTTCAATGGTTGTGTTTGTATAAAGTCAAAGTTGTATGTCTGGGGAAGACCAACGTGCGACTGGTTATACCCAGAGTTCCACTGGAAGGGAGCTAGTCCTGTCCCCAACGTAGGACCATTAATGATGTCAGCTGTCATGTCTAAAGCCATTTTGTAGTTTGAAACCTGTATAACAAATTTACAATAAATATTAAGAGTCAATGTATGCCACTTCCAAATTTACTCCTGTACGAGAAATCATAAAGAGCATTCGCTAGCAACGACATCCGTCTGACCCTAATAAAATTAACTGTCTTTCAGATGGGACTTTAAACCAAGGTCTCATGTCGGTGCTGTACACTGTGCACATAAAAGAACCAGAGGATACTCTGGAATGGGTCTTTGTCTGTATCATTGCACTATCCTCCAAAATTCTAAAATGACTAATCTCATCAGGAGACGTTGCTCATATGGGCACAACCGGTAGCGACGATAAATAAACGTAAAACACACACACGACATCCGGTTTTATAAACAAGTTAAAAAATCCCACAATAAATATGGACACAATCTGATCTCCGCACAGATCATATCTCAGTACCGCAGTAGATAAATGTAAGGTTGTCCGATTAGCGCAGTGGTTAGCACACTCACTTCTCACCAATGCAACCTGGGTTCGATCCTCGGACCGGGAAGTATGTGAGATGGTACGGTGGTCGCCAGATTGGACAGGTGGGTTTTCTCCGGGTACTCCACATATACGCTTTCAGAGAGTGATTAATATAAGTTGTTAGAACTTGCTTCGCAATCATTGTAAAATAAATAAAGTTTAGAAATAGTAGCTAAATGGCGATGAAGGTTTTCTTAATGTATCCATATCATTAAATATCCTCTATTTTTGCTATTTAGAAAAGGTTAATACACACCATAGCATAACAGCATATATATACACTGCAATACTGTCACTTCCACGGCAACATATAGGAAATATCTATAGAACACTAGCAACCCAAGTTCACAAGTATATACCACCATCCATATATCTGCACGGTAACACTGTCTTCTCACCTTAGTATCATAGCAACCAAACGGTCCTGACTTCTCCTTCCTAAGATCTCCACGACAACATATAGCATTGCAGGAATCACCCTCCGAGTACGGATCTTCTTTGTAATCTACGATTTACAAAAGTAACAACTTTAAAACATGCGTTATTATGCATGTCTTGTAATGATATGATAATGTAGAATACTCAAAACAATTGTTCAAAAACAGCATAGACCCAGAATAATACTTAGAGGTTATTACGTGGCTAGCTTCATATACGCATAGGTATTTACCCGAGGTAATTTGATATCAGCCTGAGACCGAACATTTAATAATTAAAATCATGCTCTCTTGTTATCAATTTATCAGGAATAAATCACAATTACTGAATTAGATACGCGAAAACGATTCAAATATTACAACAAAACTACAAACATCTGTTATCTGTTACATTTGACATACTGGGAGGCTACAGGAAGTAAACAAACTAGCACTAGCATGCATTATTCTCAGAAACTAGTTATGATACAGCCTTTTCTGGTTTGATACATGCTCATGACCGTAGGGAGAACAATATAAGTTTTCTTACGTTCTAATCCCTTTCAGTCTACTGCTGTTAAATTATAAGTATAGGTTAAAGCTTATTAGTACGTATTTACAAAATTAAATTGGCCAGGCACGGCGCATGCGGTAAATTCGTTCAAAGTTTGAAAAATGCTGCCATCTCATTGGACCAAAATAATTTCAAACAATAAGTAAAATGTTCATGTTTTGATTACATGTACAAATACTGAAATAAATACTGTTTAAACTAAACAGCAAATGTAATATCAGACTGGAAAACACAGCGTATTAAACTTGGTGGTAGACAGCATTGTGGTAGGCAAATAACGGCAATAAATAGGCTAACATTGGGTGGTAGACAGTATTGTGGTAGGCAAATAACGGCAATAAATAGGCTAACATTGGGTGGTAGACAGTATTGTGGTAGGCACATAATGGCAATAAATAGGCTAACATTGGGTGGTAGACAGTATTGTGGTAGGCAAATAACCTGGGTGGTAGACAGCATTGTGGTAGGCAAATAACCTGGGTGGTAGACAGCATTGTGGTAGGCAAATAACCTGGGTGGTAGACAGCATTGTGGTAGGCAAATAACCTGGGTGGTAGACAGCATTGTGGTAGGCAAATAACCTGGGTGGTAGACAGCATTGTGGTAGGCAAATAACCTGGGTGGTAGACAGCATTGTGGTAGGCAAATAACCTGGGTGGTAGACAGCATTGTGGTAGGCAAATAACCTGGGTGGTAGACAGCATTGTGGTAGGCAAATAACCTGGGTGGTAGACAGCATTGTGGTAGGCAAATAACCTGGGTGGTAGACAGTATTATGGTAGGCAAATAACCTGGGTGGTAGACAGCATTGTGGTAGGCAAATAACCTGGGTGGTAGACAGCATTGTGGTAGGCAAATAACGGCAATAAATATGCTAAAATTCATATCTAAGTAATCAATTAATCATATTAACTAGATAGAAATAATCGAATATACAGGGAATTCATTTATTATAGTCTGTTTGTCATGTTTCTTACAGTACAGACACCTTATTGTCTGGAAGAGGGTGTTCCATAGTATTATCTGGATGAAGTTCTACTAGGAGTACGTGTAGCTTGTTTATTTTGAGTAAATCTTTTATTTCAAATTCAAAGATAGATTTAGAAGCAAGTTATAACAACTTATATTAATCACTCTTGTTGGCATGGATGAAAGCGTAAATGTGGTCATTCGTGTGGGAGGAAACCGGAGCATCCGGAGAAAACCCACCTGTCCGATCTGGCGACCACATTACCATCTAACATACGTTCCATTCCGAGGATCGAAACCGGTGTCATATGATATTTTCACCCGCCTATGTTTTCACCTGCGGGTGAAAATATCGCGCGACATTTTCACCTGCGGGTGAAAATATGCCATGAGATTTTCACCCCCCCTATGAGACTTGGTTAGGGTTAAAATATTGGGGGGCGGGGTGAGGGGGTGAAAATCTCATGGCATTTTTTTCACCCGCGGGTGAAAATCTCATGTGACACCGGGTTGCAATGGTGAGAAGCGAGCGTGCTAACCATTGTGCTACTCGGACAGCCTTTTATTTCTTAATTATGTTGTCTGTATGCATGCTAAGCCTCTAACATTATATATAGTACTGTTACAGTATCAGGTTTCATCGAAAAAATGGTAGATCTAATCTGGAATAGGGTAGTAGTCACGACGTCTGTCAAAGCATACCTGGAATAAGGTACCGGTAGATCATGACCTCCACCCAAGCACAACTGCAATAGGGTAAGTTATGACCCCTGTCTGAGCACACAAGGCATAAGGTAGGAGTCATGACCCAAGTCCAAGCACACATGGTATAGGGTATCAGTTATGAACTTATGACCACCATCTAAGCAGATCTGGAATATGGTAGGAGTCATAACCCATTGAGTCCAAGCGCCCCTAACATATTGAAAGAGAAATGACATCTAGCAGCCTGGAGAACACCACTCTATCTACAATATCTGTATTACAATGACACCATTTTGCTCATGTGACACCCACCATTGTATCGCATTATACTCTTCATAGTTGGCATATCAACCACCTTGCCCTCATCGCGGCGGAATATTTTGGCTCTTGGTGCCAGCTGATAGGAGAAATCACGTCCATGCTTCTTCACAAAACCTGGATATCCACTCATATTGTAGATATTCTCAAAGTATGGAACATTGTATGATGGCCAGTAACCTGAAATACACACATTCTGTATATGTTCTATAACACACATTCTGTATATGTTCTATAACACACATTCTGTATATCTTCTATAACACACATTCTGTATATGTTCTATAACACACATTCTGTATATGTTCTATAACACACATTCTGTATATGTTCTATAACACACATTCTGTATATGTTCTATAACACACATTCTGTATATGTTCTATAACACACATTCTGTATATGTTCTATAACACACATTCTCTATATGTTCTATAACACACATTCTCTATATGTTCTATATAACACACATTCTCTATATGTTCTATAATGATTTTTTGATGTCATAATGCTGTGGCATGATATGATCACAGATGGCATGATACACTTCAGATCATGAATATTCGATAATCTTTCCACTCTGAAACCTCCTTTTTATCAGAAGATATGATAGTAGTAAATACAGTATTATGTTACTGTCTTCTAAATTTTAATTTATTAGGGTTGTCTCTGAGGATTTGGCAGAGCCTCGCCTTGTATACATCACCTAATAAATTTTATATATATTTTCACCGCTAGAATGCAGGGTTAATAACGAAACTTATCAATCGTTCTAAGCCGATATAATACAAGTGTGCTGTTGCAGAAACATATTGCTACGTACAGAATCGGTTGTAGTGCACACAACACACCATACAATGTAAAAATGGTATTATCGTCTACAGGTCACACTATATGTTCAACAGAAGCCCACAGTACCTGTCCTTAGTATTGGAGTTGTATCCCCATATTCCACAAGTCCGGGTATCTGTTCCACTACCCACAATGCATCGTCGTGTATCGTTTTCTGCAGCTCAATCTTGCTCAGATCCAGTATCATGTACTGGTTGTTATATGTACCTGGAAATAAAACACAGACTTTCATGAAAGCAAAATAATCTTAGCCATAAATTAAGCCATGTGTTTATTAAGCCATGTGTTTATTAAGCCATGTGTTTATTAAGCCATGTGTTTATTAAGCCAAACCAGCCAATAGAATCACAGAAATTGCCTTTTTAGCACAGGTGACTGCTTTTTTAGAGGTCAAATGTATAACAAAGTAACATATTGGGAATCTGGAAACTGTCTGCTTAATACAGTCTGGTTGCTTAATGCAGGTGACCACTAACAAAATATTGGAGATAGAATCTACACAGACAAACTATACTTTATAGAAACACACTCAGGTAAGATGCATTGACAGCCAGAGAGAAGTTAGAACAGAAGTGGTCACTGAATATTCAGAGCAGATTAGAAAACACTGTGAACAATCTATTGCAGCAGTGAATAACATTACAATGGACGACATAAACCATGCATGTTTCCCACTGTTGCTTCAATGGAGTAATAGAAACATGGAAACATGAAATATATATATAAAGTCATTGCCATAAAAAGGCTATGCAGTATCAGAAGATTATTATGCAAGATTTGTGCTATAAAAATGTTCAAATGGCGATAAATCATCCAACCGGAAATATTCAAATTTATTTTAACTTGATTACGAAACAAGTTCTTACAACTCATATTAATCACTCTCGAGACCTCATTCCTGATGGAATTCTTCACCACGAGGGAGAGAGAAAAGGCATGTTGAATTTAAATGCCTTGCCTAAGGGCACAATCATAACGGCTCCAGCGTGGCTCGAACTCCGGGCCTTTCGCAACTGAAGCGAATGCGCTACCACAGCGCTATCATGACTTCCACTACAGCAGGCAATAGGATTGCAATATGCACAACTAGAAATAATACTGATGTTTGCTGCAAGGTTTGTTATAAACTCTAAGTCAAAGAAACTGTCAACACATGGTTGTATGAGGTTGGAAATAGAGAGATTACATTATAATGTATAGTGTCCATTCATGTGTAAAGGGCTGTAACTAATGTTGATAGAACTTGTGGCCCAACCCATTTGCTTTTCTTGAAATTGTCATATCTTGTATTATATACAATGTATATGATAAATGAATCGAGCAATAAAATATGATTAACATACCGGTAAACATGTAATCCCTTCCATATAGTACACACATTAAAAAGAATCCACTTCTAACTTTAAGCATACCCGGTATATAAATACATGTATACGCAAGAATATGATGTGGTTACATTAAAGTACAATGTGGAAGTCGTGATAGCGCAGTGGATGCGCGTTCGCTTCAGGTGCTTAAGGTCCGGAGTTAGAGCCCTGCTGGAGCCGTTACGATTGTGCCCTTAGGCAAGGCATTTAAATTCCACATAGCCTCTTCTCTCTCCTTCATGGCGATGAGGTCTCGAGAGCGAATAATATAAGTTGAAAGAACTTGTTTCACAATCGAGATCAAATAAATTTGTATAAACTAAAGCACAATGTGAACCATTTAAGATAATGTGTTATTCAGGTAAACCAAAATAACAATGTTGATCATTTTACCAGAATTATGCTCCGCAAATATCATTGCCCATTCTCTGCCACCATGTGCCATCATGTTGGCAAGGCGCACTCTGTGCCACGCCAGCAAGGATTTTGAAGTGACCAGATTGTAGAGGGAAGTGTTGAACACATTGTTGGTTGTCTGCAGCATGACCAGCCTACTACTCATCAGGTAGAAGTCGTCTAAGGACTCCAAATATCCTGGAGATAATGTTAACATGAAGCAAATAATAACAGGACGACAGTGAATGATCATACAATCAGACCAGTCCATGTGACACGTGATTTAGGCCTTTATTTCTATTAGTAGAAGAATGTCTTTACATTGTATTATGCATTAAGTACATGGACCTGTCCACACTTACAGTAGTGGAGGGAATTACTGTAAGCTCTAGTAGCTTTCAATTCAATCCACTTGTCTTGATAGTTGTATTGTATGCATAGGATATAAACCGAAAACGATCCAATATGTAAAATATTGGACTGTGTGAGATGCACTACATGTATATGGCTCTTAGTCGGCTGCAAGTTTTTCAAATTGGCTCCATGTTTTTTCAATTGGCGACAGAAGTGGCGCAGACAGAGGGAAGAACCGTGCAATTGTTGTACATTGTATATAGCTGTAGTAATACGTTACCTGGATCATTGTAGAAAGAGGTTTGCTTTATTATTATACAGATAGATTACATACATTGTTGCCAATGTACTATCTTACTCTAAGCAATACTATAGCAGTATACATGTACATTGTAGTAGGGTCACGGTCCTTGATTGGCTCACTACCATAACAGAACAGCTGGAGAAAGGTTGGAGGCATGGAGAAATGCTTAACTCTACCTGTAGGCTTGGAGAAATGCTTAACTCTACATGGAGAGGTGGAGAAAGGGATATGTTTAACTCCAGTAATACTGTACTTGGAGGGGTGGAGAAAGGGATATGTTTAACTCCAGTATTACTGTACCTGGAGGGGTGGAGAAAGGGACATGTTTAACTCCAGTATTACTGTACCTGGAGGGGTGGAGAAAGGGACATGTTTAACTCCAGTATTACTGTACCTGGATAGCTGGAGAAAGGGACATGTTTAACTCCAGTATTACTGTACCTGGAGGGGTGGAGAAAGGGACATGTTTAACTCCAGTATTACTGTACCTGGATAGCTGGAGAAAGGGACATGTTTAACTCCAGTATTACTGTACCTGGATAGCTGGAGAAAGGGACATGTTTAACTCCAGTATTACTGTACCTGGATAGCTGGAGAAAGGGACATGTTTAACTCCAGTATTACTGTACCTGGATAGCTGGAGAAAGGGACATGTTTAACTCCAGTATTACTGTACCTGGATAGCTGGAGAAAGGGACATGTTTAACTCCAGTATTACTGTACCTGGATAGCTGGAGAAAGGGACATGTTTAACTCCAGTATTACTGTACCTGGATAGCTGGAGAAAGGGACATGTTTAACTCCAGTATTACTGTACCTGGATAGCTGGAGAAAGGGACATGTTTAACTCCAGTATTACTGTACCTGGATAGCTGGAGAAAGGGACATGTTTAACTCCAGTATTACTGTACCTGGATAGCTGGAGAAAGGGACATGTTTAACTCCAGTATTACTGTACCTGGATAGCTGGAGAAAGGGACATGTTTAACTCCAGTATTACTGTACCTGGATAGCTGGAGAAAGGGACATGTTTAACTCCAGTATTACTGTATCTGGAGGGGTGGAGAAAGGGACATGTTTAACTCCAGTATTACTGTACCGGTATAGCTGGAGAAAGTGACATGTTTAACTCCAGTATTACTGTACCTGGATAGCTGGAGAAAGGGACATGTTTAACTCCAGTATTACTGTACCTGGAGGGGTAGAGAAAGGGACATGTTTAACTCCAGTATTACTGTACCTGGATAGCTGGAGAAAGGGACATGTTTAACTCCAGTATTACTGTACTTGGATAGCTGGAGAAAGGGACATGTTTAACTCCAGTATTACTGTACCTGGATAGCTGGAGAAAGGGACATGTTTAACTCCAGTATTACTGTACCTGGAGGGGTGGAGAAAGGGACATGTTTAACTCCAGTATTACTGTACCTGGAGGGGTGGAGAAAGGGATATGTTTAACTCCAGTATTACTGTACCTGGAGGGGTGGAGAAAGGGACATGTTTAACTCCAGTATTACTGTATCTGGAGGGGTGGAGAAAGGGATATGTTTAACTCCAATATTACTGTACCTGGAGGGGTGGAGAAAGGGACATGTTTAACTCCAGTATTACTGTACCGGGATAGCTGGAGAAAGGGACATGTTTAACTCCAGTATTACTGTACCTGGAGGGGTGGAGAAAGGGATATGTTTAACTCCAGTATTACTGTACCTGGAGGGGTGGAGAAAGGGACATGTTTAACTCCAGTATTACTGTACCTGGAGGGGTGGAGAAAGGGACATGTTTAACTCCAGTATTACGGTACCGGGATAGCTGGAGAAAGGGACATGTTTAACTCCCGTATTACTGTACCTGGATAGCTGGAGAAAGGGACATGTTAAACTCCAGTATTACTGTACTTGGATAGCTGGAGAAAGGGACATGTTTAACTCCAGTATTACTGTACCTGGATAGCTGGAGAAAGGGACATGTTTAACTCCAGTATTACTGTACCTGGAGGGGTGGAGAAAGGGACATGTTTAACTCCAGTATTACTGTACCTGGATAGCTGGAGAAAGGGACATGTTTAACTCCAGTATTACTGTACCTGGATAGCTGGAGAAAGGGACATGTTTAACTCCATTATTACTGTACCGGGATAGCTGGAGAAAGGGACATGTTTAACTCCCGTATTATTGTACCTGGATAGCTGGAGAAAGGGACATGTTTAACTCCAGTATTACTGTACCTGGAGGGGTGGAGAAAGGGACATGTTTAACTCCAGTATTACTGTACCTGGATAGCTGGAGAAAGGGACATGTTTAACTCCAGTATTACTGTACCTAGATAGCTGGAGAAAGGGACATGTTTAACTCCAGTATTACTGTACCTGGAGGGGTGGAGAAAGGGACATGTTTAACTCCAGTATTAATGTACCTGGAGGGGTGGAGAAAGGGACATGTTTAACTCCAGTATTACTGTACCGGGATAGCTGGAGAAAGGGACATGTTTAACTCCAGTATTACTGTACCTGGAGGGGTGGAGAAAGGGATATGTTTAACTCCAGTATTACTGTACCTGGAGGGGTGGAGAAAGGGACATGTTTAACTCCAGTATTACTGTATCTGGAGGGGTGGAGAAAGGGATATGTTTAACTCCAGTATTACTGTACCTGGAGGGGTGGAGAAAGGGACATGTTTAACTCCCGTATTACTGTACCTGGATAGCTGGAGAAAGGGACATGTTAAACTCCAGTATTACTGTACCTGGATAGCTGGAGAAAGGGACATGTTTAACTCCAGTATTACTGTACCTGGATAGCTGGAGAAAGGGACATGTTTAACTCCAGTATTACTGTACCTGGAGGGGTGGAGAAAGGGACATGTTTAACTCCAGTATTACTGTACCTGGAGGGGTGGAGAAAGGGACATGTTTAACTCCCGTATTACTGTACCTGGATAGCTGGAGAAAGGGACATGTTAAACTCCAGTATTACTGTACCGGGATAGCTGGAGAAAGGGACATGTTTAACTCCCGTATTACTGTACCTGGATAGCTGGAGAAAGGGACATGTTAAACTCCAGTATTACTGTACCTGGATAGCTGGAGAAAGGGACATGTTTAACTCCAGTATTACTGTACCTGGATAGCTGGAGAAAGGGACATGTTTAACTCTAGTATTACTGTACCTGGATAGCTGGAGAAAGGGACATGTTTAACTCCAGTATTACTGTACCGGGAGGGGTGGAGAAAGGGACATGTTTAATTCCAGTATTACTGTACCGGGATAGCTGGAGAAAGGGACATGTTTAACTCCAGTATTACTGTACCTGGAGGGGTGGAGAAAGGGACATGTTTAACTCCAGTATTACTGTACCGGGATAGCTGGAGAAAGGGACATGTTAACTCCAGTATTACTGTACCGGGATAGCTGGAGAAAGGGACATGTTTAACTCCAGTATTACTGTACCGGGATAGCTGGAGAAAGGGACATGTTTAACTCCCGTATTACTGTACCTGGATAGCTGGAGAAAGGGACATGTTAAACTCCAGTATTACTGTACCTGGATAGCTGGAGAAAGGGACATGTTTAACTCCAGTATTACTGTACCTGGATAGCTGGAGAAAGGGACATGTTTAACTCCAGTATTACTGTACCTGGATAGCTGGAGAAAGGGACATGTTTAACTCCAGTATTACTGTACCTGGGTAGCTGGAGAAGGACACCTGCTTGGCAGCAGTAGCAGGGTCATCTACATTGAAGTCATAGTGCTTGTATATTCTCATAGTAGCCTGGTAGATAAACCAACTTGAATGTGACATGAATATGTCTTCATACGCTCCGAGAACCTAGATCAAAGAAAGGCATGTCAGCTAATTCAAGCAATTTGAACGAGACAGGAACACTCTGCAAGCATAGGTCCTCAATTTCAGTAAATAACACATCATGAATGTGGCATGACTCCACTATTTATAGGTATATACATTAGTCTGAATGTGGCATGAATCCACTATTTATAGGTATATACATTAGTCTGAATGTGGCATGACTCCATTATTTATAGGTATATACATTAGTCTGAATGTGGCATGAATCCACTATTTATAGGTATATACATTAGTCTGAATGTGGCATGACTCCATTATTTATAGGTATATACATTAGTCTGAATGTGACATGAATCCACTATTTATAGGTATATACATTAGTCTGAATGTGGCATGAATCCACTATTTATAGGTATATACATTAGTCTGAATGTGACATGAATCCACTATTTATAGGTATATACATTAGTCTGAATGTGGCATGACTCCATTATTTATAGGTATATACATTAGCCTGAATGTGGCATGAATCCACTATTTATAGGTATATACATTAGCCTGAATGTGACATGACTCCATTATTTATAGGTATATACATTAGTCTGAATGTGACATGACTCCATTATTTATAGGTATATACATTAGTCTGAATGTGGCATGACTCCATTATTTATAGGTATATACATTAGCCTGAATGTGGCATGAATACAACTTCGTATTTAATCCTAGAAATTACATGGAAACTACCGGACTTGTTCGTGATATCGAATTAGCATAAAGTAGTCCCCTTGTCGAACCTGTTAGACAGATTTATCTCACCCCCCCAACATTGCTCGTAAAAGCCTGTCTATAGGTGAGAAAGTGTTATGTCATAGCTGATTCATCATTCACAAGTCATAGCAACACTCATAGCTGATTCATCATTCACAAGTCATAGCAACACTCATAGCTGATTCATCATTCACAAGTCATAGCAACACTCATAGCTGATTCATCATTCACACGCCATAGCAACACTCATAGCTGATTCATCATTCACACGCCATAGCAACACTCATAGCTAATTCATCATTCACACGCCATAGCAACACTCATAGCTGATTCATCATTCACACACCATAGCAACACTCATAGCTGATTCATCATTCACACGCCATAGCAATACTCATAGCTGATCCATCATTCACACGCCATAGCAATACTCATAGCTGATTCATCATTCACACACCATAGCAATACTCATAGCTGATTCATCATTCACACGCCATAGCAACACTCATAGCTGATTCATCATTCACACGCCATAGCAACACTCATAGCTGATTCATCATTCACACGCCATAGCAACACTCATAGCTGATTCATCATTCACACACCATAGCAACACTCATAGCTGATTCATCATTCACACGCCATAGCAACACTCATAGCTGATTCATCATTCACACGCCATAGCAACACTCATAGCTGATTCATCATTCACACGCCATAGCAATACTCACAATAATCTAGAACAATTACCCACATACCCAGACGAATACCAACTGTCACAAAGTTGACACGGGCCTCAAATGTCCATGATTATATAAAAAGAGATTGTATGATTATTTGGTAAAGTTTGAGTCTTATGCTTTAAAATGTTCATAGTAAACTTAGTGCATTTTGTACGGTATTAGAAATCATAAGCTTACATGTAAATTTCATAAAATTCGACCCAGAATTCACCAAGTTATCATATACGTACCTTTGTACTGATAGACAGATTATTATAAATACATAAGGCAGGGCCCTATTAGTTTAACATATAGAACCAATAGTGCGATATTGATATCACGACATTGGCATTTATCTCATGCAACTCGTTGTCCAGTTGGGTATAAAAATGACCTGACACACACAAAAAGGGGTAACCCCATTTATTTGCTCCGTCCAGTAACTAGTAGAGATCGGATTAGTGGCTATGTGGCTCTAGTTACCTCCCCTGACAGTCATCCACACGTTATGTAAGGAATGTTAATGCTATGATAATAACGTTCACGCGTTGGACTACATGTTTATAAGATATGGGAAACAAAGTGAACAAGACACAACCCACTATGTGTTGGACTACATGTTTATAAGATATGGGAAACAAAGTGAACAAGACACAACCCACTATGTGTTGGACTACATGTTTATAAGATATGGGGAAATAAAGTGAACAAGACACAACCCACTATGTGTTGGACTACATGTTTATAAGATATGGGGAAACAAAGTGAACAAGACACAACCCACTATGATACTTGCAAACATTTCAACTATTTATTATACTTACTATAATATAATTTCAGATATACAGTCAAAACTGTGTTAGTGGTCACCTCCACTAAGCAACCAACCTGTATTAAGAAGCTAGTTTCTAGATTCCCAATATGTTGTTTTATTATATATTTGCCCTCTATTAAGCAGCCACCTGTGTTAAGCAGCCATGTTCTATGATTCCCTTGGATGGCTGCTTAACACAGGTTTGACTGTATACAGATAAGCATTGGCAACAAATGAAATAGCACAGTGTTGTCTACCTTGATTAATGCTGAACATCTTCCAGACTGAGCTATGAAGGCCACAGCCTCCTCTGGTGTCATTTTCTCAAAGTCTGGGATACCTTTAGGGTTGAACGCATTGACTAGATCCAGTAGATCACCATTACCATTCAACATTTGGAATGCAATTATGCTCAGTTTCTGAAACATAAAAACATTAGCTGAGCGAGGTAAGATATATATACATATATATATTTGGGGATATATATACATATTTGGGGATATATACATATATTATATATTTGGGGATATATATACATATATATATTTGGGATATATCCAGTGATATTATATAACTTTCATGATTTATGTCGTAAAATGTAAACAAAACAATCCAAAACACTACTTTCTGTTTCATTTTCTAGGAAATTTGAGACGTAACATTTCGACTCGAAAATAACTACATGCAAAGTTTAGAAAATTTTACTATGCATGCTAGGTCCAACATTAAAACTTACTTGTGATAAACAAGGTACATGTATTTTTAACAGAATCCTCTATCTTGTAATCCTGTCCGATTGTAGGCTGCCTGATTAGCGAAGTAGTTAGCGTGCTTGCTTCTCATCGAGGTAACCCGGGTTCGATCCTTGGACCGGGAAGTATATGAGATGATACAGTGGTCGCCAGATAAGACAGGTGGGTTTTCTCCAGGTATTCCGGTTTCCTCCCACACGAATGGCCACAAATACGCTGTCATCCGTGCCAACGAGAGTGATAAATATAAGTTTCTCAATCATTGTAAAATAAATAAAGTTTATACTTTAATCGTGGCACCTCCCCTGTATAATATGGGGTAATAGTTGCATGCATGTATCTTACATTGGCTACTGAGGCAGCGCTCCTACAATATAACTCATAACAAAATGTATAAGAACTACCATATTATCCGGTGCTATATCACCATAACCTTTAACCAGTCCATCGTATTGTGCCAGTATGTATGCTACGTGCCGCCAGTACGGACTCCCGGGTACATTGTTTTTGATCATGGTCCTCATGTACAGGTCCTGGTCCTTGAAGAACTCCGTTACTGCCTTCTGTACAGTGGTGTTATTACCGAACTGTGTTTCAAAGTAGTCATTGATGTTTTGGAAGTGCTGATATATCCGCCTACATAAAAACCAAATGTGTATTACAGCAATACATGTAGTTCTTCTACGATGCATAAAACATTTATAGAACAAATATGAAAACAAAGATTTCCAAAAACTGAAATGACACAACAGAGAATTTACTACTGGATACAATAATTCTGTGAACTCAATGAAAAAACTACTTCCATTTCATTCTGGATACATTTAAAGGCTTTTGCAAACAACATAGATCCAGATCAGCAGCAGCGTGACACTGCTTGCTGATCAGGAGCTATGTTGTTTGCTACATAGCCAAGTGTCTTAGCAAGGTCATCTGAATAGCAAACAGCATAGAGCCTGATTATTGACTGTCTACTCAAATTACTGAATACTGAATGAAAACACAAAAAAACATGACTCATAAACATTCCACATCCACCGTAATGTATGCGCTAGTACACACTAGAATCATGAAAAAAAATGAAACATTTCCCCAATTAGAGAAACAATGAGAGACATCAGTCAGTTACTGCCCCTGAATACTCCATAAAGGTTACCCATATGAGCGACGCCTCCTGAAGAGTCATTTTAGATTTTGGAGGATAGTGCAATGATACAGACAAAGACCCATTCCAGAGTCTCCTTTGGTTCTTTTACATGCACGGTGTAAAGCACCGACACGAGACCTCGGTTCAACGTCCCATCTGAAAGACTGTTAATTTTATTAGGGTCAGATGGGGGATCAAACCTGCGATCCCTGGATTACCAGTCCAGCGTGTTAACCACCGGACTACAGATCCGTCTGTAGGGTCCTATTAAGTGTTTTCCTCTGTTTTTATCATTTCCTTTGCACAACATGCTAGCAATTTTATTCCACTATCGCTTCTTATGATTATTAAATTACTATATCTCGACAGATCTCCATCAGTACGGTATATAGAAGGGTACTCATTTGTAAAAGAATGTTATCAGTTAATTAACACGATTTGGATAAAATCACATTTATCATACCGCAACATCTGGTTAGGGAACAACAGTAAAAATAAAGGATTCTAACTATCTAAAAGGACCTATTTACAGTTTGGAATGAATCAGACTTTATCTGCCAAGGAAGGTAATAGAAAATTAGAGATGTCTCTCATTATGTCTTTGCATGGATATAGTCCTTGAATTTTCATTTCAGGACTAAGCAGTCTTTCAGATGGGACGTTAAACCGAGGTCTTGTGTCGGTGCTTTACACAGTGCACGTAAAAGAACGAGAGGAAACTCTGGAATGGGTCTCTGTCTGTATCATTGCACTATCCTCCAAAATCTAAAATTACTAATCTCTTCAGAAGGCGTCGCTCATATGGGCAACCGGTAGCGACGATAAATAAACGTAAAACACACACAGGACTAAGCTTAAATCAGTCCACTGCTCAATATAATTTCCAAAACTCCACATTTGGTATGATGTTCCTCTTGGGTTCTGAACAAGAATGACACATATGGATACAGTGTCCCCCTCGTATGCAAGTCCGAGTCCTGCAAGAACTAGTTCTCATTCCAACATGCGACAGGTTCCATCAGGAATGAGGTCTCGACAATTATTAATCTAAAGTTGTAAGAATTTGTTTTGAAATCGAGCAAAAGTACATATTGTATAAACGAATGATGATATGTTATGTTTCGGGTTTTACGCCTGCATCAGCACCATTTTGGGCTATATCGCCGGCAGGCAGTTTACCTAACAACACCTTTCCTGGGCAGGCTCCAGCGGTTAACCAGTACTTGGGTGCACCAACCTCCGTAAGAAACTGCCAACTTTTTCATATAAATGAGACACGGCCTGAGCGGGGCTCGAACCCGTGACCATCAGTGATGATAGGTTACAGTGGTATACAAGTCAGCGACCTTAACCACTCGACCACGGAGGTGGACATGAACGAATGACCAAACAAAAATGCTACAAAATAAATACAAACTTCTGAGTGAGGATTCCTTCCAAGAAACCAGCAGCGAACATTATATTTGTGTTACTGGTAGGCTTACTGCCTCTACCAGTTGTGATGTGGAGGATCCCCCAGCCCGTCTCAGCCAGGGTATCGTTGTATACGCCGTATGCTGTGGCCGACTCGGTGTCAAGCACATTAAACTTGTAGGTGCATTGTGGCGATGATTGCCCATCCGTGCAGTAGATTTTTTTTTGTTGCTGACAGAACCCGTGTCCTAGTACGGAAATGTGACCTGCTATGGCCAATGTTTGTGGCAATTGTTTGCAAAGTATACATGCATGCAGCTTAAAGTTGTGTTTTATTTGAAGAACAATATAAAGACTCGGGATAGGCGTTATATTTGGACAGCTTTGTACAAAATTGTTTCAGATATGGCCATTTTACTGATCGATGCGAAATCTGACATCCCACAGAGTAGAATCCCTGTACTTAAATATATATACTAGTACCCCCAAACGTGCCGAATCCCTGTGGTTTGAATGAGAAAATGACTGCGAAAAATCATCTCCCTCTTCAAGACGGAAAGTCTAATTCTTTGGAAAGTCAAATGTCCCTCTTAGAAATCCGCCAGAAGTTGGCAGGTCTGACATACCAGAGAGTAATAATGAAGAAAAGACGACAACACAAATTGTCTTCATGGGCGCCGACATTTTGAACATGTATAATGTCACATGATCCGCACACATGATCAATACTTCGTCCTTTTCCATCTCGAACTTTTCGCTCTACGCCGGACAATAGGTCAGATGATGAAACCATTAAAGCGACATCAGTGGACAACCAAATTTATATAAGAATGTAATTTCCTATTATGTGGTATACCCCTCCCCCACAATATTTGCCGCAAAATCCGAATATGTTAACTAATAACAAACGTCGTATATGCGATCGACGTTTATAATACATCCAAACGTCGTATATGCGATCGACGTTTATAATACATCCAAACGTCGTATATGCGATCGACGTTTATAATACATCCAAACGTCGTATATGCGATCGACGTTTATAAATAATACATCCAAACGTTGTATATGCGATCGACGTTTATAATACATCCACACGTCGTATATGCGATCGACGTTTATAATACATCCAAACGTTGTATATGCGATCGACGTTTATAATACATCCAAACGTCGTATATGCGATCGACGTTTGTAATACATCCAAACGTTGTATATGCGATCGACGTTTATAATACATCCAAACGTCGTATATGCGATGGACGTTTGTTGACATGTATAACAAAACAGTGTAAATATCCATGCGTAATACAACACGTGCATCTGAATAGCAAGACGTATGCGACAGATTAACCGTTATAGCTCACATGTGTGCTTATGCATATTAATGTTTAGACTAATGTGATTTAATTATCTGTTAAATAAACGACCATGTCACACGTTTAGTATATACTTCAATAATACACAAACATCAATTTAGGAGCGTGGCTGACAGTCATATATGAAATCCTACAGCAGAACATGCACGCCACCAAATTACCTTTAGAGTAGGGGGTAGGTCTTTAGTGGGATATGAAAAACAAACGCAGTTGGGCAAATAATGGTTAGCAAGTGCCTATCAGCCTGACGCATGACTTACAAGGATACGATTCGGGAAGTACTGATGTTCATAAAAAACGGTGTCGGGTCATTTCAATGGAGGTGACACTATAATATACAAACACACACACTTTCACTATAATGGCATTATAATTATGTTATAATGGTGCTCTATGGAAATTTCAATAGCGGTGTCTGACCAATACTAATAGTCCTCGAATAGAGATAAAATATTGACCAATGCCAGCAAACGTTTCAGTAAATATGGGGAAAAGGCATTTTCTAATGTTTTATTATATTATCTATTATAATGTAAGTTTAAATCCATAACAACGAGTAGCTGTGTGTGGTTGCACTTCAGATACACTGTCTGTCATCACCGAGGTCCAACAATGCTCTGTCTTAGGACCTTGCCCCTTCCCAGACATCTACGACCTTCCGGACTCCATCCAAACTAAACATAGACTGATTAATGCAGATGACACCATAGCGTATCTCATAGTAAAATCCTATTCCGATGCACACATCCTATACAGCGACATGTATGCTATAAGAACAGTGGGAATGAGAAGTGTCCATGGATCCTGACAAGTGTGAGATGCTGAGAATTACTCGCAAAAGAAAAACACTCATTGTCACATATTATACACTCCACAACGTGATACTAAAGACAACCGATGCCGCTAAATCTCTAGGTGTTACAATTAGTAAAATTTAAACTGGTCTCCTCATGTAAACAGCATCTTTTCTAACGCTACTAGCTCTCTTAGAATGCAAACAAAAACACATGACACATATGCTCTTGAAGTGCAAGCTCCGCGGCACGGTGTTTGTGGGGCACCCAACTAGTTTGTGGAGTTGTTATAGTAGTGGGTTATGGGGTACTTCACTCTACATTCATGTCCATAAACAACGATTATATGAGGGTTCGTATATAACTTGTCTTTATTTGGTATGTGATCCAGGAGTAGGTACGATATGATGATGATGATGATGATGATGCTAAGCTGTACATAAGGCTATAAGCCTCACTCAAACTATGGGTCTAAGCTTTCACAGCCTCTCTGTTCCTCTCAATCGTTCAGTGCCAGTAGTGTTAAGTCTTGTTACTGAATAAAACTGTAGATCATTGTTAAAACTTTCTATACACAGCAAGTAAATACATGTATGACTGATCTCCAAAGAACCTGACAACTGAGTGAAGATCAAATCTGGCGGTAAACCCAATTACCCCAGTCATACTTCAATTCCCAAATATGTATTCATACTCTTATGAAATAAGGGAGATAACAAACTATATGAAATGACTTTTAAAAAACTAGATTAGTTTCCCTTATTTACATACTGTCACAGAGCTATAAACGCGTCTGGAGGAAAGCTCTAGTGTATTTTATGAAGTAATATGTTAGTAAAAGTACATAGTTAAGTCTATACATTTATGGAAATATTTACTTTACGTTTTTAAAATATGTCGTCTAATGTTGATTTCCAATTCTCAGATGAATTAAACATGTATGTCGCTTGCTTCCGCTCTACGTCTTCCCGTGAGAAGGATGGATGCTTCGATATAATGTCAAGCCCCTACTCCCGGATATTTAGCTATAGCATCGTATATCTGGCAGCTATATAGAAGATACGAAATGAGACACACATAATAACAAGATATATTCGTATATCTGGCTGCTATATAGAAGATAGGAAATGAGACACACAGAATAACAAGATATAGTCGTATATCTGGCTGCTATATAGAAGATAGGAAATGAGACACACAGAATAACAAGATATATTCGTATATCTGGCTGCTATATAGAAGATAGTAAATGAGACACACAGAATAACAAGATATAGTCGTATATCTGGCTGCTATATAGAAGATAGTAAATGAGACACACAGAATAACAAGATATAGTCGTATATCTGGCTGCTATATAGAAGATAGGAAATGAGACACACAGAATAACAAGATATATTCGTATATCTGGCTGCTATATAGAAGATAGGAAATGAGACACACAGTATAATAAGATATAGTCGTATATCTGGCTGCTATATAGAAGATAGGAAATGAGACACACAGAATAACAAGATATAGTCGTATATCTGGCTGCTATATAGAAGATAGGAAATGAGACACACAGAATAACAAGATATAGTCGTATATCTGGCTGCTATATAGAAGATAGGAAATGAGACACACAGAATAACAAGATATAGTCGTATATCAGGCTGCTATAATTATAGAAGATAGGAAATGAGACACACAGTATAACAAGATATAGTCGTATATCTGGCTGCTATATAGAAGATAGGAAATGAGACACACAGTATAACAAGACATAGTCGTATATCTGGCTGCTATATAGAAGATAGGAAATGAGACACACAGTATAACAAGACATAGTCGTATATCTGGCTGCTATATAGAAGATAGGAAATGAGACACACAGAATAACAAGATATAGTCGTATATCTGGCTGCTATATATGGAGTTTCAGTACACCTGTTGTACAGCTATGTACTATTTTATAAAGCTCATGTTCAACCATATAAGTATGGTCTCCATATTGAAAGAAACACACGAAAACCATGATGTTCTTAGACCAATACATTAATAAGAAC
The DNA here is from genome assembly GCA_014843695.1 of Archivesica marissinica. Taxonomy (NCBI): domain Eukaryota; kingdom Metazoa; phylum Mollusca; class Bivalvia; order Venerida; family Vesicomyidae; genus Archivesica; species Archivesica marissinica. The sequence continues at coordinate 75,773,257 of CM026390.1, read as the reverse complement.
ATTACATTTAGACCAGTTCATTTATCAAAATGGGTAATTATGTCTAAAAATAGTAATATCACTGGCAAAAATCTCGATCTATACTTTTTGTAAGCCTACATATGTGTTGTGTTGAAAGCGTTAAATAGTTTAATGTACATTGAACACGTGTGAACAGTGGACGCTTAGTTGTTGTAAGTATTTGTATTGGGTTAATATCGAAAATATCGTAGAAGGTATATCCATTAAAGCCCCATATAAGCGTTTACTATGTAGTTGCAGCACACCGGGATAGTATAAAGAGTGGATGATTGAATTTATATTGTGATTATTGTCTTATTATATTTTCATATTTCAGTAATAAATTATTATGATAAAAAGTAAAATTTGGAAAATATGTCCCTAAACTAACCTGCTTTTGTGAAATTACTATTTGTAAATTATCTGATTTATGGATATATTTTAACAAAATGACCAATAACTCTGTCTAAATGGTAGTTTACTATAGTTAACTATAGTTACACAAGGATACAGAAGAAAACACGCATATAGAAACGTTAAGCAAAGCTTATATATAATTGTTGGTTTCAGTGGGTTGTCCAATGAACACTCAACACTTTGTGGCTTATAATCATTGTCATTGTTTGCTATCTAGAGATTTGCAAATAAGTTAAGGAAGTAGCTTAGCAACTAATATTATAGTTTCAGTTTCGAGTTTGGAAATATCTACACGTCATCTACCTTTTTAAGAATTTACCCAATTTACAAATAACCCTTACCCAATTATCAATGTACATATGGATATAGCATTTCGGATAGTGTTGCTTTATTCATCATTATCTGCACAATACTGCAGAACATGCAATGCATTCTACATACTTGTATGCATGTGCACTGAATTAACATGGAGCCGTTACGATTGTGCCCTTAAGCAAGGCATTTAAATACCACGTTGCCTCTTCTCTCTCCCTCGTGGCGATGTATTCCATCAGGAATGAGTTCTCGATAGTGATTAATATAAGTTGAAAGAACTTGTTTCGCAATCGAACAAAAATAAATTTGTATAAACTAACCTCATAATAATGTTGTTGTATATGCATGGTACAATCGTTTCGGACATGGAAGGTTTAGCCCCCCCCCCCCCCGAGTTGACCCGGGTAATCTATTTGTAACGTAATGTTTTCCTCTTTATGAATTAACCATTGTTTTCAAACTCAATTTCATACCTCGTATGGTATTTGGAAGAACAATGTATTGTTTGTTTGACTTAAATTCACACTGACAGCTATGGTCAGGATACTCTCCAGTTAGTGGAGGAAGACCCTGGGTACCGTTCCAATACCTATTTTGAGTACGGACGGATACTATGGTCAGGATACTCTCCAGTTAGTGGAGGAAGACCCCGGGTATCGTTCCAATACCTATTTTGGGTACGGACGGATACTATGGTCAGGATACTCTCCAGTTAGTGGAGGAAGACCCCGGGTATCGTTCCAATACCTATTTTGGGTACGGACGGATACTATGGTCAGGATACTCTCCAGTTAGTGGAGGAAGACCCTGGGTACCGTTCCAATACCTATTTTGGGTACGGACGGATACCCGAGTAGAACAACCGATCTTCCTAAACACCCAGTAAGATTCGAACCTGCAACTGTGAGGAAAGATGGGCAAGTAGTTTGTAGTCAACGACCGTAATCACTCCTCCATGGATGCCCCTGGACCAAAGTAAGTGTATCTCTTCGTTGATGGGCAAAATTAGAAACGTTGTCCTATCTGAATTATACATTGTATTCGGAGAAGATGCTGCGTAATATACGTGTCAGAACCTTGTACAGCTATTCATAGTTAACTGCACACCTATATACATGTTCTAACTTTATTATTATACTATTTCTCGGAAACCGCCGTATAAACAAACGCGGCTATGTGGGTTGTCTTTAACATTGATGCACACATGCATACGGGAACCGCGCGTAGATGACAAAACTATATCATACAAATGTATGTTTCTTGTCAACCGATGTACACCAAACAACACATCCCAATATTGAAATCAATGACCTGACTAATACTGCCCCTTTTTGTTGTGCGTGATGTAAAATTGATGATTATTCAGTAGACTTTGAATGATTGATGACGTATAACTGTATATTGATAACGTATAGATGGGGATGATGTGGTTTCTATGAAGATCAGCCTTCTACACGGTGTATATACTGCCGGACAGGGTGGAGGTATCAACAAACCAAGCAACAACTTTATTACACTGAAAACAAGAGTTTTCGCTTAAAAGCCATGTTTCCAGTCACTGTTTTTGTGTCGGGATTTTCATGGATTTTATTTTTTCATTTGACTACCTTAATTGAGTAATTTCACGAATGGGTGGGTTTTTATTATGACACCAGCACGTCCAGATTTATGGGATCCCAAACATGTTCAATAGATTTTCATATCATGGTTCAATATATTTAAATGTATAAACTGTATAAACTGTAAAAAATGGATAATATGGATAAAATGTATTAACTGTATAAGCTGTAAAAAATGGATAAAATGTATTAACTGTATAAGCTGTAAAAAATGGATAAAATGTATTAACTGTATAAAATGTAAAAAATGTATAAAATGTATTAACTGTATAAAATGTAAAAAATGTATTAACTGTATAAAATGTAAAAAATGTATAAAATGTATTAACTGTATAAAATGTAAATAATGTATAAAATGTATTAACTGTATAAAATGTAAAAAATGTATAAAATGTATTAACTGTATAAAATGTAAATAATGTATAAAATGTAAAATTACCTCCTATTTATTTAGACGTCTTGTACAGATGCGTTGCGCATTATTATACCGTATGCGCAGCTTCTGGTTTTATTTGAAAAATATAAAAAGGTATGTTATATACTGGCTACTCCGGAGCTAGATATATCACGTAATCAACTCATATGTAGAGTACTACCCTGCTTTTATTTAGCTTATGAGCTGTACACACTCAATAACAGTAGAAATACACGAAACGATTAGAAAGATACAGAATAAAACAATGGCCAAGACAAATCATTCAACCTGTTGAATAGGGATTATTTAGCTCTACTATAAATGGAATGTGCTACACGGTATGTATATACTGTTATGGTATCTGTGCACACAGCTTTGTGACAAATCACAGTACAAAAGTGCCATCAGAATATAGCAGTGAATAGTGATATGGATCCGTGATAGATTTTCGACAACACTGACACGTGACATATAGCACGAGTTAAATCATCATCATGCACTATCGAATACATAAACTGCGAAATATAATTGTTTTACACTATATAGGTTGTCATCCAGTTTTCTACTCCTTAAAATGTATCTGGGTCTGAGGTTATAAAACCTTTTTCAGATCTCAAGCTCGAGTTCACGAGATTGGTCGATTCTGAGATTTACACTCGGCTGAACCAATCAGAGGCTTGGGACTGAGATTGAGATTAAAGAAATGCTTTATATAACAATCAGCCGTGGTCTCACCTCAGTAGCTAAGTTTACATTTCTTGTATATTTCGAAACATCATCTTAATAGTGAAATAATTGATTTCAGAAATAATGTTATCCATGCATATTCACATTTCTTCTATGAATCACTGATAAGCTAATGTACCATTCTTCGAACTGCAAGGATTAGAAAGTCACTATATCATTTTTAAAATTCGAATTCTCGATTTGATTGTATCAGTCTGTACATACAATACGGAAGTTTTGAACATACTCATTGGGGCGTATTCGTTTATGAATTGAACATGGCTTTGTTGCTAAACTTGAAATTATTCATTTTAATTAAATGTTGCACATATGGAATACTGTATGCAGGTACGTTCTTAAGTATTACATTCTTTGGCAATGTATCACATACGATATTATACTATGTATTCATATATACGTAATATATTGTATAAATACATTATGCTACATTTATATTTGTTTGATACAGACAACTATTTTAGAACAACAGTTTTTCAACACCAAATGCATATACATAATTAAACCATGCTATTGTTCTTTTACAACTTAAGTCTGAAAGGAGTAAAAGTGGTATTGATAACGTTCCGAGAGAGTATTGCCGAGTGATATGTCAGTGTGTTCCTCCAACCTCTGCTTAATGTATACTGGACGGTGCACGTATTATAGGAGAATGTATGCTCTAGCACCGTAACTGTACCAGAATTGTAGGAGAATGTATGCTCTAGCACCGTAACTGTACCAGAATTGTAGGAGAATGTATGCTCTAGCACCGTAACTGTACCAGAATTGTAGGAGAATGTATGCTCTAGCACCGTAACGGTACCAGAATTGTAGGAGAATGTATGCTCTAGCACCGTAACGGTACCAGAATTGTAGGAGAATGTATGCTCTAGCACCGTAACGGTACCAGAATTGTAGGAGAATGTATACTCTAGCACCGTAACGGTACCAGAATTGTAGGAGAATGTATGCTCTAGCACCGTAACGGTACCAGCATTGTAGGAGAATGTATGCTCTAGCACCGGAACGGTACCAGCATTGTAGGATAATGTAATGCTCTAGCACCGTAACTGTACCAGCATTGTAGGAGAATGTATGCTCTAGCACCGTAACGGTACCAGCATTGTAGGATAATGTAATGCTCTAGCATCGTAACGGTACCAGAATTGTAGGAGAATGTATGCTCTAGCACCGTAACGGTACCAGAATTGTAGGAGAATGTATGCTCTAGCACCGTAACTGTACCAGAATTGTAGGAGAATGTATGCTCTAGCACCGTAACGGTACCAGCATTGTAGGATAATGTAATGCTCTAGCACCGTAACTGTACCAGAATTGTAGGAGAATGTATGCTCTAGCACCGTAACGGTACCAGCATTGTAGGATAATGTAATGCTCTAGCACCGTAACTGTACCAGCATTGTAGGAGAATGTATGCTCTAGCACCGTAACGGTACCAGAATTGTAGGAGAATGTATGCTCTAGCACCGTAACGGTACCAGCATTGTAGGAGAATGTATGCTCTAGCACCGTAACTGTACCAGCATTGTAGGAGAATGTATGCTCTAGCACCGTAACGGTACCAGAATTGTAGGAGAATGTATGCTCTAGCACCGTAACGGTACAGAATTGTAGGAGAATGTATGCTCTAGCACCGTAACGGTACCAGAATTGTAGGAGAATGTATTCTCTAGCACCGTAACGGTACCAGAATTGTAGGAGAATGTATGCTCTAGCACCGTAACGGTACCAGCATTGTAGGAGAATGTATGCTCTAGCACCAACGGTACCAGCATTGTAGGATAATGTAATGCTCTAGCACCGTAACTGTACCAGCATGTAGGAGAATGTATGCTCTAGCACCGTAACGGTACCAGATTGTAGGATAATGTATGCTCTGCATCGTAACGGTACCAGAATTGTAGGAGAATGTATGCTCTAGCACCGTAACGGTACCAGAATTGTAGGAGAATGTATGCTCTAGCACCGTAACTGTACCAGAATTGTAGGAGAATGTATGCTCTAGCACCGTAACGGTACCAGCATTGTAGGATAATGTAATGCTCTAGCACCGTAACTGTACCAGAATTGTAGGAGAATGTATGCTCTAGCACCGTAACGGTACCAGCATTGTAGGATAATGTAATGCTCTAGCACCGTAACTGTACCAGCATTGTAGGAGAATGTATGCTCTAGCACCGTAACGGTACCAGAATTGTAGGAGAATGTATGCTCTAGCACCGTAACGGTACCAGCATTGTAGGAGAATGTATGCTCTAGCACCGTAACTGTACCAGCATTGTAGGAGAATGTATGCTCTAGCACCGTAACGGTACCAGCATTGTAGGAGAATGTATGCTCTAGCACCGTAACGGTACCAGCATTGTAGGAGAATGTATGCTCTAGCACCGTAACGGTACCAGCATTGTAGGATAATGTAATGCTCTAGCACCGTAACTGTACCAGAATTGTAGGAGAATGTATGCTCTAGCACCGTAACGGTACCAGAATTGTAGGAGAATGTATGCTCTAGCACCGTAACGGTACCAGCATTGTAGGAGAATGTATGCTCTAGCACCGTAACGGTACCAGCATTGTAGGATAATGTAATGCTCTAGCACCGTAACTGTACCAGAATTGTAGGAGAATGTATGCTCTAGCACCGTAACGGTACCAGAATTGTAGGAGAATGTATGCTCTAGCACCGTAACGGTACCAGCATTATAGGAGAATGTATGCTCTAGCACCGTAACGGTACCAGCAGTGTAGGAGAATGTAATGCTCTAGCACCGTAACGGTACCAGAATTGTAGGAGAATGTATGCTCTAGCACCGTAACGGTACCAGAATTGTAGGAGAATGTATGCTCTAGCACCGTAACGGTACCAGCATTGTAGGAGAATGTATGCTCTAGCACCGTAACGGTACCAGCAGTGTAGGAGAATGTAATGCTCTAGCACCGTAACGGTACCAGCATTATAGGAGAATGTATGCTCTAGCACCGGAACGGTACCAGCATTGTAGGAGAATGTAATGCTCTAGCACAGCGACGGTTCCAGCATTTAGGAGAATGTATGCTCTAGCACAGCGACGGTTCCAGCATTTAGGAGAATGTATGCTCTAGCACCGGAACGGTACCGGCATTGTAGGAGAATGTATGTATACTCTAGCACCGGAACGGTACAATCATTGTAGGAGAATGTATGCTCTAGCACCGGAACGGTACCAGCATTGTAGGAGAATGTATGCTCTAGCACCGGAACGGTACCAGAATTGTAGGAGAATGTATGCTCTAGCACCGGAACGGTACCAGCATTGTAGGAGAATGTATGCTCTAGCACCGGAACGGTACCAGCATTGTAGGAGAATGTAATGCTCTAGCACAGCGACGGTTCCAGCATTTAGGAGAAT
>CM026390.1:75723163-75765355 GCA_014843695.1 Archivesica marissinica | reverse complement strand
AGGAGAATGTATGCTCTAGCACCGTAACGGTACCAGCAGTGTAGGAGAATGTAATGCTCTAGCACCGTAACGGTACCAGAATTGTAGGAGAATGTATGCTCTAGCACCGTAACGGTACCAGAATTGTAGGAGAATGTATGCTCTAGCACCGTAACGGTACCAGCATTGTAGGAGAATGTATGCTCTAGCACCGTAACGGTACCAGCAGTGTAGGAGAATGTAATGCTCTAGCACCGTAACGGTACCAGCATTATAGGAGAATGTATGCTCTAGCACCGGAACGGTACCAGCATTGTAGGAGAATGTAATGCTCTAGCACAGCGACGGTTCCAGCATTTAGGAGAATGTATGCTCTAGCACAGCGACGGTTCCAGCATTTAGGAGAATGTATGCTCTAGCACCGGAACGGTACCGGCATTGTAGGAGAATGTATGTATACTCTAGCACCGGAACGGTACAATCATTGTAGGAGAATGTATGCTCTAGCACCGGAACGGTACCAGCATTGTAGGAGAATGTATGCTCTAGCACCGGAACGGTACCAGAATTGTAGGAGAATGTATGCTCTAGCACCGGAACGGTACCAGCATTGTAGGAGAATGTATGCTCTAGCACCGGAACGGTACCAGCATTGTAGGAGAATGTAATGCTCTAGCACCGGAACGGTACCCGCATTGTAGGAGAATGCATGTTCTAGCACCGGAACGGTACCACCATTGTAGGAGAATGTTTGCTCTAGCACCGGAACGGTATCAGAATTGTAGGAGAATGTATGCTCTAGCACCGGAACGGTACCAGCATTGTAGGAGAATGTATGCTCTAGCACCGTAACTGTACCAGAATTGTAGGAGAATGTATGCTATAGCACCGGAACGGTACCAGCATTGTATGAGAATGTATGCTATAGCACCGGAACGGTACCAGCATTGTATGAGAATGTATGCTATAGCACCGGAACGGTACCAGCAGTGTAGGAGAATGTATGCTATATCACCGGAACGGTACCAGCATTGTAGGAGAATGTATGCTCTAGCACCGGAACGGTACCAGCATTATAGGAGAATGTATGCTCTAGCACCGGAACGGTACCAGCATTGTAGGAGCATGTATGCTCTAGCACCGGAACGGTACCAGCATTGTAGGAGAATGAATGCTCTAACGCTATGGCGGTACCAGAACTATAGGATAATGTATGCTTTAGCTCAGAAATAGTACCACGGTACAAACATTGTAGGGAATGTAAAATAAACCCAAAACCAAAATCTCAATAACAGATCCAAGAGACACTATGTCTTAGAGGCATATTTTGGCGTCACAACAATGTATAAGTTATATTGTGTTGTTCTGAATAACAACGCTTAGTACATGGGCAGTGAATAACGATATATTTACAGCTGAATAGAACCATATTAATCAAACGGAAATGCAGTAATTTAAACAATAGTTCGATGTTCACTACTGTAGTATGTATTATTGATATTGAAATTAAGACAGTATTTAGATATTTTGCTGATTTTAGTAAGGCATTCGATTGTATTAATAGAGGACACTCTGGAAAACACTTAATCGTAATTGTACTGTTTAGTCATATTGATGTTGAGGATGAAATGGGTGCATGACTGTGTTGCACGTATACATATATCAGGGATATATTGTTTGAAACAATAGCCACTCTGTAATAATTCCCGTCGATCGAAAACAACACACTATAACTTTATTCAGTAATCTGGCATTGGTACACGTATATTTTCTAATACCAAATGCTAATTGTAATATTTGACATCGTCGTAGCTTATGTCTACGTGTACCTGTACACTAGTGTTTTATCTGTAGCAAGATTGTATCATTTTGTATGGGGATTAATAACAAATGTTGCTGATCAATCCTTTTCTAATCTGATAACCTACATTGTATTGTCTATATAATTATATGAATAGCTGGCCCAACATGACAAATACCAATATCTTCATAGCAAGTTGCAACCTGGGCCTCTATGTAGGACGTGATTGGCCACATGCACTGAGCATGCGGACATACACAGTTACACACATCTAGAGATTGTGGTTATTTCGAGTTCATTATCGCAAAATCAATAAGCACGAAATATTTCCTCTTAATAAATAAGAATTTCATAAATGTAATACAAATATATATGTTTATAAGTCGAAATTTACGTTCTAGACTTTTGAGAAAAATACTGATGAACGATGAGTTTTCAAATTCTGCACACAAGACTGGTCGGCGGGGTCCGCCTCCGTGGTCGAGTGGTTAAGGTCGCTGACTTGTATACCACTGTAACCTATCATCACTGATGGTCACGACGGGTTCGAGCCCCGCTCAGGCCGTGTCTCATTTATATGAAAAAGTTGGCAGTTTCTTACGGAGGTTGGTGCACCCAAGTACTGGTTAACCGCTGGAGCCTGCCCAGGAAAGGTGTTGTTAAGTAAACTGCCCGCCGGCGATATAGCCCAAAAATGGTGCTGATGCAGGCGTAAAACCCGAAATATAACATATAACATAAATATATAACTGGTCGGCGGGTACAAATGAGTTGCTACAGTTTATAAACAATAATGGAAATGGTTATTCAATACAGTTAATTTCTGTAGAAATACACGAACTGATATTTATGTACATGCTTTGAGACGTCCGGAGATATTCCAGACGCCACAATAGTCGATATTGGGCAAATATTGGGGCGCCCATTGATCTGACTATTTTTAAACATTATTTATTTTACAACGATTACGAAGCAAGTTCTAACAACTTATATTAATCACTCTCGTTGGCGCGTATGAAAGCGTATATGTGGTTATTCGTGTGATAAACCGGAGTACTCGGAGAAAACCCACCGGTCCGATCTGGCGACCGTACCATCTCATACTTCCCAGTCCGAGTATCGAACCCGGGTTGCATTGGTGAGAAGCGAGCGCGTTAACCACTGCGCTAATCGGACAGCCTAGTCGTGAATACGTTACCCCCACCAGTTAATAGTACTGTTATAGTCCGTGTCATCGCTAATCGTCATTACTATTATGACATGCAAATACATATGGTATATGCAATATTGAGTTTACGTACATATTCAATTCAGACGGGTCTATTTGATTTGATAATATTTTATTGCTCTATATACATGTATGTATATATGTGTATGTATGTATGTATGTATGTATGTATGTATGTATGTATGCATGTTCCATTAATGTCAAACCCCTATCGGGGACCTAGACATGTTTTCCTGGGCAGGCTTAGCCGACCTAAGTGGTTAACCAGTACTAAGCAATGTGTGCCTTGCTCAATGACACTACATACGTGGCCTGATCGAGTATCGAACCCGGGACCGCTCGATCCCAAATCCGACGTTCTACCACTAGACCACGGACGCCACTATATGTATATATATATACATGTATTATATGTACACTTAACAACTCTTATAAGTGTGCATGTATAAATGGTCTCATATCCACGTCAATATTGACCCGATAATGATGAAATTTTCAGCAAATACAATTGAGATATATTTCATGATATTCCATTGATTTTATTTCATAACAAACACAAATTTAACACACATGACTAAGTAATGTGATGGTGCGTAAAAAGTCAATGTTGCAAAATGATAGTGTCAATGATAAAACTCAGGCCGATGAGAATTAATTATTCTAATATCGCGTATGCCCACCCTGACTGTGGATCACAGCTTGGCAACGTCGTCGCATAACGTCGTACATAGTTCTGTGGTAGATTTGCCCACTCTTGCCCAATATTCGCACGGAGCTGGGCGATGGTCTGTGGCACTGCGCCGGTCCTTCTTACGCGGCGATTCAATTCATCCCATACATTTTCTATAATGTTTAAGTCGGGAGACTTCGGTGGTATGTCCATCACATTGATGTGGTTAGCATTCAGAAAGAATCTTGTCGCCCTAACCGTGTGGGCTGGTGCGCCATCCTGTAGCAACCGCAATCCTCTATTGTTCCTAAACATGGGTACTACCTCACTTTGAAACACGTCATGTTGGTACCGGGCGGCGTTTAGATTACCGTTAATGAACACGATGTTAGTCTTGTGATGTAAGGAGACACCAGCCCATACCATTACTGACCCACCCCCGTACCTATCTCGTTCGATGACGCAGTTGTCGTTGAACCGTTTTCCCCGTTGTCGATATACCCGTGAACGACAGTCGTTTTCCTGTAGGCAGAACTTCTTTTCGTCAGTAAACAGGACCTGCCCCCATTCTGCCTGTGTTCTAAGATGACGCCGAGCCCAACGATCTTGCAGTGCCCTATACCCTTAACGGGCCGTCTACACCGCATGTTGGCGAGCGATCGAAGACGCCTTCTAACGGTCTGCGCAGATATGACGTCCGTGCGTCCCACGCGTTTCTCCGGCCGTCTTGACAGCTGTACGTGTTCTCTGCTGACGATGCACATGTACGATGTGATTCTCTTGTGCAGCTGTTGTACAACGCCCACGTGGTCTGCGAGGGAGGTTACAAACGTTGCCAGTCGCTCTGTACTTAAGCATCAGCTTTCTGGTGGTATTGCGGTGTACACCCATGCGTCGCGCAACCTGCAAATGATACGGATAACATGAAATTAGTAATTAAAATATATAATATATTTTTTATGGATATTTTCGATAAATAAATGAATGTTAGTGACTTTCAATTTTTATAACACAAAGAAACTTAATTAATTAGTGACATTACATTAACTTTGAGACGTACCTCTGTTTGGTGTATACCGGCGTTGATGAAGCCGACGGCTATTTCCCGTTCCGCTATGGTCAGCCTGCCCATGTCATGTTTTTCTGAAGTGTGGATCGTAATCAAGTCCACAACGACCAAATGCAGTTTTATTTTGTGCCAGCACACCGTTTCCTCGTGCATTGTGTTGATTTTGACGTTGCGTGGTTCAACGCGCCGTATCGATTAAATTGAACACGTGGAGCATGGGATAATACTCGAAATGTAGTCAATAGCTAGTACACAAAATTTCGTGCAAAAATATTGATAAATAAAAAAGTTATACGGAAATCAAAGATGCACACTTATAAGAGTTGTTAAGTGTATATAACAATAACAATCGTATAACCGATACATAATTAACAAATGGGTTGGGCCACAAGTTCTGACAACATTAGTGATTGGTCCTCCTACTAACCCTAATCCGTGTGGTCTATTATACGTTGATTAATACAGAGACATACTACTATGCCACTTTAAGCATCAACACATTTAATCTACGCCATGCTGATATAGATATAGGCACAACCATCTCGCTTACCAGTGTATATTGCAAATAAACAAGGAAGAGAAGATTGCAATATATCTAAGTTATCGAAATCTATTACCTCGTTCTAAACTTCCTTAACAAATCTGATTGGAAGATAATTCGATACTGTTTTATATGAAGTGAAATAAATAGACTATAAACGACATGTTTTTAATGTCAACAGTTCTTTTGTCGCTTATTGGGGGCATGCACATTTTAGTCATCAGAATATTTGGAGAAAGTTGGAGCTTAAGCCTTAGTATGTAATCTGTTATCCAATTTCTGACCTAACCTGGACATTAACAAAGGTTAAATGGTCGTTCAATGATGATCTTCATTCTAGCGATCCTACGTGTGTTAAGTTTCAACACTCGTACCGTATCGTTATTTAATTGTGAATTGTAAATATTTATATGGTAACAAAACGGTAACATTTCAAGATCGATACCGCAAATAGTGTGGGAAGTATGGGTTTCACTAGCAAATAGTGTGGGAAGTATGAGTTTCACGAGCAAATAGTGTGGGAAGTATGAGTTTCACGAGCAAATAGTGTGGGAAGTATGAGTTTCACGAGCAAATAGTGTGGGAAGTATGAGTTTCACGAGCAAATAGTGTGGGAAGTATGAGTTTCACGAGCAAATAGTGTGGGAAGTATGGGTTTCACGAGCAAATAGTGTGGGAAGTATGGGTTTCACGAGCAAATAGTGTGGGAAGTATGGGTTTCACGAGCAAATAGTGTGGGAAGTATGGGTTTCACTAGCAAATAGTGTGGGAAGTATGGGTTTCACGAGCAAATAGTGTGGGAAGTATGGGTTTCACTAGCAAATAGTGTGGGAAGTATGGGTTTCATGAGCCAATAGTGTGGGAAGTATGGGTTTCATGAGCCAATAGTGTGGGAAGTATGAGTTTCATGAGCAAATAGTACGGAAGTATGGGTTTCACTAGCAAATAGTACGGAAGTATGGGTTTCACTAGCAAATAGTACGGAAGTATGGGTTTCACGAGCCAATAGTACGGAAGTATGGGTTTCACGAGCCAATAGTACGGAAGTATGGGTTTCATGAGCAAATAGTACGGAAGTATGAGTTTCACTAGCAAATAGTACGGAAGTATGGGTTTCACTAGCAAATAGTACGGAAGTATGTGTTTCACGAGCAAATAGTACGGAAGTATGGGTTTCATGAGCAAATAGTGTGGGAAGTATGGGTTTCATGAGCAAATAGTACGGAAGTATGGGTTTCACGAGCAAATAGTACGGAAGTATGGGTTTCATGAGCAAATAGTACGGAAGTATGGGTTTCACTAGCAAATAGTACGGAAGTATGTGTTTCACGAGCAAATAGTACGGAAGTATGGGTTTCATGAGCAAATAGTGTGGGAAGTATGGGTTTCATGAGCAAATAGTGTGGGAAGTATGGGTTTCATGAGCACATAGTTACGGAAGTATGGGTTTCATGAGCACATAGTTACGGAAGTATGGGTTTCACTAGCAAATAGTGTGGGAAGTATGGGTTTCACGAGCCAATAGTGTGGGAAGTATGGGTTTCACGAGCCAATAGTACGGAAGTATGAGTTTCACTAGCAAATAGTACGGAAGTATGGGTTTCATGAGCAAATAGTACGGAAGTATGAGTTTCACGAGCCAATAGTACGGACGTATGGGTTTCACGAGCAAATATTACGGAAGTATGGGTTTCACGAGCAAATAGTACGGAAGTATGGGTTTCACGAGCCAATAGTACGGAAGTATGGGTTTCACTAGCAAATAGTACGGAAGTATGGGTTTCACGAGCCAATAGTACGGAAGTATGGGTTTCACGAGCCAATAGTACGGAAGTATGGGTTTCATGAGCAAATAGTACGGAAGTATGAGTTTCACTAGCAAATAGTACGGAAGTATGGGTTTCACTAGCAAATAGTACGGAAGTATGTGTTTCACGAGCAAATAGTACGGAAGTATGGGTTTCATGAGCAAATAGTGTGGGAAGTATGGGTTTCACGAGCCAATAGTGTGGGAAGTATGGGTTTCACGAGCCAATAGTACGGAAGTATGAGTTTCACTAGCAAATAGTACGGAAGTATGGGTTTCATGAGCAAATAGTACGGAAGTATGAGTTTCACGAGCCAATAGTACGGACGTATGGGTTTCACGAGCAAATATTACGGAAGTATGGGTTTCACGAGCAAATAGTACGGAAGTATGGGTTTCACGAGCCAATAGTACGGAAGTATGGGTTTCACTAGCAAATAGTACGGAAGTATGGGTTTCACGAGCCAATAGTACGGAAGTATGGGTTTCACGAGCCAATAGTACGGAAGTATGGGTTTCATGAGCAAATAGTACGGAAGTATGAGTTTCACTAGCAAATAGTACGGAAGTATGGGTTTCACTAGCAAATAGTACGGAAGTATGTGTTTCACGAGCAAATAGTACGGAAGTATGGGTTTCATGAGCAAATAGTGTGGGAAGTATGGGTTTCATGAGCAAATAGTACGGAAGTATGGGTTTCATGAGCACATAGTTACGGAAGTATGGGTTTCACGAGCCAATAGTGTGGGAAGTATGGGTTTCACGAGCCAATAGTGTGGGAAGTATGGGTTTCACGAGCCAATAGTACGGAAGTATGAGTTTCACTAGCAAATAGTACGGAAGTATGGGTTTCATGAGCAAATAGTACGGAAGTATGAGTTTCACGAGCCAATAGTACGGACGTATGGGTTTCACGAGCAAATATTACGGAAGTATGGGTTTCACGAGCAAATAGTACGGAAGTATGGGTTTCACGAGCCAATAGTACGGAAGTATGAGTTTCACGAGCCAATAGTACGGAAGTATGGGTTTCACGAGCAAATAATACGGAGGTATGTGTTTCACGAGCCAATAGGACGGACGTATGTGTTTCACGAGCCAATAGTACGGAAGTATGGGCTTCACGAGCCAATAGTACGGAAGTATGAGTTTCACGAGCCAATAGTACGGAAGTATGGGCTTCACGAGCCAATAGTACGGAAGTATGAGTTTCACGAGCCAATAGTACGGAAGTATGAGTTTCACGAGCCAATAGTACGGAAGTATGGGTTTCACGAGCAAATAGTACGGAAGTATGGGTTTCACGAGCCAATAGTACGGAAGTATGAGTTTCACGAGCCAATAGTACGGAAGTATGGGTTTCACGAGCAAATAGTACGGAAGTATGAGTTTCACGAGCAAATATTACGGAAGTATGGGTTTCACGAGCAAATAGTACGGAAGTATGGGTTTCACGAGCCAATAGTACGGAAGTATGAGTTTCACGAGCAAATATTACGGAAGTATGGGTTTCACGAGCAAATAGTACGGAAGTATGGGTTTCACGAGCAAATAGTACGGAAGTATTTGTTTCACGAGCCAATAGTACGGAAGTATCAGTTTCACGAGCCAATAGTACGGAAGTATGGGTTTCACGAGCAAATAATACGGAGGTATGTGTTTCACGAGCCAATAGGACGGACGTATGTGTTTCACGAGCCAATAGTACGGAAGTATGGGCTTCACGAGCCAATAGGACGGAAGTATGTGTTTCACGAGCCAATAGGACGGAAGTATGTGTTTCACGAGCCAATAGGACGGAAGTATGGGCATCACGAGCCAATAGTACGGAAGTATGAGTTTCACGAGCCAATAGTACGGAAGTATGGGCTTCACGAGCCAATAGTACGGAAGTATGAGTTACACGAGCCAATAGTACGGAAGTATGTGTTTCACGAGCCAATACGACGGAAGTATAGGCTTCACGAGCCAATAGTACGGAAGTATGTGTTTCACGAGCAAATAGTAAGGAAGTATGGGCTTCACTAGCAAATAGTACGGAAGTATGTTTTTCACGAGCCAATAGGACGGAAGTATGTGTTTCACGAGCAAATAGTACGGAAAGTATGGGTTTCACAAGCACATTTTGCCGATCAAAACAACTGACCACGAGATCTAGAACAGTTCAAAATTCTCTACTTAATGTTGAACAATAACAATACAAACTAATCACATATTTCTACTATTATTACTTCAGATGATATTGTACACAGTCTTTATTACACATGTATATTGCCATCGCTATATTTACTAGATTATGAGAATTTCTGTATTTAAGTTGAGTTGATACATACTTTGAAGTCATCTCTGTACATTGTTAGATAGATTAATTGTCTCATTTCCTATTTTCTACTCTACGAGCCAATTCCATATATCATCATATTCCATTACATATTATTTATAGTTTCTCTGCTTCAGCTTTTACATTACTATATAATTCCAATGTGCAGTTCTGGCTTAAAGTCATATCTGTTGATTGCATTTGATTTGTATATATGTTGAGGGCCTCGTGGTAGATTAACTTTTTTGTTAAATGAGTTATCTCATTAAATAAAGTCTTTATTATTATTATTATTATTACAGACAATCCCACGAAATAGATAAAATGGAATTATTCTTTAGTCAAGTATTCTGTACCTCCCGTTCTTCTTTATAACTTAAATGCGTTTATTCTGATTTTCAGGAGAAGTGATCAAATGTCTGAACATGCCAAAAGAAAAGGTAGAGATATCTTGCCCGAGAGGTCATGTGATATATAACCCAATAATATTGGCTGGAGCGAGCACGAGCCAAACCTGTGTCCCCAGTCCATCCGACTGTATTGGAATATCGCAGGATATCAAGAGACAAACAGAGCGCTGTTTTTGGAAGAAGAGATGCACACTCAGCTTCTGCAATCCAGATAAGATACCGTCGTGCACGAATAGCAGTGGGATAGCACCGGCACATATAACATACGTGGTCATCAAACAAATGTTTTGTATACCAAAAGGTGAGACAATCTTCGACATTGTGACAGACTATAGCAGCAACACGTGAGAGCAGCAGTGATTCAATCACTCCATGTAATCCACATATCGCACCTTAGTGTGTGTTTACCTTTATTTATCGTCGCTACCGGTTGCCCATATGAGCGACGCCTCCTGAAGAGATTAGTCATTTTAGATTGTGCAGGATAGTGCATGATACAGACAGAGGTCCATTCCAGAATCTCCTCTGGTTCTTTTACGTGCACGATGTAAAGCACCGACACGAGACCTCAATTTATCTATCTTCCGTTAATGTCAAACCCCTCGCGGGGACGTAGACATGCTGCGCGTCAAAAACCGCAAAGAAGTTAAAAGTATGAGTAGTTAAGAGTATAATTTAAGAAGGTAATGAAAATAAGTTGTGGTACAAGTTTAAAAGCAGCTACGCAGAACAACTAGGGACTGGCATGTTCAATATGGCAAACTGCCGTATTGAATTGCTCTATGGTAGGGAGATGGACAATGTTAGGAGGGAGGTGGTTCCAATGATAGATTGTTCTTGGAAAGAAGGAAAACTTGTAGTAGTCTGTAGTTGCTGTAATTAAGGTATAGCCTAAGGAATGGCAATGGCGAGTAAATATTTGTGTAAATTGTACATTTGTATATGTTGTATCATTGTTTGAAATAAACTATGTTTAAACTAAACTAATGGCGAGCAGGACGGGAAAGAGGAACTAGGTAATTTTCAATGGGAATAGCAACAAGATCATTTTATACATAAGGGATAACCTATTGTCAATACGCCGTTGATCTAGTCTGCGTAGATTTAGGGAATGTAGCATGTCTGTAACACTTGAGGTACGATAGAAGTCAGCCTTTATCCAACGGGCTGCTCTTCGCTGGACACCTTCAATTTGGTCTATCAATGTTTGGGTATGGGGCGACCAGATCTCGGAGCCATATTCAAGCTGGGGTCTCACTAGTGTCTGGTAAGCCATGGTCTTAAGGGGTTCAGATTTGACCTGGAGGTTTCTACGTAGAAATCCTAATGTTTGGTTTGCTTTCTTTGTTGACCTTGTTATGGTGGTGTCCCACGACAGGTTATTTGAGATATCCACGCCAAGGTATTTGGCTGAGGTGACCGACTCAAGTAGGACTCCATGGAGTTTATATTTGCTGGGAATAGGATGTTTCCTTCTGGTGACGTGGATAACTTGACATTTGGAGGGGTTAAATTCCATGTCCCACTCCAACTCCCACTCTTCTAATCTCTTAAGATCGTTTTGGAGTGTGACCGATTCATTTGCAGATGTCAGTGATAGATAAACTGCAGTATCATCTGAAAAGATGCGGACTTTGGAACTGATGTTTTGTGGGAGGTCGTTTATGTAGGCTAGGAAAAGCAGGGGTCCAAGTACGGATCCCTGTGGGACTCCAGAGGAAACCGGAATGGCCTCTGAACTAATACCATTAAGGACAACTGACTGGAGTCTATTATCTAGAAAACTCTTAATCCACCTTAATGTTTGACCTCTGACTCCATATTCATGCATTTTTAGTAGTACTTTCTCGTGATTGACCTTATCGAAAGCCTTACTGAAGTCTAATAGGATGAGATATACCTAATGCTTATTGTAGACAGAGGTAACCAAGTCATTGACTAGCATTACTAGTTGGGTCACGCATGACCGTTTTTCTCTAAAACCATGCTGCAAATGGTACAGAATACTGTTTGCAGACGGTGGATGGGCTGGTAGTGACCCAGTCCATCTTTGGTAGATTTAGGTCCACAGCCACCCAGATGTTGGAGAAACGTTTATTAACCTTTTCAATAGACTTACATAATTGATTGAAACTGTCTATATCAAGCTCATGAGGTTTGTAATAAGCTCCAATAACAAGAGACTTATTTCCTACAAGGTCTAATTTTACCCATAGGTCCTCGCATTCAGACTGTAGGTCGGGCATTTCCTGGGCTGTTAAGCAGTCCCTTATAGCAATACATATACCTCCGCCTGCCTGATTGATACGGTCGCGACGGAAAATGGAGTAACCTAGGTCTGGGTCAAACACTTCACTGGTATAATGCTTAGGTTTAAGCCAGGACTCAGTACCTATTACAATATCCGGTTTTGATGAACTGATGAGATTGTTGAATTCGAGTTTTTTGTCTACTATTGACCTGCAGTTGATGATTTGGACTTTTAGTGACCTCTTTATGTTATTTGTTTGACCTGTTTTGGACTTAGGGGGGTTTCGCTTGGGAGTGGACGTTTGGGCCATGGAGAAGGATACATTGCTCATGTTTGAGCTGTCAAGGTTGGCGAAGGGATTTGAAGTTTCGAAGGAGTCCAGGCTCGGGACAGAGCTGTTTGAAATATTTATGTTTTCGCAAATAGAACACTTCCAGACTGCCGTCCCAGTTGAAGAGTTTCCGAGTCTGTCGTATAGGGAGTCATTTATGTTCTGGCAATCGGCATGGAACCAGACCGTACACATGTCACACTGGACACCCTGCAAGTCCAGGAGACGGGCAGTTGACAGTTTCCACACGGACAGATTGTGGATTTAACGTCCCATCTGAAAGACTGTTAATTTTATTAGGGTCAGACGGGGGATCGAACCTGCGATCCCTGGATTACCAGTCCAACGTATTACCACTGGACTACAGATCCGTCTGTCATCGCACCTTATTTCAATATGTAGGGTTATATATCGCTAGTATGACAGAGTTACCTCTCTTTTACTAATAAATAGCATGAACAAAGTAGACTTTCCAATTTTCTTTATTTTTGTTATTAAGATAATAAATTTCTCCTGGTTGGTGCCAATGGCTACCACACCTATGCGGAAAATACACACAATAATATGCATTGTACAATACGTCATTTAATGTGTCTAATTACGAGTAAGTGCATAGTACAATACGTCATTTTGGTATGCAGGATTTGAGCATCGTATAATTATAGGGTAGTATCTGGGATAGCTACTGGTTCCGGTTGGCTAGATAGAGCTCTACTGATTTGAGCATCGTATAATTATAGGGTAGTATCTGGGATAGCTACTGGTTCCTGTTGGCTAGATAGAGCTCTACTGATTTGAGCATCGTATAATTATAGGGTAGTATCTGGGATAGCTACTGGTTCCTGTTGGCTAGATATAGCTCTACTGATTTGAGCATCGTATAATTATAGGGTAGTAGCTGGGATAGCTACTGGTTCCTGTTGGCTAGATAGAGCTCTACTGATTTGAGCATCGTATAATTATAGGGTAGTATCTGGGATAGCTACTGGTTCCTGTTGGCTAGATAGAGCTCTACTGATTTGAGCATCGTATAAGTATAGGGTAGTATCTGGGATAGCTACTGGTTCCTGTTGGCTAGATAGAGCTCTACTGATTTGAACATCGTATAAGTATAGGGTAGTATCTGGGATAGCTACTGGTTCCGGTTGGCTAGATAGAGCTCTACTGATTTGAGCATCGTATAATTATAGGGTAGTATCTGGGATAGCTACTGGTTCCTGTTGGCTAGATAGAGCTCTACTGATTTGAGCATCGTATAATTATAGGGTAGTATCTGGGATAGCTACTGGTTCCTGTTGGCTAGATAGAGCTCTACTGATTTGAGCATCGTATAAGTATAGGGTAGTATCTGGGATAGCTACTGGTTCCTGTTGGCTAGATAGAGCTCTACTGATTTGAACATCGTATAAGTATAGGGTAGTATCTGGGATAGCTACTGGTTCCGGTTGGCTAGATAGAGCTCTACTGATTTGAGCATCGTATAATTATAGGGTAGTATCTGGGATAGCTACTGGTTCCTGTTGGCTAGATAGAGCTCTACTGATTTGAGCATCGTATAATTATAGGGTAGTTTCTGGGATAGCTACTGGTTCCGGTTGGCTAGATAGAGCTCTACTGATTTGAGCATCGTATAATTATAGGGTAGTATCTGGGATAGCTACTGGTTCCTGTTGGCTAGATAGAGCACTACTGATTTGAGCATCGTATAATTATAGGGTAGTAGCTGGGATAGCTACTGGTTCCTGTTGGCTAGATACAGCTCTACTGATTTGAACATCGTATAAGTATAGGGTAGTATCTGGGATAGCTACTGGTTCCGGTTGGCTAGATAGAACTCTACTGATTTGAGCATCGTATAATTATAGGGTAGTATCTGGGATAGCTACTGGTTCTTATTAGCTAGATATATCTATACTGATTTGAGCATAGTATAATTATATGGTAGTATCTGGGTTAGCTACTGGTTCCTGTTGGCTAGATATATCTATACGATATAGCTACTGTGGAAGGTTGACCGAGGCATATATTGCGTATATACACGCATGCAGTCGCCACGGTCCACATGCCACCGTATCACGTGGCGCTCTGAAACTAAGCGATATTGACTATATATATTGTCAATGCCTCATATTTATCGTTTCAGAATTTATTATTGATATATGTGCAAAACCTCCAAAGGGATTTGACTTTACTATGGGTATTATAAGAAGTCATCGAGGATATCCGAGAAGGAAACCGCAATCAACTGTTTGTGCAATGTCCATCCCCATAGCAGATTCAGAGACATTGATTTTGGAGACTGTTTCGGAAGAGCACACATTTCCCATAGGACTTATGTTGCAAAAAGTCCGAAATGGTGATTTACGATCGGAGAATATTTCTACAACAGAACAAATAATGTTACACGGTAACAAGACGAACTCTTTAAACATTGTTGTCGACTACCGATGGAACAGGAGGGAACGTGGTGGATTCGTGTTACTATTTGCAGGTATTTGTACTAGTACTTCTTTACGATAACATGTCAGATTAGCGCAGTGGTTAGCGCGCTCGCTTCACCAATGCAACCCCGGTTCGATCCTAGGACCGGGACGTATTCGAGGTGGTATGGTGGTTGCCAGATCGGACAGGTGGGTTTTCTCCGGGTACTCCGGTTTCCTCCCACACGAATGACCACATTCGAGAGTGATTAATATAAGTTGTTAATACTTGCTTCGCAATCGTTGTAAAATAAATAAAGTTTAAACTTAAACTGTTAACATACATGTATGGAGCTTAGTTATCACTATTCAACTCCACGATCGAAATTAATATAAAGATAGTATCGTACTTTGCCGACAACACAGACATGTATTAATCTTTTCTCATGAAATCTAAACAAATCAAGATCGATCTTTCCAAATATATATATTTTGCAAATAAACAACCCAACTAACAGATGTATACGTCATATATTTGAAAATTAATAACCTACAATTGTGCTCTTTTGTAAAATTCCATGTCACTGCCTGTTTTTACTGTCGAATTGCTATAAACATGTGTAACTCAACTGTTTTATGCAATACACTTATTGTATTGTAAAATAAATTATCATTGTCCCAAATTGTGATACAATTCTACAAGCTTACATTCCATCCTAGTATCTGAACATTTAGCAACAATTAAATATTTTGTTAAGCATACGTTAATGAAGACACACGCTGCTATACATTTTAGCACAATACCTGTCAGTAACATATTCTCACATCGTTCACCAAATATTCATGACGTTATATTATAACGTAATCACACACATGAATGTCAAGAACGTTCCGTAATGCACAAGTGTTTCCAAAGCGACCTCACACACGTGGGTGTCAAGAGCTTTCCGTGATACACAAGTGTTTCCAAAGCGACCACACACATGGATGTCAAGAGTTTCCGTGAT
The DNA here is from genome assembly GCA_014843695.1 of Archivesica marissinica. NCBI lineage: Eukaryota > Metazoa > Mollusca > Bivalvia > Venerida > Vesicomyidae > Archivesica > Archivesica marissinica. Next base: position 75,749,521 of record CM026390.1, on the reverse strand, counting down.
GCACAAGTGTTTCCAAAGCGACCACACAAACATGGATGTCAAGTGCTTTCCGTGATGCACAAGTGTTTCCAAAGCGACCACACACATGGATGTCAAGAGCTTTCCGTGATGCACACGTGTTTCCAAAGCGAGCACACACACACACGTGGGTGTCGAGAGCTTTTCGTGATGCACAAGTGTTTCCAAAGCGACCACACACACGTGGATGTCAAGAGCTTTCCGTGATGCACAAGTGTTTCCAAAGCGAGCGCACACACGTGGGTGTCGAGAGCTTTTCCGTGAGGCACACGTGTTTCCAAAGCGACCACACACACATGGGTGTCAAGAGTTTCCGTGATGCACAAACGTTTCCAAAGCGACCACACACACATGGGTGTCAAGAGTTTCCGTGATGCACAAACGTTTCCAAAACGACAACATACACATGGGTATCAAGAGTTTCCGTGATGCACACGTGTTTCCAAAGCGAACCTACATACATTGGTGTCAAAAGGTTCGGTGATGCACACGTGTTATCAAAGCGACTCCATGCACATGTGTGTGAAGAGTTTCCGTGTTGCACACGTGTGTTATCAAAGCGACTCCATACACATGGGTGTCAAGAGTTTCCGTGTTGCACACGTGTGTTATCAAAGCGACTCCATACACATGGGTGTCAAGAGTTTCCGTGTTGCACACGTGTGTTATCAAAGCGACTCCATACACATGTGTGTGAAGAGTTTCCGTGTTGCACACGTGTGTTATCAAAGCGACTCCATACACATGAGTGTGACGAGTTTCCGTGTTGCACACGTGTGTTTCAAAGCGACACCACAGACACCACAAAGGCCGATACTAACAGTATTACAAATGATACAAAGATTTAGATCTTGCATACCCATAATAAAGAACAATCAGTATATTTCAGCTTATAAAAGTTCATCGTTGGATACAATTTTGACATGGCCAAACAGGTCTCGCCCCGTATTGAAGGAATTAGGCTGGATATTGGAAGGTAAGAACGTTTAGTTATAATTTGAAAGTTTACACGCCCCTGGTGAATCTATTGTGCTTACCACACTAGACATATAAATGGTATGCTACAACACGTTGTATATGTGTATCTGTGTGTTCGACTAATTACTGCTGTAATATGTGTATCTGTGTGTTCGACTATTTACTGTTTAATATGTGTATATGTGTGTTCGACTATTTACTGTTGTAATATGTGTATATGTGTGTTCGACTAATTACTGTTGTAATATGTGTATATGTGTGTTCGACTATTTACTGTTGTAATATGTGTATATGTGTGTTTGTCTCATTACTGTTGTAATATGTGTATATGTGTGTTCGATTATTTACTGTTGTAATATGTGTATCTGTGTGTTCGACTAATTACTGTTGTAATATGTGTATATGTTTGTTTGACTATTTACTGTTGTTCGACTATTTATGTAATATGTGTATATGTGTGTTCGACTATTTACTGTTGTAATATGTGTATCTGTGACAGTGTTCGAGTACTGACTTGTGATCTAGATTAGTATTGCGTAGTAATATCTTTTACATACTGCAGTATGAACATTCGCTCTTCAACCTGTACACTGAATGAGCATGGACATCACGTACTGTAGCCATCTGTTATATTATTTCCGTAGTTGCAAGTGTGCATGCCGTAGTTGCATATAATACCGTGACATACTCCCGTGTCACGTTTCTGTGACATGTTCCTGAAGTGTCTGCAGCTATATGGGCTGTCCAAAACAACGGAGAGTATGGAATACTCATATAATACCGTGACATACTCCCGTGTCACGTTTCTGTGACATGTTCCTGAAGTGTCTGCAGCTATATGGGCTGTCCAAAACAACGGAGAGTATGGAATACTCATATAATACCGTGACATACTCCCGTGTCACGTTTCTGTGACATGTTCCTGAAGTGTCTGCAGCTATATGGGCTGTCCAAAACAACATAGAGTATGGAACACTCATATAACACCGTGACATACTCCCGTGTCACGTTTCTGTGACATGTTCCTGAAGTGTCTGCAGCTATATGAGCTATCCAAAACAACGGAGAGTATGGGATACTCATATAATACCGTGACATACTCCCGTGTCACGTTTCTGTGACATGTTCCTGAAGTGTCTGCAGCTATATGAGCTATCCAAAACAACGGAGAGTATGGAATACTCATATAATAATAACATCTGTAAAGCAAGGCATCAAATTATACACAATGTACTAAGAATAAATAACGTCCAACCATTCGATGTATTGCAACTATGCCTGTACATTCCAACCTGTCTTGACTTGACCTGTCACATGTCTACATCCCAGCGAGGGATTCGACATTAGAGGAATATAGATAGATAGTCTTACAGACAACAAACAGAGACATACCAAAACCTTGTTGTTTGATCTCAGCTCAAGCCTCAATTCAAATCTCAAACTAACTGGCGCGGAGATTTTGAGACTGTACTCGGTTGAGCATTGGACCATGCTCAACTGAATTTTAGCTATAGTATGACAGCTGAAAATGCCACAACATGCTTAGACTGAGATTGGTTGTTCAGGTTGATCAAAACGTTTTTCTCAAGCTCAAAACTCAGTCTCAATCGTCTGATTGGTTCAGCTGACAGTACCACTCAGAATCAACCAATCAGATCACTTGAGCTTGAGTTTGAGATCTGAGAACAGTTTTATAACCTCGGGGCCTGCTGGTCCAGGCCTAGATGTTGTAACAATTTTCTCCAAGCCCAAGCTCTATCTAACGCTGCTGATTGGTTCAATTGAGTTTATATCTCAAATTCAACCAATCATATCACTTGAACTTGAGTTTAATAAATGTTTTATAATCTCCGATCCTGCTTGGATAGGTGTTATAAAACATATCTCCAATCCCAAATGCAATCTCACACTCTCTTGTTGGTTGAGTAAGTAAGTAAAGTAAGTAAGTAAGTTTTTATTAAAGTGACATGTGCACATTTCAATAAATATATATAGCAAATATTAAACAACAAGAAGACGCACCCGGCCCCGTGGGCCTATAAGTCACCTAATAATATGCATTCAATAATAATTATATAGTGTGAACAGAAGTGATCTGATCATTAGATTAATAAATTGAAAATTGAAAAATATGGCGCTGTTCACAATTCATGTGGGTTATCAATGTACAAAGTAATTAAGAATATGTCTATAAGACACATGTGTCCCAGCTTCTTCTTGTGTCTACAATGACAAGGTCCAATACCGTGACCTAATAGCGCGGTAGTACAAACAACTCAGTCGAACGCACGCACGCACACGAGCAGATGTGAGTCCCTCACATTGGGGCACAACACGAATTACAATGGTATACAATGGTATACAATACTGCCACCGATTTCAGTCGGCCGCGTCACTGATTTCACATGAACTTTTGATTGATTTATGTATGCATATATATGTTGAGATTTGAGAAGATCGCAGATTGTATATGCTAGTTTGCACTACGTGGATGCAGTGTGTTATCGCTATCTACTCAATATTATTGCAGCTCGACCTGTCTTAGAGCAATGTGCTGTGGGCGTGGCGGGTAGCATGTACCTAGTATGCGATAAGTGGATGCAGTGTGTTATCGCTATATATTCAATATTATTGCAGCTCGACCTGTCTTAGAGCAATGTGCTGTGGGCGTGGCGGGTAGCATGTACCTAGTATGCGATAAGGACGAAGTCATCTACTATCCCGCCATATCATTGTCAGGATACACCAGTAGAGAACCCAAATGTATATTTAGCAGAAAGTATCCGTGTGGAGGCTTCACTCCAGAACTTCTGGTTCAACGGAACTCGTGTTACTGGAAAAACTCGTGCAATATTTCTTGGAAAAAGGCAGGTCGAATAGTTGTTTCGAAGGACAGGAAATGTATCGGATATTCTGCATCAAGTATCGGCCTATCTGGTCACAGATGCGTACATAAAGGTAAATGTTGTAAATTAATAAGAAAATAGTAAACTACTTATGTCATATGACCTATGCGTCGTACCTGTGTACTTTCTGTACTTTATTTTTAATATTGGACTGCTTTCAACATGCCCGAGTAATACATAAAGTCCCATACATGTATGTACGGAATTATCAACTTTATATATATATATATATACGCTTTAAAAACGCAACAAACCAATTTTATATATATACTGATACGCTTTATAAACGCAACAAACCAACTATATATATATATATATATATATATACTGATACGCTTTATAAACGCAACAAACCAACTATATATATATATATACTGATACGCTTTATAAACGCAACAAACCAACTTTATATATATACTGATACGCTTTATAAACGCAACAAACCAACTTTATATATATACTGATACGCTTTATAAACGCAACAAACCAACTTTATATATATACTGATACGCTTTATAAACGCAACAAACCAACTTTATATATATACTGATATGCTTTATAAACGCAACAAACCAACTATATATATATACTGATATGCTTATAAACGCAACAAACCAACTATATATATATATGATACTTTATAAACGAACAAACCAACTATATATATATTGATCGCTTTATAAACGCAACAAACCAACTATATATATATATATATATATATATATATATATATACTGATACGCTTATAAACGCAACAAACCAACTTTATATATATATAGATACGCTTTATAGCAACAAACCAACTATATATATATACTGATACGCTTTATAAACGCAACAAACCAACTTTATATATATACTGATACGCTTTATAAATGCAACAAACCAACTATATATATATTTCTGATATGCTTTATAAACGCAACAAACCAACTATATATATATATTCTGATACGCTTTATAAACGCAACAAACCAACTATATATATATATATACTGATACGCTTTATAAACGCAACAAACCAACTATATATATATATACTGATACACTTTATAAACGCAACAAACCAACTATATATATATATATACTGATATGCTTTATAAACGCAACAAACCAACTTATATATATATATATACTGATACGCTTTATAAACGCAACAAACCAACTTTATATATATATATATACTGATATGCTTTATAAACGCAACAAACCAACTTTATATATATATATATATACTGATACGCTTTATAAACGCAACAAACCAACTATATATATATACTGATATGCGTTATAAACGCAACAAACCAACTATATATACTGATATGCTTTATAAACGCAACAAACCAACTTTATATATATACTGATACACTTTATAAACGCAACAAACCAACTATATATATATAATATATATACTGATACGCTTTATAAACGCAACAAACCAACTTTTATATATACTGATACGCTTTATAAACGCAACAAACCAACTATATATATATATACTAATACGCTTTATAAACGCAACAAACCAACTTTATATATATACTGATACACTTTATAAACGCAACAAACCAACTCTATATATATACTGATACGCTTATAAACGCAACAAACCAACTATATATATATATATATATATATATATATATATATATATATACTGATACGCTTTATAAACGCAACAAACCAACTTTATATATATACTGATACACTTTATAAACGCAACAAACCAACTTTATATATATACTGATACACTTTATAAACGCAACAAACCAACTTTATATATATACTGATACGCTTTATAAACGCAACAAACCAACTATATATATACTGATATGCTTTATAAACGCAACAAACCAACTATATATATATATACTGATACGCTTTATAAACGCAACAAACCAACTATATATATATATATACTGATACGCTTTATAAACGCAACAAACCAACTTTATATATATACTGATACGCTTTATAAACGCAACAAACCAACTATATATATATATACTGATACGCTTTATAAACGCAACAAACCAACTTTATATATATACTGATACACTTTATAAACGCAACAAACCAACTTTATATATATACTGATACGCTTTATAAACGCAACAAACCAACTATATATATATATATACTGATACGCTTTATAAACGCAACAAACCAACTATATATATATATATACTGATACGCTTTATAAACGCAACAAACCAACTATATATATATATACTGATACGCTTTATAAACGCAACAAACAAACTATATATATATTATACTGATACGCTTTATAAACGCAACAAACCAACTTTATATATATACTGATACGCTTTATAAACGCAACAAACCAACTTTATATATATACTGATACGCTTTATAAACGCAACAAACCAACTTTATATATATACTGATATGCTTTATAAACGCAACAAACCAACTTTATATATATACTGATACGCTTTATAAACGCAACAAACCAACTATATATATATATATACTGATACACTTTATAAACGCAACAAACCAACTATATATATATATATACTGATACGCTTTATAAACGCAACAAACCAACTATATATATATATATATTGATACGCTTTATAAACGCAACAAACCAACTATATATATATATATATACTGATACGCTTTATAAACGCAACAAACCAACTATATATATACTGATACGCTTTATAAACGCAACAAACCAACTTTATATATATATACTGATACGCTTTATAAACGCAACAAACCAACTATATATATATACTGATACGCTTTATAAACGCAACAAACCAACTACATGTATATATATACTGATAGGCTTTATAAACGCAACAAACCAACTTTATATATATATACTGATACGCTTTAAAAACGCACCAAACCAATTTAAATTTTGTTTTCAAACCATAAATACAATGGATCGAATGTGCTATCGCGATACAGTTCTTAAGCTAGTCGTTCTTCCATTTGTACGTCAAAACAACATCACGCTGCAGCAAGACAACGCCCGCCCCCACGTTGCATGGCTCAGCGTGGATTTCCGTAACGCGATTGACATTGATTTGATGAGATGGCCATCGTACAGTCCCGATCTGAGCATATGTGAGACATGCTGGACCAGCGCCCAAGGCAACGTCAAAATCCGCCGTCAATCATACCACAGTTACGTCAGGCCTTGCTGGAAGAATGGCAGAATATTCCAGTAGACCATGTGAATCGCCTGATCATCTCCACGACAAGACGAGTGCGGGTTGCCCTCGCTTCCAATGGTGGCCATACGCGTTATTGACTTATACACTGGATTTGAATTGAAATTGCCGTATTTACTCTCGTTATTTACCGTATATACTCTCGTTATTTACCGTATTTACTTTCGTTATTTACCGTATATACTCTTGTTATTTACCGTATATACTCTCGCTATGTACCATATATACTCTGGTTATTTACCGTATATACTCTCGTTAATTGCCGTATTTACTCTCGTTATCTGCCGTATATACTCTCGTTATTTACTGTCTATACTCTAGTTATTTACCATATTTACTATAGTTATTTACCGTATATACTCTCGTTATTTACCGTATATACTCTCGTTATTTACCGTATACACTCTCGTTATTTACCATATTTACTCTCGTTATTTACCGTATATACCCTCATTATTTACCGTATATACTCTCGTTATTTACCGTATATACTCTCGTTATTTACCGTATATACCGTCATTATTTACCAGATATATGCTCGTTATTTACCAGATAGCATATTTGATCTGTGCACGAATGTTACGAGAACTATTGATGATTCTTGGGGAATCATTCGGAGCCACCCAGTGTATCCATGGTACTTTGATGCTGCGTTTACTGAATGTAAGCGCATTGTGTTGGTAAGTTATATATCGAATATATTAAATACATTCTTGCTTAAACTGTTCAGTTATGTCAAACTCATGTGATGTTGTTATATTAATTGTGCTGACATTACTGAACACGTATACTATTAATATTATATAATTAATTAATTATATTTAATTGTGAATACATTATAAGGTTGCTCCTTTCTGTATGCTGGCATACATTTGTTGTTCATATTTGAACAGTTGTGGCTCTCAACAAATATCTAACTAAAGATTAATGTCGGATAAAATGGTGGCTCTTACAAAGATTAATGTCGGATAATCCGTGTCCCTTCGGATATTTTGCCAATTAACAATATAAAAGTCTTATAACTGTAACAATTAAATCGTCGTGCTAGGCATTGTTGCATACACTTGATACGATTGGTAGGCACGTGTTTGTATTGGAACGTGAAGCAATGGACTAGTGGTACGTACGTCTTCCTCACAACCCGGAGTGGTTGGGGCACCTGTGCGGTGTCATGTAGCAACGCACGTTGTTTGGAAAACTTATCAGTAACCATTCATGTTTTAAAAAATATATATTTTAGTTTATTTAACGTCGCTACCGGTTGCCCATTTGAGCGGTGGTCAGTTTACCTAACAGCACCTTCCTGGACAGGCTTCAGAGGTTAACCAGTACTTGGTGCACCAACCTCCGTAAGAAACTGCCAACGTTTTCAAATAAAGAAGTTACAGCGACCTTAACCACTCGACTACGGAGGCGGACATACCATTCATGTTATCCTTAGATACACTAGTACAAGGTTTAGAACACCGGGAACTGTCTTTATAGTTGTATCATTACAATTAGATCTAACCCGTTTTGATAGGCCAACATTAATGGCCTAGAAAACCGGGAACTGTCTTTAGTTGTAGCATTACAATTAGGCCATGTAGATCTAACCCGTTTTGATAGGCCCAAATTAATGGCCTGTATTTATTTTGTGATTAATTACTAGTTAAGTAGTATGTTCTGTGCATTTAGATTGGTGGACGCCAAGCATTGATGTTGATTGTACAAGACATGAACATTGATCCTGACGGAAACGACAAATTTACAGTGAAACATGTGACGAAGAAAGGCCATAGGAAAGTTATGGATGCGAAGTCTGGCAAGGAAGGCTCCCAGATTATTGTCAAGGGAGGCAAACTCGTTATCAAGTTTAAATCATTCTCCTCCTCTAAAACCGGAAGAGGTTTTGTCCTAGTGTTCAGAAGTAAGCATATTTTAGCTACAGCAACACACATTACCGTTTTGAGATTTAGTTCATAAAGTTATATTTTAATAACTTTAAACATTATTTATTTTACAACGATTGCGAAGCAAGTTTTAGCAACATATATTAATCACTCTCGTTGGCGTGAATGAAAGCGTAAGTGTGCCACCTGTCCGATCTGGCGACTACCGTACCACCTCACATAATTCCCGGACCGAGGATCGAACCAGGGTTGCATTGATGAGAAGCGAAAGCGCTAACCACTGCGCTATTCTATTTTCACGAAAGGCATCACTATTATGTCGCAAGCATTACCTCGTTAATATATATATAATAATAATTATACTGACACCAAAATGAAACAACTGTATACTTTTATATTTGTTTTCTAAATGGATATAAATTTTACCTGTAAGGCAAGTGCACCGTTTCCTTTTGGTGTCAGTATATATTACATGTTGGTTGTTTGTATCTGAGAACACTGAGTTTGTAATGTATTCCATATATTGAAGGATTTCCTGTATCAAGATGGGGTACTTCCAATATTTCAAAACAGAGTGAATATTCGTCAACAGCGTTTGACACCTTGAGCGATGCCGCTGCCATGACAACATACAGGCTATCAAACCGTAGACTTTGTTCAAAGAGGGGCAAGCAGAAACGTAAGGGACATGCCTGTAATAGACGGGTGTGGACAGACTACTTTACTAGGCTGGAGTAACAGGCATAATCCGCGGGATTGCAAATGGAATGGAAAGGGCTATGTAGCTTTTTTCCCATTCCTAACTGTGCTGTTGCAACTATTCCTATGTAATGTATACCATTCGTGAATAAAATATTGTTTAAACTAATCCGTGAGATTGAAAATCTTGCTTCAGTTTCTTTGCACTATTACGCTGGTTAGGAAAGAGGTAACCATACAAGCAGGTTGCTTACTCCACAATCCTACATGGATGCACATAGGAAAGAGGTAACCATACAAGCAGGTTGCTTACTCCACAATCCTACATGTATGCACATAGGAAAGAGGTAACCATACAAGCAGGTTGCTTACTCCACAATCCTACATGGATGCACATAGGAAAGCGGTAACCATACAAGCAGGTTGCTTACTCCACAATCCTACATGGATGCACATAGGAAAGAGGTAACCATACAAGCAGGTTGCTTACTCCACAATCCTACATGTATGCACATAGGAAAGAGGTAACCATACAAGCAGGTTGCTTACTCCACAATCCTACATGGATGCACATAGGAAAGCGGTAACCATACAAGCAGGTTGCTTACTCCACAATCCTACATGTATGCATATAGGAAAGAGGTAACCATACAAGCAGGTTGCTTACTCCACAATCCTACATGGATGTACATAGGAAAGAGGTAACCATACAAGCAGGTTGCTTACTCCACAATCCTACATGTATGTACATAGGAAAGAGGTAACCATACAAGCAGGTTGCTTACTCCACAATCCTACATGGATGCACATAGGAAAGCGGTAACCATACAAGCAGGTTGCTTACTCCACAATCCTACATGTATGCACATAGGAAAGAGGTAACCATACAAGCAGGTTGCTTACTCCACAATCCTACATGGATGTACATAGGAAAGAGGTAACCATACAAGCAGGTTGCTTTCTCCACAATCCTACATGGATGTACATAGGAAAGAGGTAACCATACAAGCAGGTTGCTTACTCCTCAATCCTACATGTATGTACATATAACCATACAAGCAGGTTGGTTACTCCTCAATCCTACATGTATGTACATATAACCATACAAGCAGGTTGCTTACTCCACAATCCTACATGTATGTACATATAACCATACAAGCAGGTTGCTTACTCCACAATCCTACATGTATGTACATATAACCATACACGCAGGTTGCTTACTCCTCAATCCTACATGGATGCACATATTATTTATACTTGACTATGCGTATTCAAAGAAATAAATATTGTTTAAACTAAACATGGGGAAAATGTAATAAATTTATTTCCCACGTCATAGCGGGAAGGGATAGGGGAGCATCCCGACTTCCCTTGTAATCTACATGTTGGATAATTAGATTTCTGCATACATGTACTTACATGCACACTTGTATTAAGAGATCACCAAAGGTAAATGCTAAAAGCTGTCTCTAAGCAGGAATTGTCCCTTAATACACGGCACTTTGTTCCTTTGCAACACAAACGGGAACAGAAAATGTGGTCTCTTATTACAAATGGTCCCTTAATAGACGTGGTAGTTCGAGCAAATGTTACTGTACTGTCCAAGCCCGGAGCGTGACATAGATGCATTAAGATTAAAACGTTTATATTCAGCTTAGTTTAATCACCACACAACACCATAACTTGGTCATTTATCATAGCACTCACATTCACATTTCAATATTTCACATTTATTCTGAATAATGCCTTTTATGTCCTGTCTAAAGTAAGCGTTCAAAATAACCCGAGGCGATTGATTGAAACATGCAGGTAAAATCAGTAACTTCCTTAATTCGATCAATTATATACACAATACATATAATTATACAAATAAAATGATAGGACTATACGTGAAAACTGCATATTGGAATTATATAGTAATGTTAAAGCTGAACAGTAGAGAAACTTACTTCAAAGCCATCATCGAGTGCTTTACAGAAGGTATTGTACAAGTAAATGAGCTGATTCACTGATGAGTCTCCCGGTCTGAACCCAGATTGTAAAGAAGAGAGGAAGTTATTATCACGAAGGAAGTTGAAAATATACATAAATATAATACGTTCAAATACCTTCTATATACAACAGAGCAAGGAAATCAGTCGGTAATGTGTAGGTTGGTAGGTCTGGCAGTTATATTACAGGTCAGAGTAGCCAACATGTGTCAGATTCTATTATTGTTTGCCAACAGTTTCCGATAATTGTACATATGCATTTAGGAACATTGAAAGACATGTATGTAGTGAGTGTGTTTGAATGTAACTGTTTATGACTCTTCAAGTAAATACTACAAAATGTCATATTAGTGGTCAAGCGCCCTGTAATCCATCAATCTATCAATCATTTGTTTAATCATCATCATCTTCATCCCGAGGCAACACTCCACTAATTTCCCCTGTATTTTTGTAACGTATAATGTTAGCTTCCGCATGTGGCAGTACATCATGTTCCTGCAAGGAACTTTCGACTTCAGTTGCGTAGAAATCATTTCCAAACTCATCGAACAGTCGAATGTAGTTAGCGATCAATTTCCGCTTTTGTAGATCAGTGACGCCGGCACATCATTTACAGAAAACCTTTTATTTTGACGAGCATCTGAAGCTTTAATCTTACAGAACTTTATGTTTGGATATTCTTTAGCAAGGCAGTTCATACAACCATTCATTGACTCACGTGCTTCTATGTTTTCTACATGCACATGGACAGGCTGTCGTTTGTACGAATCATTGATTACCGTTTGTGCAATCCACAGATTGCAGTCTATGCGAACAACAGGGTCGGAAGTTATAAAACATTTCTCAAATTTCAAACTCAAGTAATTCAATTGGTTGAATGTGCCTCTTACACTCTGCAGAACCAACCATAAGCTTCAGACTGAGTTTGAAATTGAAGTAGTTTTATAACGACATCCAGACCAGGTTGCCGATGCGAGGTTCTGTTGAACTTGTGGAGGATACATTTGGAAATTTATTGTGGCGGAAAAAATCCACCGGGTGATAGTTGAGCATGCGATCCACATTTTGGCGGTTTCAAACTTCATCTCCGAGCCACCGTCCAATTTCCACCTGTGCTTTCTCTTTGTCATGATGTTGGACCCTACGCCTCATTCACGTGAGATAATGAGGATCTACAACGTGAGATAATGAGGATCTACAATATGAGATGACGATCTACACCTCATTCACGTTAGATAATGAGGATCTACAACGTGAGTTAATGAGGATCTACAACACGAGATAATGAGGATCTACAACGTGAGATAATGGGGATCTACAACGTGAGATAATGAGGATCTACAACGTGAGATAATGAGGATATACAACGTGAGATAATGAGGATCCACAACGTGAGATAATGAGGATCTAAAATGGGATAATTCTTAAAGCATAGTATTTGGGGTATTGATTAACACTCCTTGCGATTGGATGACTAGGTGTGACACATTGTGTGTGGGAGGTTTCATGTTGTGATTCCTGTTATCACGATGTTGCACCTCTTCACCCCCGTTAGATAGCGGGGATTTTAGCTGAATGGCTTCTTATAGCAATGTTGTACATGTGGCTTGCCTATTGAGCAACGATGTCTGCTGCTTTGACTTGTTACCCATGCAACAACAGTACATTGTATACTTGTATTTCCTATTTGTATTTGCTGTTGTAAGCGTTTTTGTTAAATTCCATTCTTTATTTGAATTTCCTTAATACATATCAATGTTACATTTGGGGAATGGATATACCTGGTTCTGCATGAACTATTGGTATTTACTATATACAGGGTGGCATACAGAATAGATGGACAAAATGTAATGTTTGTAGTCTTTTATTTCAAATGATTAAACAAATCACAATTTCATAATAATCAGTTTCAAACTAATCACATTTTCGCAAAATATTCTCGCAATAATCTCTCTCACAATAATCTGTCTCACAATAATCACTGTCTCGCAATAATCACTGTCTCGCAATAATCACTGTCTCGCAATAATCAGTCTCGCAATAATCTGTCTCACAATAATCACTGTCTCGCAATAATCTGTCTCACAATAATCACTGTCTCGCAATAATCTGTCTCACAATAATCACTGTCTCGCAATAATCTATCTCAGATTTTTGTTCTCAAAATAATCTCGCAATAATCACTGTCTCACAATAATCACTGTCTCGCAATAATCTGTCTCACAATAATCACTGTCTCGCAATAATCTATCTCAGATTTTTGTTCTCAAAATAATATCGCAATAATCACTGTCTCACAATAATCACTGTCTCGCAATAATCACTGTCTCACAATAATCTGTCTCAGACTTTTGTTCTCAAAATAATCAATTTAAAAATAAATCGAAATTTCACCAAAACACCAGTTTCCTAATAATATGAGCATTTGATTTTGGATTTTTTGTTAGATTTTTCACAATAATCAGTATCACAAAAATCACACTCACAAACTAATCACATTTTCACAAAATATTCATTGTCTCGTAATAATCTGTCTGAGATTTTTGTTCTCAAAATAACCAGTTTCAAAATAATCGCAATATCCCCAAACAATCAGTTTCCTAATAATATGAACATTTTATCATAATAACCAATCTCAGAAAAATCACAAAATAATCATTGTCTCGCAAAAATCTGTCTCAGATTTTTGTTTTCAATGATCAGTTTCAAAATAATCGCAATTTCACTTGCGTGTTTTACGTTAATGTATCGTAGCTACCGGTTGCCCATATGAGTGACGCCTCCTGAAGAGATTAGTAATTTTAGATTTTTGGAGGATAGTGCAATGATACAGACAGAATATTAGTCTCACAATAATAGGAAAACCTTTTATGGATGCTTTTATTTAGATTTGTTCACAATAATCAGTCTCACAAAAATCACCGTCATAAAATAATCACATTTTCCACAAAATAATCACCGTCTCGCAATAATATGTCAACATAATCAGCTTCAAATTAATCAAGATAGAAGAGACTCATACAACTCATAAGTAGAGAACTGGATTTACTGTTGGCGCTCTCGGTTTCTGGGAGTTTAATAACATGTATTTTGTATGAAGTAATAGTCCAGCAACATATCAGAGATTGGTGGAAGAGTGCTTATCTGGACGACCTAATCATTTACAGTAGTACACCTGAAGACAATCTAGATAGTTTGGACCAGGTACTTACTAGATTGAAAGCATGCAATCTGAAATTAGCTCCTGAAAATTGCCAATTAAATAAAGAATGTGATAACTTCCAGGGACATGGTGTAAGCAAAGGTATACAAACGGATCCAGATATAATAGATAAGATTCGCAATTGGCCAACACCTAACAACACAGAGGAGCTACACTCATTTCTGGCGTTCGTGGAATATTATCGGCGCTTTATAAAATATTTCAGCCGAATAATCCGACCTCTCGCCGAAATAATACAACATCCAACACCAGAGAAGGGTTCAAAGTCGAAGTGGCTGGCCAAAGATTGGCTATGGACAGAGAAGGAACAACATATCGTTAACGATCTGAAAGTCAGTTTGTCCACACTTCACACACAAGCCTATCATTTTACATACCGTTTGAGTTTCATACCGACGCCACAAACCAGGGCATTGGCGTAGTATATAACAGCAACATGAGTACCATAAATGTGTCATTGCATATGCAAGCCGCACATTATCAAAGTCAGAGAAAGTACTCTACTTATCAATTGGAATTCTTGGCACTAAAATGGGCCGTTAAAGGAAAAAATATCGGATGATTGGCATGTAATCATTTCACCGTTTACACAGACAATATTCCATTGACATATATTCTTACATTACCGAAATTAGGTGCTACCGGTCAACGTTGGACAGCAGCATTAGGAGATATTATATCGTCTAGGGTCCAGTAATGCATATTCTGACACACCTAGCATATTTCCACATGAAAAAGTAAAAGTGTATGGTGATGATCTTGCAAAAGATAGAATACCACTTGACCATACTGTTGTGAGACCAATATGTAGTTCTATGATAGTCACACAACCATATATGGAACGTCTTCCGGCTATGAACATTGCTATAGCAGAGTCAACAGAGAATACCGGAACGACTATGGCTCAAATAGTGAGAAGAGCACTCCTTAGGAAACAGAGGGGGGATTCAATAATAGATAGTGGAGAATCGCGGTAATATATCAGACGATTCCAGGTCAGAACTATTCCAAAGAAGACATGGTAATGAGACGAAGTTTCAACACCTTTAAGATCAAGATGGATCTGCTATTCAGCGAAATTACGGAATACGATCAAGCAATAGCGCAAATTGCGGTACCAAAGTGTTATAGAGAAGGCATACTTATGGGCCTGCACTCAGATGTGGGTCACACATGTATTGAGAGAAACACAATGTTGATACGAGAGAGATTCGTTTGGCTCGGGATGACGTCTGACATAGAAATAAATGGGTAAGCAGTATGACCGGTGTTTATGCAGGAAAACGGCAACCAATACCAGAGCAGCGCTGATCAATGTGAACACCACATATCCGTTAGAGCTAGTTCGTATTGATGTTTTGACAATTGAAACTTCCAAAGGTGGATACGCCAACATTCTAGTTATCACCGATCATTTCACGAAATGTGCCCTTGCAATTCAAACAAGAAATCAAACTGCCAAGACATCCGCAGACACGCTTTACAACAGTTTAATCACCAATTACCGCATTCCAACGAGATTACACACGGACCAAAGCGCACTTGGAACGTGAAATAATTTAAGGGACTTTGTCATTTAACAAACATGCGCAAGTCACATACTACCGTCTATCACTCACACGGTAATTCAGGTCCGGGGTGTTTAACCGAACATTGATCAGCATGTTGGGTAATCAGAAAATACACAGAATGCAGACTGGAAAAGATGCATCAGCTCGTTTGTATATGCATACAATTGTATACCGAGGCCACTAGAGTTTCTCCATATCAGCTTATGTTCGGTCGCAAACCAAAACTGCCAATAGATACCTTGTTCCAGAATTACCAAGACGACAGAAATCTCAAAATGAACATGCAAGAGTACATGGATGATTTTCGCGATAGAATGAACAAGACGAGATATATTGTAGACTCGTATGTAGATAGAGCAAGCATAGAATAGCTGACAAATTTAAAGTGTTGTATTTAGCTAGGGAACAGCCAGTACCAGAGATACCAGTCTTTATAATAATGGGTAAGGAGACATACATAATTAAGACAATACATCGTAATCATCTTTCCCAGTGAATTACCGGGTTAACTCTGATTATGAAATTGTGCAGAATGGTGACAAAGTAGAAATTATAGAAGAATGAGGATGTTGAAATTAAGAGGGATGCACTAAGAGAGAGATAAAAATTGAATGTGACGTCATTATTGAGAGTTCTGGTGATGAAGTGAAGATTATAGTTGTCCCAGAGACAAACATACACGGGCATGCTTGTGAAATCAAAATAAATCATGCGGAAGAGATTGTAGAAGTATAGTTCCAGATGTAATAGAGAAATCCACAGAATGTGAATTTGATGGTATAATACTATAGGATACTGCCACAGCAGAATCAACACAATTGATGGAGACGAAGATGAACATGAATGTACAAGAGTAGTGGATACTGCCATCGCAGAATCAATAAATGAGATACAAGCAATAGTAACTGATGCAATGGACAAACTGGAGGAAGAACCTGGAACTGAAGAACAGGTACAATATATGACAAGAGATTACGGATAAGGAAACAGTGATGGAAATCACAAAAGAAACAGTGCTTGGTGAGAAGTCAATGGATGAAACTGTAAAGGAAGAAGCTAGAACAGATAGGATAGTAAGAATGAAAGACCATCATATACTAGATGCAGATGAGATAGTAGTTAGTGAGCATTTGCTTGTTGAAACAGTGGGCGTAGCAGATATAAGAGGTACAATGAAAGAGGAGGCTAGAGGAAAACATCGTCGAATATTACCACAAGATCCACCTAGGAAATCTGATTGGACGCGGAAGCCCCCAGCCAAATACGATCAGTACGTCATGTATGGAATGAGCAACATACCGTACGACTCCCGTTTCCAAGCGTCGGAAGCCATGCTGGCGTCTGGCGCGCATATTAGCATGTATATACACTGCCGGGAAGATTATTAATGCTATTATGAAGTAAGAATTATAAGCATTTTGATTGTAATGCGAAATTTAAAGTTATTATGTCGATGACCTTATTTCACATTGATTTAATATAAGCATCTGAAATATCGTTGGTAGTGATGATTGGGTGTTTATTATTAAAGGTGGAGTGAGAAGGAGTGAATTGTTATAAATCAGGTTACTATTAGGTAGAGATAGAAGAGACTCATAAGGAGAGAACTAGAATTACTGTTAGCGCTCTCGGTTTCTGTGTGTTTAATAAAATGTATATTTGATTAAGTCCAGCAACATATCAGAGATTGATTGAATAGTGCTTAGGACATATTAGCAAACGATTTGTGTCATTTATCTGGACGACCTAATCATTTACAGTAGTACAACTGAAGAACATCTAGATCGTTTGGACCAGGCACTTACTAGATTGAAAGCATGCAATCTGAAATTAGCTCCTGAAAAATGCCAATTATTTAAAGAACGTGTTAACTTCCTGGGACATGGTGTAAGCAAAGAAGGAATAGAAACGGATCCAGATAAAATAGATAAGATACGCAATAGGCCAACACCTAACAACACAGAAGAGCTACACACATTCCTGCCGATCGCGGCATATTATCGGCGCTTTATACAATATTTCAGTGGAATAACCCGACCTCTCGCCGAAATGATACAACACCCAACATCAAAGAAGGGTTCAAAGTCGAAGATCCTGACCAAAGATTGGCTATGGACAGAGAAGGAACAACATATCGTTAACGATCGGAAAGTCATTTTGTCCACACCGCCCATATTAGCCTATCCAGACATTTACATACCGTTTGAGCTTCATATCGATACCACAAACCAGGGCATTGGCGCAGTATATAACAGCAACATGAGTACCACAAATGTGTATGCAAGCCGCACATTATCAAAGTCAGAAAAAGTACTCTACTTATCAATTGAAATTCTTGGCACTAAAATGGGCCGCTAAGGGAAACACCTCGGATGATTGACATGTACCTATTTGACCGTTTATACACAGACAATAATCCCCTGACACATATTCTTACATTACCGAAATTGGATGCTACCGGACAACGTTGGACAGCAGCATTAGGAGAATATAACTTTGAAGTATTATACCGTCCAGAGTCCAGTAATGCAGAGGATAACGCACTAAGCTGAATTCCACATGAAAAAGTTAAAATTTGTGGTGATTATCATGCAGAAGATAGAATACAACTTGACCGTAATGTTATGATAAACATATGTAGTCACAAAACCATATATGTAACGTCTTCCGGCTATAACCAGTGATATAGCGGAGTCAACAGAGAATACCGGAACGACTATGGCTCAATTTCAAATAGAGAGAAGAGAAATACTTAGGAAACAGAGAGGGGATTCAATAATAGATAGTGGAGAATCGAGGTAATAGATCAATAAATTCCAAGTCAGAACTATTCCAAAGAAGACATGGTAATGAGACGAAGTATCAACAGCTTTAAGATCAAGATGGGTCTGCTATTCAGCGAAATTACGGAAAACGATCAAACAATAGCGCAAATTGCGGTACCGAAGTGTTATAGAGAAGGCATACTTATGGGTCTGCACTCAGATGTGGGTAACCCAGGATTGAGAGAAACACAAGGTTGATACGAGAGAGATTCGTTTGGCCCGGGATGACATCTGACATAGAAACATATGGTTAAGTAGTGTGACCGGTGTTTGGGCAGGATACCCGAGCAGCGCTGATCAATGTGAACACCACATATCCGTGTGAATAAGTTTGTATTGATTTGTTGACACATGAAACTTGTAATTGGATACGCCAACATTCTAGTTATCACCGATCATTTCACGAAATTTGCCTTTGTAATTCAAACAAGAAATCAAACTGCCAAGACCACCACAGAAACGCTTTATAAGAGTCTAATCACCCATTACGGTATTCCAACGAGATTACACTCGGACCAATGTGTCATTTAGCAAACATGAGCAAGTCATATACTACCGTCTATCACACACAAGGTAATACAGACCCGGAGAGATTTAACCGAACATTGATGCCTTGTTCCAGAATTCCCAAGACGACAGAAATCTCAAAAAGAGTAAGAGTACATGGATGAATTACGCGATAGAATGAAGAAGACGAGATAGAAACAACAGAGGTACTATAACGGTAAGATACGAGGAGTACAACTAGAAGTAGGAGATCAGGTACTTGTAAAGATACTTTCAAGATGAGAGGGCATTCATTAAATAGCTGACCGATTTGAAGAGTATTTGTATATAGCTACCAAACAGTCAGTAAAGGAGATACCAGACTATATAATAAAGGGTTACGAGACTGACAGAATTAAGTCTATGCATCGTAATCATCTTTTCCCAGTTAATTACCGGGTTAAATCTGATTATGAAATTGTACAGAATGGTGAACACGTAGAGATTACAGAAAATGAGAATGTGAAATTAAGAAGGGTACACTCACAGAGAGAGCGAGAGCGAGAGAGAGTAGAGAAATCAGTCCTACAAAACTCACATCATAATCACTGTCTCGCTATCATCTTCGCAAACATTTTCAATAATCAGTCTCACAAGAATCAGTCACTAAATAGTCACTGTTTCGCAATAATCTCAGATTTTTGTTCTCAAAATGATCAGTTTCAAATTAATTAAACTTTCACCAAAATACCAGTCTCATAATAACAGGAAATATTTTTTTGGATGTTTTGTTTGTTTTGGATTTTTAAAAAAAACATTCTCAATGATCACAGTCACAAAATAATCACATTTTCACAAAATAACACCTGTCTCGCAATAATCGTTCTCAGAAATCACAGTCAGAAAATAGTCACTGTTTCGCAATAATCTGTATCAGATGTTTGTTCCCAAAATGATCAGTTTCAAAATAATCAAACTTTCACCAAAATATCATTCTCAATTTTAACAGGACAACATTTGTTTGGATGTTTTGTTTGTTTTGGATTTTTTTTAGATTTTTTCTCAATGATTGGTCTCAAAAATCACAGTCACAAAATAGTCACTGTTTCGCAATAATCTGTCTCAGATTTTTGTTCTCAAAATGATCAGTTTCAAAATAATCAAACTTTCACCAAAATAATCAGTCTCAATTTTAACAGGACAACACTTTTTTGGATGTTTTGGATTTTTTAAAAACTTTTTCTCAACTTTTGTTTTGGATGTTTTGTTAGTTTTTGATTTTTTTGATTTTTTCACAATGATTGGTCTTACAAATCACAGTCACAAAATAGTCACTGTTTCGCAAAAATCTGTTTCAGATTTTTGTTCTCAAAATAACAGGAACTTTTTTTTGGATGTTTTGTTAGTTTTTGATATTTTTGATTTTTTCACAATGATTGGTCTTAAAAATCACAGTCACAAAATAGTCACTGTTTCGCAAAACTCTGTTTCAGATTTTTGTTCTCAAAATAATCAGTTTCAAAATAACAGGAACTTTTTTTTTTGGATGTTTTGTTAGTTTTTGATTTTTTTGATTTTTTCACAATGATTGGTCTTAAAAATCACAGTCACAAAATAGTCACTGTTTCGCAAAAATCTGTTTCAGATTTTTGTTCTCAAAATAATCAGTTTCAAAATAACAGGAAAACTTTTTTTGGATGTTTGGTAGTTTTTGATTTTTTTGATTTTTTCTCAATGATCGCAGACACAAAATAATCACATTTTCTCAAAATAACTACTCTCTCGCAATAATCTATCTCAGAATACACAGTCAGAAAACATTTTTTATCATCCAGTCAACCTTGCTGTATCCAAATGTATTGCTCTTTAAGCTCTTTAGTGTGCACTTGCGACATGACTTGTCGATGGCTTTGGTCGTGGGGTGCTGAAAATACAAAGGTAGATTAACTGTCAAAGAGCATATTACAACAGTTCAGGACTGCCAACAGGTGCTAGTGCTTTACTGTCAATGTTTATTTACCTTGAAAATTGCACCATGAAAATACAAAGGTAGGCTAACTGTCAAAGAGCATAATAGTACAGAACTGTCAACAGGCTGATAAGATTTATTTCACATATTTCAGGACGATAGTAAGGGTTAATCTTATAGACAAGCTTGTCTTATAGGCGTGCATGGATGGTATGCAAAATATGCTTAGCAACACCTGGGCATTTTTGTTTTGATTGCAATGAGTTTTTTTACACTAGCAACATGTATATTGCGCCATTCCTCGTGCAATACACACTTGAAATCGTTGACGTGGTGGACGTCATTCCTCTCACGTACGCAATGTCCAAGACTTTCCCACGTGTTTGGAGAGAAATTGTGGGAGAGATTGGGGTGATTTCGTTGGCCAACCAAGTGTTCGCACATTGTGCTGTGCTAGCACAGCCTTGGTGTACCTTGCAAAATCATGTTGTAAATAAATGAGACTACAACTGGAACGACCATTTCTTCACAATAGCTGGACGATGTTCTAGAGTCCCACTAATTGCAATGAACAAATGTATCCATCATCACGTTGTATCGCGAGATTTCCGTGGTTTACCAGACTTAGGCCAGTCACGCACTGTCCCAGTTTCATGGGGACACTATCGTAAACGTGTAATTCTATTCGCATTAACCCCGAGCTGCCGTAACATACATTCCACTCAGCAACATGCCAATCGATGCCAAATGATGTCGGATTAACGTCGGCCCAGGACGTCTTCTCGTATTCAGTAGTCAATATTTACGCGGGCTTGAAATAAACCATATAACGAGTGACTAACACGGGACTGAATAAATCGGCCAATGTATGCAAACACACTGCACGTGCCTGGAACTTTAACATTGCACGGAGAAATCAAGCCAGACCGGGTTTTGACCACACGCAGTTGGTTTGTCGTATTATTGGGAATGCCGGTATGTACACATGTTATGAAATAGATGAACATTGACATTAAATAAATCGCAGCATTTCTAAACGTGTTGCTAAACATATTTTGCATAATAATTATAATGTTTAATTTTAAAGAACATCCAAGTGAACATAACGTTGTTTTCACTGGCATATAGGATATCAACTGTTGTGGTTAAGAATAATATTTGTCTTTCAGTTATTTATTGGCGAATAACACATGGTTTAGAGTTGTTCTGGTGCGTAGGAATTAACCACGCAGTCCGTTTAGTTTAATCATATTTTATTGCATTGATCAAGATATAATATACAAAACATAGGTATAACAATATAGCCTGATAATACAAATGGTTTGGGCCACAAGTTTTAACAACATTAGAAAACGGCCCGCACCAGAACGTCACATTAATGTATAATTAAACAAAGTGACGGATTATGACAAGAAAAGGAAAAACAACAACAAAAAACCCCATACAAAATGGTATAAATATTAAACTAAAGCAATGTTAGATAAGTACACGCAGCCCACGATTCCACCCGCTGTTCCACCCCATCACGCCATGACCCGAACCCGAGACCCAAATAGCACCATCATAGTGATGTAGTATTAGTAATGGGTGACAATGCTAAGCAGTCCGTAGGCCTGATTGGTTAATTCCGGCGCTCAGAACGACAACTCAAGTTTTATTCCACTATAAATAAGGTAAATATATGTACAAATATTGTGTATCACACTAATTGATGGAAAATATCCAATACAACTAATACAGACAGGGATTACAATTACAACCTGACGTCTCTATTCGCCAAGTGCACTTACAAATGTATATGGGGCTGTTAGAGGTTTTGTTGCAAGTAAAACAGCAGCCAGAAAGTATGGTGTGCCACCCTCCACATTATGTGACATTTCCATGCCACAGCGTACCTCATTTTGAAGAGGAATCATAATTTGCTGGTGTCAAATTCCTTTGCCAGTAACAATTATTACTATGCCAATTGTCATTTAGCTTTTTGGAACTTAACTGTAATCAACCCTTCCGTTACATGGATTTTCATAGATCGGCCGAAAGTAGGTCATTTTTTGTAGTTTCTACAAATTAATTTAGCTCGATTGCGAAACAAGTTCTTACAACTTATATATTACTCACTCTCGAGACCACATTCGAGCGTGGACGATAACAAACTAATAATTACAGTTGTACATAAATTCATTAAGAATTCAAAACGTTTAAACTTCTAATATATTGCACACATGTTCAATGTTGTAGCCTCTGTAACCATGCTAGTTCTTTTAATTATATATTTGCAGAACTTTAATCACGGGGGCGTTGTCGGTGAAACTGGACCTTAGATTCGGCAGAAATTGCCAGCTGGGTGGGGGGGGGGGGACATCAACATAAGGGGTTATGCATATATGCATTTACTATGTACTATAATTATTCTTTTTTATTTAGATTAAACTTGTTATTATACACATGACATATACTTACGGCAATTCAGTTTAGCTTGATTTGTTTAATTTCAATTACTAATGTTGTGGCCCAATCCATTGGCTTTCATTTGTGTGTCAATCTTTGTATTGTTATATATGTGTATATAATGCAATCAAATATTATTAAGCATAACTAGACCCCATTCCTGATGGAATCCACCACCACGAGGGAGCGGAGAGAAGAGACATTTGGACAGTGCCTTGCTTGCCTAAGAACACAATCATAACGGCTCCAACGGGGAACGTACTCCTGGCCGTTCACACATGAGGCGACAGCGCTACCATTGCGCTATCACGAGGTCATTTTTAAGACACTGTGTTGAAATCACAAGCGAGTGAACGTGAATGTTATCTTAGACATCGATAGGTTATGCAATCTCAGGGAGACAATTGCATTAAATGCAAATATGATAACGTTGTATTATTGTTTTACCTCCAAAGAGCGCATTTCCCCTCGCATCAGTTTGGCTGGTGATTGTCCCGGCCATTGTTATCTCCCCCACCATCACACTGGTTGCAACTCCATCTAGCTGATCATAGTCAGTAATCTGTTCAAAGACAAACAACGGTTTAGGAGTGTAATGTGAGGTCTACCTCAGGAGAATTAATTGGTATTAAGGATGGTGTAGTGTAATGTGAAGCCGACTCTATTATGATTTGTAATTACGTTCTATTTTGCGTACTCTTTTTAAGAAAGAAACTAAACTTAATTTCATTAAACGTTAGCTGGTTCTGGTGCGGGTCGTTGACTAATGTTGTTATAACGTGTGGCCCAAATAATTTGTATGTTCATGCTATGTATTGTATCTGTATGTGTGTTGACATATGTACTATTGATTTGCAATAAATATGGTTAAAATATTATGACAGTTGAATAAAATTCACGGATTATGCCATTCCATATAATGAACACTTCAGTAATCTATGACACTACCTCTGTGAACAATTATCAAGT
Organism: Archivesica marissinica; assembly: GCA_014843695.1. NCBI lineage: Eukaryota > Metazoa > Mollusca > Bivalvia > Venerida > Vesicomyidae > Archivesica > Archivesica marissinica. The sequence continues at coordinate 75,724,331 of CM026390.1, read as the reverse complement.
CATATTTATTAATTTCGCGAATACTAATGACAATACGTTTCATTAGCCTATCCTTTAGACATCAACCCGTGCGTCTGGAATGTACATTTACCGAGAGATGAACATCTTGTCCAAATTTATTATCTGCAACGTGACAGTTATTTACTAACCGTAATCAGAGAACTGGATTCCATTGTTGGTGTATTTAGCTCTTTGAGACTTGATGGCTGCAAATCGCTCATCTTGTTTGTCTCAGTATCGCGTGTTATCAAGCTAGGATCACACTTCACCAACTCTCCAGCAATCTTGCCGATGCTTCCTGTCACTGAAACAGAAATTTACAAAATATACAACTGAGTACAATTTTTATTAGTTTATTTCGAAGTATATTCACAATACATGTATTAAAAACTAGAAACTGTTATTGAAAAAAACCGTATGTTTCCCAACTCATTGTTGCCTCGGTGGATCTATAAAGCCATGGCAGTGAAATACATGATGTCATTGCAAAGAAAAGTTAAATATTTGAAGTAGTACATTAATATCAATGATCTCCATTTGAAATACAGAACCTGCATGTTGGCAACAGAATTTGCATGTTTGCAACAGAACCTGCATTTTTGCAACTTTTCAGAAGAGATAAAACACGGAATTGTGTTTTTAATAAAAATCAACCATGGGGTTTTGGAGATGAAGAGAGGACAAACTTATAAAAAGTTGTTATAAGAATGTTCAAAGTGCTGTAAATCCACTAAAGGTCATCCGCTGGAATGTGCTTAAAATATGCACCACTAAGCATAATACTGATAAAACTGTGGTGAAAATCCAACAAGGGATATTGGAGGTGAAGGTCGGACAAGCATAAGCTGGACACAATGTGATACAAAACTGTCGAAGGGCCGTAAATCCTCAAATAATCACCAAACCAGAACAGGATAATAACATGCACAACTAGACATTATACCAATACTTCGTGCCAAGCTTGGGTCAGTTCCTATCAACAATGTGTTTAATATTACCCGAATATTAGCAATGTGACTATATTACCCAAGTATTAGCAATGTGACTATATTACCCAAGTATTAGCAATGTGACTATATTACCCAAGTATTAGCAATGTGACTATATTACCCAAGTATTAGCAATGTGACTATATTACCCAAGTATTAGCAATGTGACTATATTACCC
>CM026390.1:75697323-75722163 GCA_014843695.1 Archivesica marissinica | reverse complement strand
CAATGTGACTATATTACCTGAGTATTAGCAATGTGACTATATTACCCAAGTATTAGCAATGTGACTATATTACCTGAGTATTAGCAATGTGACTATATTACCTGGGTATTAGCAATGTGACTATATTACCCAAGTATTAGCCATGTGACTATATTACCTGAGTATTAGCCATGTGACTATATTACCCAAGTATTAGCAATGTGACTATATTACCCAAGTATTAGCAATGTGACTATATTACCCAAGTATTAGCAATGTGACTATATTACCCAAGTATTAGCAATGTGACTATATTACCTGAGTATTAGCAATGTGACTATATTACCCGAGTATTAGCAATGTGACTATATTACCCAAGTAGTAGCAATGTGACTATATTACCCAAGCATTAGCAATGCGACTATATTACCTGAGTATTAGCAATGTGACTATATTACCTGAGTATTAGCAATGCGACTATATTACCCAAGTATTAGCAATGTGACTATATTACCCAAGTATTAGCAATGTGACTATATTACCTGAGTATTAGCAATGTGACTATATTACCCAAGTATTAGTAATGTGACTATATTACCGAAGTATTAGCAATGTGACTATATTACCCAAGTATTAGCAATGTGACTATATTACCCAAGTATTAGCAATGTGACTATATTACCCAAGTAGTAGCAATGTGACTATATTACCCAAGTATTAGTAATGCGACTATATTACCTGAGTATTAGCAATGTGACTATATTACCTGAGTATTAGCAATGCGACTATATTACCCAAGTATTAGTAATGTGACTATATTACCCAAGTATTAGCAATGTGACTATATTACCTCAGTATTAGCAATGTGACTATATTATCCAAGTATTAGCAATGTGACTATATTACCTCAGTATTAGCAATGTGACTATATTACCTCAGTATTAGCAATGTGACTATATTACCCAAGTATTAGCAATGTGACTATATTACCCAAGTATTAGCAATGTGACTATATTACCCAAGTATTAGCAATGTGACTATATTACCTGAGTATTAGCAATGTGACTATATTACCCAAGTATTAGCAATGTGACTATATTACCCAAGTATTAGCAATGTGACTATATTACCCAAGTATTAGCAGTGTGACTATATTACCTGAGTATTAGCAATGTGACTATATTACCTGAGTATTAGCAATGTGACTATATTACCCAAGTATTAGCAATGTGAATATATTACCCAAGTATTAGCAATGTGAATATATTACCCCAAGTATTAGCAATGTGACTATGTTACCTGAGTATTAGCAATGTGACTATATTACCCAAGTATTAGCAATGTGACTATATTACCCAAGTATTAGCAATGTGACTATATTACCCAAGTATTAGCAATGTGACTATATTACCTGAGTATTAGCAATGTGACTATATTACCCAAGTATTAGCAATGTGACTATATTACCCAAGTATTAGCAATGTGACTATATTACCCAAGTATTAGCCATGTGACTATATTACCCAAGTATTAGCAATGTGACTATATTACCCAAGTATTAGCAATGTGACTATATTACCCAAGTATTAGCAATGTGACTATATTACCCAAGTATTAGCAATGTGACTATATTACCCAAGTATTAGCAATGCGACTATATTACCCAAGTATTAGCAATGTGACTATATTACCTGAGTATTAGCAATGTGACTATATTACCCAAGTATTAGCAATGTGACTATATTACCTGAGTATTAGCAATGTGACTATATTACCTGAGTATTAGCAATGTGACTATATTACCCAAGTATTAGCAATGTGACTATATTACCTGAGTATTAGCAATGTGACTATATTACCCAAGTATTAGCAATGTGACTATATTACCTGAGTATTAGCAATGTGACTATATTACCCAAGTATTAGCAGTGTGACTATATTACCCAAGTATTAGCAATGTGACTATATTACCTGAGTATTATCAATGTGACTATATTACCCAAGTATTAGCAATGTGACTATATTACCTGAGTATTAGCAATGTGACTATATTACCCAAGTATTAGCAATGTGAATATATTACCCAAGTATTAGCAATGTGACTATATTACCCAAGTATTAGCAATGTGACTATATTACCTGAGTATTAGCAATGTGACTATATTACCTGAGTATTAGCAATGTGAAAGTATTAGCAATGTGACTATATTACCTGAGTATTAGCAATGTGACTATATTACCCGAGTAATAGCAATTTGACTATATTACCCAAGTATTAGAAATGTGACTATATTACCTGAGTATTAGCAATGTGACTATGAAAATATTGGTAAAGGATGGCAATGTAAATGCTATAGTTGATCTATATTCAGACACAACTATTGGTAAAGGATGGCAATGTAAATGCTATAGTTGATCTATATTCAGACACAGATATTGGTAAAGGATGGCAATGTAACTGCTATAGTTGATCTATATTCAGACACGGATATTGGTAAAGGATGGCAACGCAACTGCTATAGTTGATCTATATTCAGACACAGCTATTGGTAAAGGATGGCAATGTAACTGCTATAGTTGATCTATATTCAGACACGGATATTGGTAAAGGATGGCAACGCAACTGCTATAGTTGATCTATATTCAGACTACGGATATTGGTAAAGGATGGCAATGTAACTGCTATAGTTGATCTATATTCAGACACGGATATTGGTAAAGGATGGCAACGCAACTGCTATAGTTGATCTATATTCAGACACAGATATTGGTAAAGGATGGCAATGTAACTGCTATAGTTGATCTATATTCAGACACAGATATTGGTAAAGGATGGCAATGTAACTGCTAGAGTTGATTCAGACAAAGACAGTTTTCATCATGGTTATTTTGTTATTCAAGTATGTACCGTGCATAGCGTTTGTTCTCTGTGTAAGAAGAACTGTCTTCTGAATGAGTCGCTCCGTTTGTTCGTTGGTGCGGACTCTCTCAGCTAAATGAGTGTTCATAGATATAGACACAGGTCTCATGGATGATTGTAGGTCAGCTTCAATCTGAAAATAAGATGGATTGAAATTAGATAGGGTTGTAATTATAACACTGACATAGTACATACCGCTGCCGTTTAAAGGACAGCCATATACCGCTGCCGATTAAAGGACAGCTATTTACCGCTGCCGCTTAAGGGAAAGCTATATACCACTGTCGCTTAAAGGACAGTTATATACCGCTGCCGATTAAAGGACAGTTATATACCGCTGCCGATTAAAGGACAGCTATATACCGATGTCGCTTAAGGGAAAGCTATATACCGCTGCCGATTAAAGGACAGCTATATACCGCTGTCGTTTAAGGGAAAGCTATATACTGCTGTCGCTTAAGGGAAAGCTATATACTGCTGTCGCTTAAGGGAAAGCTATATACTGCTGTCGCTTAATGGAAAGCTATATACTGCTGTCGCTTAAGGGAAAGCTATATACTGATGTCGCTTAAGGGAAAGCTATATACTGCTGTCGCTTAAGGGAAAGCTATATACTGCTGTCGCTTAAAGGACAGTTATATACCGCTATCGATTAAAGGACAGTTATATACCGCTGTCGATTAAGGGAAAGCTATATACTGCTGTCGCTTAAAGGACAGTTATATACCGCTGCCGATTAAAGGACAGCTATATACCGCTGCCGCTTAAGGGAAAGCTATATACCACCGTCGCTTAAAGGACATTTATATACCGCTGCCGATTAAAGGACAGTTATATACCGCTGCCGATTAAAGGACAGCTATATACCGATGTCGCTTAAGGGAACGCTATATACCGCTGCCGATTAAAGGACAGCTATATACTGCTGTCACTTAAAGGACAGTTATATACCGATGTCGCTTAAGGGACAGATATATACTGCTGTCGTTTAAGGGAAAGTTATAAACCATTGTTGCTTAAAGCCATAACTTTGACTATTTTCGAGAAATAGTTATGCTTGAGTGTGTTTTTAAGCATAAATAATTTGTGAAATCGAACTATGTTTGGCCTCACTTTCAAGATCAAGGTCATTCTTTGAGGTAGGGACATACTGTTGGTGAAGAGAATTATTCCTTGGATGTGGATGCGAAGTTTCAAAGCCATAACTTTGACGATTTTTGAGAAATGATAATGTTTGTATTTCTGTTAAGTTGGCGAAACAAATAGTAGGATTTACAGGAAACTGTTAGTCAATCCCGATAACGACCTTAAACACCTGGCAACGGAGGTCATAGTCCGACAACGACCATAAACACCTAGCCACGGAAGTCATAGACCGACAACGACCATAAACACCTAGCCACGGAAGTCATAGACCGACAACGACCATAAACACCTGGCCATGGAGGTCATAGTCCGACAACGACCATCAACATCTGACCATGGAGGTCATAGTCCGACAACGACCATACATGCATGGCCATGGAGGTCATAGTCCGACAACGACCATAAACACCTGGCCATGGAGGTCATAGTCCGACAACGACCATCAACATCTGACCATGGAGGTCATAGTCCGACAACGACCATAAACACCTGGCCATGGAGGTCATAGTCCGACAACGACCATAAACACCTGGCCACGGAGGTCATAGTCCGACAACGACCATAAACACCTGGTCATGGAGGTCACAGTCCGACAACGACCATAAACGCCTGGTCACGGAGGTCATAGACCGACAACGACCATAAACACCTGGCAACGGAGGTCATCCGACAACGACCATAAACACCTGGCCACGGAGGTCATAGTCCGACAACGACCATAAACACCTGGCAACGGAGGTCATCCGACAACGACCATAAACACCTGACCACGGAGGTCATATTCCGACAACGACCATAAACACCTGGCCACGGAGGCCATAGGTCTACAACGACCATAAACACCTGGCAACGGAGGTCATAGCCCGACAACGACCATAAACACCTGGCAACGGAGGTCATCCGACAACGACCATAAACACCTGGCCACGGAGGTCATAGTCCGACAACGACCATAAACACCTGGCAACGGAGGTCATCCGACAACGACCATAAACACCTGACCACGGAGGTCATATTCCGACAACGACCATAAACACCTGGCCACGGAGGTCATAGCCCGACAACGACCATAAACACCTGGTCACTGAGGTCATAGTCCGACAACGACCATAAACACCTGGCCATGGAGGTCATAGTCCGACAACGACCATAAACACCTGGCAACGGAGGTCATAGTCCGACAACGACCATAAACACCTGGCAACGGAGGTCATAGTCCGACAACGACCATAAACACCTGGCAACGGAGGTCATAGTCCGACAACGACCATAAACACCTGGCAACGGAGGTCATAGTCCGACAACGACCATAAACACCTGGCAACGGAGGTCATAGTCCGACAACGACCATAAACACTGGCAACGGAGGTCATAGTCCGAAACGACCATAAACACCTGGCAACGGAGGTCATAGTCCGACAACGACCATAAACACCTGGCAACGGAGGTCATAGTCCGACAACGACCATAAACACCTGGCAACGGAGGTCATAGTCCGACAACGACCATAAACACCTGGCAACGGAGGTCATAGTCCGACAACGACCATAAACACCTGGCAACGGAGGTCATAGTCCGACAACGACCATAAACACCTGGCCACGGAGGTCATAGTCCGACAACGACCATACATACCTGGCCATGGAGGTCATAGTCCGACAACGACCATAAACACCTGGTCACGGAGGTCATAGTCCGACAACGACCATAAACACCTGGCCATGGAGGTCATAGTCCGACAACGACCATAAACACCTGGTCACGGAGGTCATAGTCCGACAACGACCATAAACACCTGGCCATGGAGGTCATAGTCCGACAACGACCATAAACACCTGGCCATGGAGGTCATAGTCCGACAACGACCATAAACACCTGGTCACGGAGGTCATAGTCCGACAACGACCATAAACACCTGGCCACGAATGTCAATGTCCGACAACGACCATACATACCTGGCCACGGAGGTCATAGTCCGACAACGACCATACATACCTGGCCACGGAGGTCATAGTCCGACAACGACCATACATACCTGGCCACGGAGGTCATAGTCCGACAACGACCATACATACCTGGCCACGGAGGTCATAGTCCGACAACGACCATACATACCTGGCCACGGAGGTCATAGTCCGACAACGACCATACATACCTGGCCACGGAGGTCATAGTCCGACAACGACCATACATACCTGGCCACGGAGGTCATAGTCCGACAACGACCATACATACCTGGCCACGGAGGTCATAGTCCGACAACGACCATACATACCTGGCCACGGAGGTCATAGTCCGACAACGACTATAAATACCTGGTCACAGAGGTCATAGTCCGGCAAATACCATAACCGCCCGACCACGGAGGTCCCAGCCTAGCAAATATCATAACCGCCCAACCACGAATATTCCAGCATAGCAAATACCATAACCGCCCGATCATTGAGGACCCAGCCCGGAAAATACCATAACTGTCCGACCACGGAGGTCCCAGATTTGCCTCAAGCTTTCTGAATGGTTGAACGGATTGTCTTAATTTCAACCTATCACATCGCTAGTACATGTTTTACAGACACACTACTCCACTATTTGTCCAATCTACCAATCAATAGACTCGGCTTCTAACGTTGAGAGTGAAGTTGAACTTTGCTTCATATCCGTCAAATAAAAGTTTTAAATAACATGACATGGCTTACCGTAAAACGTTCAAACGTGTATTTACGGCAGATCTGTCGGTATAGGTATCTGGCAATCTCACTGATCTCTTTATCTCTGTTGACGAAACAAAAATATATTACAAGCATTGTACTTGTATGACATTGTGTTTGTATGACAGTGTGTTGGTATGACAGTGTGTTAGTTTGACACTGTGTTGGTACGACATTGTGTTTGTCATATACTTTGATTATGCTATATCCGAGTAAATTTTTAAGTGCGCCTTCCCTGATAGAAATAAACTATTTACAGTATTTACAGCGATTGAACTGTACATACATTTAGGTATTGCTACGGCCCTGCATCTCGAAGCTATATTCTATTTTCCTGTATTATCACTGAATACGTACATTATTCGTTGCTTGTTCATGGTCAGCATTCGTATGATTGCATTTTTCATTTTCAAGACAACGTCTTTCTCAATATCTTCTGCCGTCTGAAAAATAGAACAATACATTCAATATAGGCACTTTTATATTAACAATTTACTGTATAATGCATTTCTATAAAAGTCAGTGAACTACTATTGTATGCTTTCCTATGAAATATAGACGGGAAAGTTTTCGAAATCAAGCTGTCATTTATTGTCGTCTAAGCACGAGTTCTCGCGCCAGTTAGCGCACGGTTGCATCCATTTTCTATCCTAAAACCCGATACACTTCACATTAGACAGGCTACTTTTGCAAACGGGTCTTACACCTAAAATATACCCCCGACGAAAGTGGTTCGTTTTAAAAGTCATTCAGCGTAGTCTCTGTGTTCTGAATACTATTTACTCGTGTAGCTTGTTTTACTGTAGAATAGCACATGACATGTTTCTTTTTTTCTCAATTTATGAACATTTTACAGTATGTTTGTGTTACATGCAATATAATTCTTTCATTTAATAATGGCAGTGATTTTATGTATGCAAATGACTTTGTAGATGCATTGAATAAATGCAGCCACTGCGAATATTTGGCTTGAGATACACTTTACGATAGTCAATAACACATGCACATGGTGCTGGGTGTATATGGACAAACTTAGAACAATTTGGGTAAGAATGTGACGTTGCAACTAATTTTGTATATGTGTCCAAAAGTGTGCCAAAATGATATAGTGAACGTGTGCTTGTGTGTGTGTGGGGGGGGGGGGGGCGGGGCACATGGGCTTCTTGCAGTCAATAATAAATATCAACATTTTAAATATTGTTCAATCATTTGCTTTTTCTCGGACCTAATTCTATTATTCTATGGTACGGTGGTCGTCAGATCGGAGAGGTGGGTTTTCTCCGGGTATTCTGATTTACTCCCACATGAATGACCACACATACACGCTCATCCGCGTCAAGGAAAGTGAATAATATAAGTTGTTAAATCTTGCTTCGTAATCGTGGTAAAATAAACAAATTCTATAAAGATGATTGTATAACAAAACCTACTTTGGTCAGTTCCGCTCTTAATGCCATTTCAAAGCGGAGCTTCTTCATGTATTTCACATGTCTTCTTAGAAACTGTGTTTCTATGTCCTGAAACGGTAATGGTTATTTAGTATTATGTGTCTATCTTCCCCACCCACCTTTCCAACGTAACGTCTATATATACAGAAACAGTAATGGTTATTTAGTCTATTTGTCTATCTTCCCCGCACACCTGTCCAACATAACGTCTATATACAGCAAGATTAATGGTTATTTATATAGTCTATGTGTCTATCTTCCTCACCCACCACCTGTCCAACGTAACGTCTATATACAGAAACAGTAATGGTTATTTAGTCTATGTGACTATCTTCCCCACCCACCTGTCCAACGTAGCGTCTATATACAGAAACAGTAATGGTTATTTAGTATATGTGTCTATCTTCTCCACCCACCTGTCCAACGTAACGTCTATATACAGAAACAGTAATGGTTATTTAGTCTATGTGCCTATCTTCCCCACCCACCTGTCCAACGTAACGTCTATATACAGAAACAGTAATGGTTATTTAGTCTATATGTCTATCTCCCCCACCCACCTGTCCAACGTAACGTCTATATACAGAAACAGTAATGGTTATTTAGTATATGCGTCTATCTTCCCCGACCACCTGTCCAACGTAACGTATATATACAGAAACAGTAATGGTTATTTAGTCTATGTGTCTATCTTCCTCACCCACCTGTCCAACGTAATGTATATATACAGAAACAGTAATGGTTATTTAGTATATGTGTCTATCTTCTCCACCCACCTGTCCAACGTAACGTCTATATACAGAAACAGTAATGGTTATTTAGTCTATGTGTCTATCTTCCCCACCCACCTGTCCAACGTAACGTCTATATACAGAAACAGTAATGGTTATTTAGTCTATATGTCTATCTCCCCCACCCACCTGTCCAACGTAACGTCTATATACAGAAACAGTAATGGTTATTTAGTATATGCGTCTATCTTCCCCGACCACCTGTCCAACGTAACGTATATATACAGAAACAGTAATGGTTATTTAGTCTATGTGTCTATCTTCCTCACCCACCTGTCCAACGTAATGTATATATACAGAAACAGTAATGGTTATTTAGTCTATGTGTCTATCTTCCCCACCCACCTGTCCAACGTAACGTCTATATACAGCAACAGTAATGGTGATTTAGTCTATGTGTCTATCTTCCCCATCCACCTGTCCAACGTAACGTCTATATACAGCTACAGTAATGGTGATTTAGTCTATGTGTCTATCTTCCCCATCCACCTGTCCAACGTAACGTCTATATACAGCTACAGTAATGGTTATTTAGTCTATGTGTCTATCTTCCCCACCCACCTGTCCAACGTAACGTCTATATACAGCAACAGTAATGGTGATTTAGTCTATGTGTCTATCTTCCCCATCCACCTGTCCAACGTAACGTCTATATACAGCTACAGTAATGGTGATTTAGTCTATGTGTCTATCTTCCCCATCCACCTGTCCAACGTAACGTCTATATACAGCTACAGTAATGGTGATTTAGTCTATGTGTCTATCTTCCCCATCCACCTGTCCAACGTAACGTCTATATACAGCTACAGTAATGGTTATTTAGTCTATGTGTCTATCTTCCCCACCCACCTGTCCAACGTAACGTCTATATACAGCTACAGTAATGGTTATTTAGTCTATGTGTCTATCTTCCCCACCCACCTGTCCAACGTAACGTCTATATACAGCTACAGTAATGGTTATTTAGTCTATGTGTCTATCTTCCCCACCCACCTGTCCAACGTAACGTCTATATACAGCTACAGTAATGGTTATTTAGTCTATGTGTCTATCTTCCCCACCCACCTGTCCAACGTAACGTCTATATACAGCTACAGTAATGGTTATTTAGTCTATGTGTCTATCTTCCCCACCCACCTGTCCAACGTAACGTCTATATACAGCTACAGTAATGGTTATTTAGTCTATGTGTCTATCTTCCCCACCCACCTGTCCAACGTAACGTCTATATACAGCTACAGTAATGGTTATTTAGTCTATGTGTCTATCTTCCCCACCCACCTGTCCAACGTAACGTCTATATACAGCTACAGTAATGGTGATTTAGTCTAAAGTTGTTCCATACGTAATGTCATACTTACATTATGTGTACTTCATACTGAGATTATGTGTACTTCATACTTAGATTATGTGTACTTCATACTTAGATTATGTGTACATTGCAATATTTACCATGAGTCTGATGCTGTTACTCTCTCGTGCTTCGTGAGTCTTTATTGTATCCATGGATTTGCAACATTTCTGTAATTAAAATTATTTGTAATATTGTATTCTAACTTGGCTCGACATGTTGTCTATATACGCAAAATAGGAATTTACCGTGTTTAAATCTGCAATAAAACATGGTTTAGCTCATTATGCAAAAAAATAACACCTATTGTTGCGCATTTTAAATATTTTGTCATGTTAAAATCGAAATAATATTTGAATTTGTGTTTTATAAAGTCGAATAAAACATTTGTTTGTCGCTCTGAAGTCCCGAATTAACCACTTAGGCATACACTCTCTAAAACAACACCTCTTGTACACATAACATGCACAATAGATAAGTTTAAAAATGGAACTGTAAAAGAAATGTATATGCGTCAAATGTGTGTACACGTATACATGTATATGTATGAATGTATATGAATGAATTTATTAACAAAATGTGGAAGTCGCGATAGCGCAGTGGTAGTGCGTTCTCTTCAGGTGCGAAATGCCCGGAGTTCGCGGCCGGCTGTAGCCGTTACAATTGTGACCTTAGGCAAGCACTTAAATGCCCCATTGTCTCATGGCGATGGACTTAATCAGGAATGAGGTATTGAAAGCGACTAATGTAATGTTCTAAAAGCTTGTTTGGTTTCGCAATCGAGGTCAAATAAATGTATGTAGACTAAGCTTATTAACAAGTTTCAAGTTTCAACAATTGAATGTTCTTGTTCTGCTTTTCACCGAATGTTTTTATGCAAATTAGGTGTAAACAACTGACATTCCATACATCGATGAAATGCATTAAAAGAACATTCGATTGTTATTACTACAACTCATATTTTACAAATTACAAAACAAGTCTCACCGTTAGATGAGCATCAATGAGATTAGAATAATTTTGCAATTCATTGGGTTATGAACGGCGATCAAATGGTCTAAATCAGCCAATCAGAATCACGATATTGCAAGAATTAGTATATTATATAATCATGACAAGTGTACTCATGTTGAACATTTTATGTACCGTATATACAATTATTTACATAGAAACCATAGAAAAGGGGATACACATACTTCTTAAAGTTATGTAGCGTATATACAATTATTTACATAGAAACCATAGAAAAGGGGATACACATACTTCTTAAATTTATGTTGCGTATCAGTGCATTTTTTATTATTTGTATTGGAATATAAAGTCAACCAGTGGCCCCGAGGTTATAAACCTTTTCTCATATCTTAAACTCGAAATCACGGAATTTGATTGGTTATTTGCTCTTGGATTAACCAATCAAGAGCTCGAGACTGAGTTTGAGATTGGAAAAAAGTTTTATAACCTCCAGTCCAGCAGATCTCAAATTGAGTCCAGTTTCATTCAAAAATGAGTGAAAGAGACCATTTTCGTAACGGATGTCATAAAGTACCCTCGACTTATGGGAGAATCCAGCATAAAATCAATATTTTCAAGCCAAATTTGACCCTCAACTTATGGCCGAGATCGACTTATGGCCAAGATCGACTTATGCCCAGGAAATTACGGTACATACCTGGAATAAATGAGGGGATGCCCCTCATCAACATGGAAAAAAAGGAACCACCAGTCCACAAAGATTACCTCATTCCAGAATCTGATATTTACAGAAACACTTACCCTTCTTGCAGATCTCACGTTTTCAATTTCACGTGTATGTGTCTTCACTGACATCAGCAATTCCTCCTTCTTATCTCACCATTCTTTGTGTATTCTTAACGAGAATCTGTTTATATAGAGGTATAACAGTTAGAACAATGATATGATAGACGAGTCAGTGGTTATCACATTGGACTGCGAACCCAGGGATTGCAAGTTCGATTCTCCGTGTGTCTGACCTTAATAATAGTAACAGTTTCAGATGGGACTATATTTAAACCGAGGTATCATGTATCGGTGCTATACACCGGACATGTAAAAGCTTCTGGAATTGAAGCATATTCTGTATATGGCAGTATTCCCCAAATAATATGATTAATATATTACTGGGGGTGTCGCCCCGATTAACAAGGGGGCTTACAGTAATATGTACGTTAAGCTTGTCGATGTTACCTATTAGTTACATACTATACATTAATAAGGGGGCATACAGTAATATGTACGTTAAGCTTGTCGATGTTACCTATTAGTTACATACTATACATTAACAAGGGGGCATACAGTAATATGTACGTTAAGCTTGTCGATGTTACCTATTAGTTACATACCCTTAGTGGTTACACTTGATTGGCAGGCATTATAGGATTATCTGGGTAAATGTTAAATGTAATAGATGGATAAGTAGTCCAGTGGTTAACACGGACTGTCAATACAGGCATCGCAGGTTCGATCCCCGGTCTGACCGTAATAATATTAACAGTTTTTCAGTTGGGACTTTACACTGAGGTATATTGTATTGTCGGTGCTTTACATTGTGCACGTAAAAGAATCAGAGTAGACTCTGGAACGTATCCGCTAACTCTTCCTTGGAGCAGTGTTGTTTGCTACAGTGATAGAGAGAGAGAGAAGATATAGATACAATAGATAGATTATAAACATGAAACTGGTAATGCTGTTTGCTACAGTGATAGAGAGAGAAGATATAGATACAATAGATAGATTATCAACAGGAAACTTGTCAATGCTGTTTACTGAGAGAGAGAGAGAGAGAGAGAGAGAGGAGGGGAGAGAGAGGAGGAGAGAGAGGAAAGGAGAGAGAAGAGAGGAGAGGAGAAGAGAGGAGAGGAGAGAGAGGAGAGAGAGAGAGAGAGAGAGAGAGAAGGAGAGTATAGGAGAGAGGCGAGAGGAGAGATAGAGGAGAGAGGAGAGAGGAGAGAGAGGAGAGAGATTCTATACACGAACATGGCAATGTTACCAGCTACTGAGTATAGTAATTCCACAGGGAATACAGGGAATTACCATGTGTATGTTTGGGGGTGGGGGTACATGGTATGCGCCTGGGTTGGGGGTACATGGTATGCGCCGGGTTGGGGTACATGGTTTGCACCGGGGGTGGGGATACATGGTATCTGCCGATTAGTGCAGTGGTTAGCGCGAGATGGTACAGTGGTCGCCAGATCGGACAGGTAGGTTTTTTCCGGGTACTCTGGTTTCCTCCAACACGATTGACCACCTAATTATACGCTTTCATCCGCGCCAACGAGAATGATTAATATAAGTTGTTAAAACTTGCTTTGCAATCGTTGTAAAATAAATAAAGTTTAAGCTAAGGTATGCGCCGGGTGTGGGGTACAGGGTATGCGCCGGATGCCTGTTGTCAACACTGACCGCTACCCACATTTAAGCATACATGTATCGTATATTACGTACATGTACATATGGTGTCACATGGCCACATACACTAGTAGGCCTATATATATGCATTATATATAAAAGTACAGTGTTTGTTCATTGTCTATTGAAAGGGCACCAGCCATGACTGACTTATGAGACTCCTTCTTTTATGAACATCATATCAGAACGAACCCTCGAACCGTGTTGCAAACCCCATTTACTCATTGATTTTTATTCTTAGTATATACACGCATACATAATTATAACACTATACAGTTATATAATTACGTTCGTATATCTATCATGTTTATATTTGTATTGTGTACAAAAAGCAATACAATATGATTAAACTAAACAGTGCAATACTATATATTTAATTATGTCGTGTATATTCCATGTGCACCATGTGTATTCCATGTACATCATCTCTATTCCATGTACATCATGTCTATTCCATGTGCATCATGTCTATTCCATGTGTCTATTCCATGTACATCATGTCTATTACATGTACATCATGTCTATTCCATGTACATCATGTCTATTCCAGTCTATTCCATGTCACCATGTATATTCCATGTACATCATGTCTATTCCAGTCTATTCCATGTCACCATGTCTATTCCAGTCTATTCCATGTCACCATGTATATTCCATGTACATCATGTCTATTCCAGTCTATTCCATGTGCATCATGTCTATTCCATGTACATCATGTATATTCCATGTACATCATGTAAATTCCATGTACATCATGTCTATTCCAGTCTATTCCATGTCACCATGTATATTCCATGTACATCATGTATATTCCAGTCTATTCCATGTGCATCATGTCTATTCCATGTACATCATGTATATTCCAGTCTATTCCATGTCACCATGTATATTCCATGTACATCATCTCTATTCCATGTACATCATGTCTATTCCAGTCTATTCCATGTCACCATGTATATTCCATGTACATCATCTCTATTCCATGTACATCATCTCTATTCCATGTCACCATGTCTATTCCATGTACATCATCTCTATTCCATGTACATCATCTCTATTCCATGTACATCATCTCTATTCCATGTACATCATCTCTATTCCATGTACATCATCTCTATTCCATGTACATCATCTCTATTCCATGTGCATCATGTCTATTCCATGTACATCATGTCTATTCCAGTCTATTCCATGTCACCATGTATATTCCATGTGCATCATGTATATTCCATGTACATCATGTATATTCCATGTACATCATGTCTAGTCCATGTACACCATGTATATTACATGTACATCATGTCTATTCCATGTACATCATGTCTATTCCAGTCTATTCCATGTCATCATGTCTAGTCCATGTACACCATGTATATTCCATGTGCATCATGTATGTTCCATGTACATAATGTATATTCCATGTACATCATGTCTATTCCATGTACATCATGTCTATTCCATGTACATCATCTCTATTCCATGTACATCATCTCTATTCCATGTGCATCATCCTAGGCAAGGCATTTAAATTCCACGTTGCCTGCTCTCTCCATCGTGGCGATGGACTCCATCAGGAATGAGATCTCGAGAGTTATTAATATAAGTTATAAGAACTTGTTTCGCAATCGAGCTAAATTTGTATAAACTATATTTTAAAAGACAAATAACCATCGCTAATCTAGAGCATAAAGAACTGCCATAGAGAATGTTTATTAAAACTAGAGAAGTGAAGAAAGCACTAATGCGCATTATAAAAAACGTTTAATATCCGAATGTCAGCTATAATTAGGTCAGAGATGCACTGATTAGCAATGATCATCTACAAATAGATAACATGTAGGTAATAATAATGTTACATAATGTACCTTGCGCACTGTGGTCCTTTTCTGCCCATGCAAGTCTAGGACCCGAATAGGGAACGTACCCTGTTACCAAACAAAACGTGCGAAAATCTGTAAAGCTGAAAATAATATAAAATAAATATATCAATGAGAATCATCTGCTACACTAATAGATACGACAACATGATAACATATGTTAATGAAACGGTATTTTAAAATTGAAATTAACACTAATATACTTACATTTCCCGATCATATCCAAGACTGGACAGTTTTGGAACATAAATTGTCTCCATTTCTCAAATAACTCGTAACTAATCTCTTTAAATAGCAAATATATTGTTGACTCAGTGATCAAATAAATACAATTAATATTTTATTAATTGTCGGCGTCGTACATTAATTATTCGTTATTAATGAACGTAAGTTATGTATAGCGTTTGACAGATACAATAGACAGTGAAACGTAGCTATGTTACGACGTCAACGTTACGATCGCGCATGCGTCGTATGTACGGATGACTTCACGTCTTGTCGTTGTCTGTTCACTCGAGTGTGAATCGGTGACGTTCGGCAATGTCCGTCTGTGACGGAAATTGTCGACGTTCGCCGAATATACCTCGGGTGAGCAGTTGTCATTTTATTGTATTGTATTGCATTGCACATGTCCAATCGTTTTGTCTGTTGTATATGATTGAGAGTTGTATGAAAGGTTTAAATATATTGGCTCCTTGCACATCTAAACCCTTCTCTGGTTCTTCTGAACTGTTTCTCAGCTCAGATCTATGGATGAACTCTTACGAGCAAGTCAGAACATAATACAGACCATTTAAAGACTTTCCAATTTATATTGTTTAAATAACACTGTGGTAATGATATTTATAAGAAATTACTATACGTATATATATATTATATATATACATATGTTGTAATTTGTATATACGCGTGGAATTAATTATGTGCAGTATTGTATTATTGTTTTAGCATGTTTTACTGTAGATTTATGAGTGTATATATTGTATGTTTTACGCTTTATCCCTATATAAATAAAGAGTAATGAATCGATCCTACGCCTATGCATACTGAATATATATATTGCCGGGTTTAGCATTCAAATAATATTATCCATCCAACATACTCACACATCAAGGAATACGAGACGCGGGATGGCACAGCGTGACTCCTGTACTGACCCCATACATGATGGCGCTTGTAGCCTAATCTTTGGCCGGGTTTAGCATTCAAATACTATTATCCATCCAACATATTCACACAGCAAGGAATATGAGACGCGGGATGGTACAGCGTGGCTCCTGTACTGACCCTATACATGTTGGTGCGTGTAGCCTAATCTATGGCTGGGTATTCAAATAGTATTACTACTGCACACAACATAAGTTACATAACCACCTTAGTATATAAAAAATGAGTGTTAACTAAACGTGTTAGTACGCTCGCCCACATGGTTCATCGATGGCGAGGGTAAATAAGATCAATCGTCATCAACTCAAGATGATTTTGTATTATTTATGTGTTAATCTTATATCATAATGAATGAGTCTGGCCATTAGGTCATTTAACTGGGTAGTCGGCATGTTGCATGTAATAATTTTACTTAGTATACAATTAATTATAAAACATTATTTATCTGTAATCAATGCTAACAGTTGTATGTATATTACAATTTCTCTCGTTATATACTAGAGGACATAGTAAACGCACACCTACATTATATACTAGAGGACATAGTAAACGCACACCTACATTATATACTAGAGGACATAGTAAACGCGCACCTACAGTATATACTAGAGGACATAGTAAACGCACACCTACATTATATACTAGAGGACATAGTAAACGCACACCTACATTATATACTAGAGGACATAGTAAACGCGCACCTACAGTATATACTAGAGGACATAGTAAACGCACACCTACATTATATACTAGAGGACATAGTAAACGCACACCTACATTATATACTAGAGGACATAGTAAACGCACACCTACATTATATACTAGAGGACATAGAAAACACACACCTACATTATATACTAGAGGACATAGTAAACGCACACCTACATTATATACTAGAGGACATAGTAAACGCACACCTACATTATATACTAGAGGACATAGTAAACGCACACCTACATTATATACTAGAGGACATAGTAAACGCACACCTACATTATATACTAGAGGACATAGTAAACGCACACCTACATTATATACTAGAGAACATAGTAAACGCACACCTACATTATATACTAGAGGACATAGTAAACGCACACCTACATTATATACTAGAGGACATAGTAAACGCACACCTACATTATATACTAGAGGACATAGTAAACGCACACCTACATTATATACTAGAGGACATAGTAAACGCACACCTACATTATATACTAGAGGACATAGTAAACGCACACCTACATTATATACTAGAGGACATAGTAAACGCACACCTACATTATATACTAGAGGACATAGTAAACGCACACCTACATTATATACTAGAGGACATAGTAAACGCACACCTACATTATATACTAGAGGACATAGTAAACGCACACCTACATTATATACTAGAGGACATAGTAAACGCACACCTACATTATATACTAGAGGACATAGTAAACGCACACCTACATTATATACTAGAGGACATAGTAAACGCACACCTACATTATATACTAGAGGACATAGTAAACGCACACCTACATTATATGATTATTAGTACATGAAAACGAAATACGAAGGATTCCATCAAAGATAAATCAAACACAAACTGAATAACTAAAAATAATCCAAAATGTTTATAATTATGTATTTATATAGTTATTGTTTTTCGTGTAAGACACTCTTATTCGAAATCTGCGTTTTCTATGTCCTCTAGTATAACATGATTGGTTGCTATATATCCCATATTGTCATGCTTACATGGAATGAGAGAAATAAAGTTGAATTGAAAATTGAAATTGGCAACTCAGCAATTAATGTCAGAAACACTTCCCGTGTTGTCAATAATGTGCTGCCATAATTTTCGTTTTTGAATTTCAAACGTGCATATACACTTAACAACTCTTATAAGTGTGCATGTATAAATGGTATCATATCTCCGTCAATATTGGCCCGATAATGGTGAAATTTTCAGCAAATACAGTTGAGATATATTTCATGATATTCCATTTATTTTATTTCATAACAAACACAAATTTAACACACATGACTAAGTAATGTGATGGTGCGTAAAAAGTCAATGTTGCAAAATGATAATGTCAATGATAAAACATGAAGCCAATGAGAATTAATTATTCTAATATCGCGTATGCCCACCCTGACTGCGGATCACAGCTTGGCAACGTCGTCGCATGGAAGGGACATAACGTCGTACATAGTTCTGGGGTAGATTTGCCCACTCTTGCCCAATCTTCGCACGGAGCTGGGCGATGGTCTGTGGCACTGCGCCGGTCCTTTTTACGCGGCGATTCAATTCATCCCATAGATTTTCTATAATGTTTAAGTCGGGAGACTTCGGTGGTATGTCCATCACATTTATGTGGTTAGCATTCAGAAAGAATCTTGTCGCCCTAGCCGTGTGGGCTGGTGCACCATCCTGCAGCAACCGCAATCCTCTATTGTTCCTAAACATGGGTACTACCTCAGTTTGAAGCACGTCATGTTGGTACCGGGCGGCGTTTAGATTACCGTTAATGAACACGATGTTAGTCTTGTGATGCAAGGAGACACCAACCCATACCATTACTGACCCACCCCGTACCTATCTCGTTCGATGACGCAGTTGTCGTTGAGCCGTTCTCCCCGTTGTCGATATACCCGTGAACGACAGTCGTTTTCCTGTAGGCAGAACTTCTTTTCGTCAGTAAACAGGACCTGCCCCCATTCTGCCTGTGTGGTTCTAAGATTACGCCGAGCCCAACGATCTCGCAGTGCCCTATGCCGTTGAGTCAATACAATACCCTTAAAGGGCCGTCTACACTGCATGTTGGCGAGCGATCGAAGACGCCTTCTAACGGTCTGCGCAGATATATGGCGTCCGTGCGTCCCGCGCGTTTCTCCGGCCGTCTTGACAGCTGTACGTGTTCTCTGCTGACGATGCACATGTACGATGTGATTATCTTGTGCAGCTGTTGTACAACGCCCACGTGGTCTGCGAGGGAGGTTACCAACGTTGCCAGTCGCTCTGTACTTAAGTATCAGCTTTCTGATGGTGTTGCGGTGTACACCCATGCGTCGCGCAACCTGCAAATGATACGGATAACATGAAATTAGTAATTAAAATATATAATTTATTTTTTATGGATATGTTCGATACAATACTGAATGTTAGTGACTTTCAATGTTTATAACACAAAGAAACTTAATTAATTAGTGACATTGAATTGACTTTGAGACGTACCTCTGTTTGGTGTATACCGACGTTGATGAAGCCGACGGCTATTCCCCGTTCCGCTATGGTCAGCCTGCCCATGTCATGTTTTTCTGATGTGTGGATCGTAATCAAGTCCACAACGACCAAATGCAGTTTTATTTTGTGCCAGCACACCATTTCCTCGTGCATTGTGTTGTTTTTGGCGTTGCGTGGTTCAACGCGCCGTATCGATTAAATTGATCATGTTGAGCACGGGATAATACTCGAAATGTATTCAATAGCCAGTACACAAAATTTCGTGCAAAAATATTGATAAATAAAAAAGTTATACGGAAATCAAAGATGCACACTTATAAGAGTTGTTAAGTGTAGAGAGGGTTATCTTAGTTCAAATGACTCAAATAATTTTGTTTCGATAATTATTAAATAATGTACATTTTCGATGAGATAATTTCACAAGCAAGAAACAAACTAAATTAAACAGCAAACAATCGCATGCTATATATATATACATATTTCTTCGGCCATATCCATTGTAATCCAGGGATCGCAGGTTCGATCCCCAGTCTGACCCTAATAAAATTAACAGCCTTTTTCAGATGATACTTTAAACCAAGATATCGTGTCGGTGCTGCACACCGTACACGTAAAAGAACCAGAGGAGACTGTAATGTGTGTATCTGTCTGTATCAATGCACTATCCTCCACACATCTAAAATGATTAATCTCTTCATGAGGCGTCGCTCATATGGGCAACCGGTAGCGACAATAAATAAACGTAAAACATCACCACATATCCATAGACAGCCGACAGCAATGATACGCCCCATGCAACTCTGACATATATATACATGTACTCGGTCAATCCGCACCCTAATCAACTCGACCCTCGGCTTCGTTTTACGCCGCATTATCCACCATGACCGTTGTACTCGGCGATTTTTCGATTTTAATGAACCACCCGCACTTCACTTTGTTCAAATATCAACAAACTACAACGAAAAACATTTTTTAAAATGATAAAAATACGTCGATTGTACTTTATACTTAGGATCGATACGACTAGGGTCCGGGCTGACCGCGTACATGTATATATGGATCGATGCTATAAGACAGCTAGCTCATGGGGTATGCGTTTCCTATGAATATTAATGATGCAGTGCGTGCGTCGCTTTAGTTGTTGTTGTTGTTATTGTACAGCATGCACGTAGATTCCTATTATCAGATACGCTGCCTGTCATATCCAAGGTCCCAACGTCTCTGTATTAGGACCTTGCCTCTTCCTATATTAATGACCTACCAAACTTTATCAAAGGTAAAGCAAGTCTGTTTGCAGATGACACCATGCAGTGTATCTCACAGTGAAATCCTCGTGCGATGCACAAACTCCTACAAAGCGACATGAATTTATTTATTTTACAACGATTGCGAAGCAAGTTTTAACAACTTATATTACTCACTTTCGTTGTCGCGGATGAAAGCGTAAATGTGGTCATTCATGTGGGAGGAAACCGGAATACCCGGCGAAAACCCACCTGTCCGATCTGGCAACCACCGTACCATCTCACATACTTCCCGGTCCGAGCATCGAACCCGGTTTGCATTGGTGAGAAGCGAGCGCGCTAACCACTGCGCTAATCGGACAGTCCGGTTGTTAGCATTACTACATTGCAGATATTTTAAACGCAATCATGATCGTGAGGAAAGGTCGGCGATGTCGTGAGGAAAGGTCGGCGATGTTGTGAGGAAAGGTCGGCGATGTTGTGAGGAAAGGTCGGCGATGTCGTGAGGAAAGGTCGGCGATGTTGTGAGGAAAGGTCGGCGATGTTGTGAGGAAAGGTCGGCGATGTTGTGAGGAAAGGTCGGCGATGTCGTGAGGAAAGGTCGGCGATGTCGTGAGGAAAGGTCGGCGATGTTGTGAGGAAAGGTCGGCGATGTCGTGAGGAAAGGTCGGCGATGTTGTGAGGAAAGGTCGGCGATTTGTAATATCATGTTGGGTATAGGTGTAGCTTTGTGTAAAAATGCCTTCAAACGTTTTGTATGTGTAACAAGAGTTACCTTTCAATGACAATATAATTAATACGGTCATTATGAAAACAACTGATTGGTGTTACATGAGTGGCACAGTCTCCAGCCGCTCAGCACAAATGGGTATGCTGGTGCTGGACTGTATGCAGTAAGGGAAGCCATTCCAAAGAAGTATTGTTCGTGGAGAATAACGAGTTCATATGGTACTGGGTTCAAGACTGTGGAATTAAGTCGTTCAGTTTCCTTGTAGGTGTTAGATGGTTATGGTCGACGTATACTAAGTTATTTCTGATTTTGTAATGGTATATGACTGATGATTGTATGCATTGATATTCAAGTGTTTGTCAGTTCAGGGAATGAATCAGTGTTGTTACACTGCTTGTATAGTTATAATCATTGCACATACAGCAATCAAATAAAATATAGACATGGTGTTTTATCATTTTTGAAGCCAACTAATAATCATACGATGTAAATATTTCCATATTGTCATTTAATGGAATTATTCATTGCATAATGATCTGTAATAAAATGTATCAAATACGATGTTATGAATATTGATATTTTAAGGTTATTAACTTGCTTCAAATGCTGTAACCGATTCGAGTAATTTTGTCGAATGTAAACAGATAAGACATGATGACATCATTATTTTAATGAAACATTATTTTAAAATTGAAATTAACACTAATATACTTACATTTCCCGATCATATCCAAGACTGGACAGTTTTGGAATATAAATCGTCTCCATTTCTCAAATAATTCGTTAATTATTCGTTATTAATGAACGTAAGTTATGCATAGCGTTTGACAGATATAATAGACAGTGAAACGTAGCTATGTTACGACGTCAACGTTACGATCGCGCATGCGTCGTATATACGGATGACTTCACGTCTTGTCGTTGTCTGTTCACTCGAGTGCGACTCGGTGGCGTTCGGCAATGTCCGTCTGTTCGCCGAATATACCTCAGGTGAGCAGTTGTCACTGTATTGTATTGTATTGTATTGCACATGTTCACTCGTGTTGTCTGTTGTATATGAATGAGAGTTGTATGTACGGGTTGAATGCATTGAATCCTTGCAAATATATTCCCTTTTCCGGTTCTTCTGAACTGTGTCTCAGCTCAGATCTATGGATGAACTCTTACGAGCCAGTCAGAACATAATAGAGATCATTTAAAGACTTTCCAACCAATTTATATTGGAATGCTTGTTTAAATAACACTGTGGTAAGATAGTTATAATGAATTACTATACGTATATATATATAAATTGTATATACGCGTGGAATTAATTTTGTGCAATATTGTATTGTTTTACCATGATGTAACTTGGTGTTACCAATCCTAACTGTGCTGTTGCAACTATTCCTATGTTATGTACCATTCTTGAATAACATATTGTTTAAACTAATCCGCGAGATTGAACAACTTGCATCAGTTTCTTTGCACTATTTCGCTGGTTAGGAAAGCGGTAACCATACAAGCAGGTTGCTTACTCCATATTCCTACATGGATGCACATAGGAAAGAGGTAACCATACAAGCAGATTGCTTACTCCATAATCCTACATGTATGCACATAGGAAAGAGGTAACCATACAAGCAGATTGCTTACTCCACAATCCTACATGTATGTACATAGGAAAGAGGTAACCATACAAGCAGGTTGCTTACTCCACAATCCTACATATATGCACATAGGAAAGAGGTAACCATACAAGCAGGTTGCTTACTCCACAATCCTACATGGATGCACATAGGAAAGAGGTAACCATACAAGCAGGCTGCTTACTCCACAATCCTACATGGATGCACATAGGAAAGAGGTAACCATACAAGCAGGTTGCTTACTCCACAATCCTACATGGATGTACATAGGAAAGAGGTAACCATACAAGCAGGTTGCTTACTCCACAATCCTACATGGATGCACATAGGAAAGAGGTAATCATACAAGCAGGTTGCTTACTCCACAATCCTACATGGATGCACATAGGAAAGAGGTAACCATACAAGCAGGTTGCTTACTCCACAATCCTACATGGATGCACATAGGAAAGAGGTAACCATACAAGCAGGTTGCTTACTCCTCAATCCTACATGTATATACATATATTTATACTTGACTATGCTTATTCAAAGAAATAAATAGTGTTTAAGCTAACCATGGGGAAAATGTAACAAATACTGTAAAGCAAACTATTATAAAACATCATGCAGTCTGGCGTTAGTGTATACTACAAAACAAACTGATACCTGATGTTTAGAGTGATTCTGCTTTACAAGAGACACTATATATACTATTAAGCTAATTCATTAATATGTTGTTCATGTTTGTGTCTTTTATTTGTGGAAACAGAAATATAGAATTCCGTTCTAAATCATAATGTGGCATTGCACATTGCATTGTATCTGCTCACCATGTTAGTGAATGTTCATAAACTTGCCATTGTGATATTTGTGCAGGTACCAGGTCGGATTAACCCAATGCATTTATTCCCCACGTCATAGATCGGGAAGGGATAGGGGAGCATCCCGACTTCCCTTGTCTACATGTTGGATACATGTCAACCTTGTATTAAGAGATCACCAAAGGGAAAGACTAAAAGCGGTCTCTAAGCAGGAATGGTCTCTTAATACAGGGTACTTTGTTCCTTTACAACACAAACGTGAACTGAACATGTGGTCTCTTATTACAAGTGGTATCTTAATAGACGTGGTAGTTCGAGCAAATGTTACTGTACTTTCCAACCCCGGAGCGTGACATAGCTGCATTAAGATTAAAACGT
>CM026390.1:75639823-75692323 GCA_014843695.1 Archivesica marissinica | reverse complement strand
ATTTCTCTGCAATGGCTATTGACCAAGCCCACGAACAGGCCAATGCTGTTATCAAAGCCGACGGGGGAGCCATTGGTGTGACTGAAGATACATCAGCCCTGAGAAGATGGATGGTAGCCGGTACCCAGGTCTGCCACCTAGTTGAGTTGTATGAGGCAGCATCCGAAGCGAAGGAGGCTATAAAACAAACCAGCCACCATGAGCAGACACAACGAGCCCAAAGAGATTTCCTTGAGAAGTTCAGAAGCTCTCCCATGCAATGACATATCTGGGAAATCCTTTCCAGGAGGAGAGTCAGGACCTGCTGTCACTGGACACCAAGGACATTGCTGACCCCAGTGCAGCTAATCTGATCAGCACACATCTTGAGAGAAGCAGAACCCGTTTCCATGAGTTCATGGCGGGACTGGCACCTACCACCTTCTGTGAACCAATCAAGAATAAGATGGACTTCTTCCGACAGCAACCAGCCTCGATGCTACAAAGCTAAATATTTTGAAGGAAGACTGCCAACTCTTCTCTAAGCTGTTCATATCATGCCAGAACAGAGAATGTGACCTGCAGGAGTTTCGTCATGAGAATCAGCAGTTCCTTGCTTCCCTGAGTGAAGGTGGGAATCTCTACAGAAATCCCAGCTTGCTGCCATTCTTGAACGCCATGTTGAAATCCCTGACAGAGAACCTGAGGCTGATACAATCATCATTGACGGCTCAGCACTGGTGAACTCTCTGCCACCACAGACTTTCGAGGACTATGCTATGCTGGTGGTGGTCCTTCCAACCATCCAAGCATACTCCACCAAGTTCCAGAGAACGGACCTTGTGTTTGATGTCTACCACCCATCAAGTTTGAAGGCAGAGACAAGGACCAAGCGAGGACGTGGAGCCAGACGAAGGGTGACAAGCAAGGGAAAAATTCCCCGAAACTGGCAGAACTTCATGAGAGACAATGACAATAAAACAGAGATGTTCAACTTTCTAGCTGAGAAGATTGCACAAATGTCTCCACCCAATAAAGTCATTGTGACAAGATAAGATGATGTTACTAGCAGCCATGCAGTCAGCACGGATAGGCTGGCTCCTTGTAGTCATGAAGAAGCTGACACACGCATCTTCCACCATGCCAGGAATGCAGTAGAAGGGGGTAGCAAAGTCCTGATGGTCAAAGCCAATGAAACAGATGTTCTCGTCATCACCATCAGTGTGCTGTCAGCTCTTCAAGAGATTGGTTAGCAGCAGCTGTGGGTGGCCTTTGGACAAGGACGGCATCTCAAATGGATTCCTGTGCATGACCTTCATCACTCCATAGGACAGGAGAAAAGCAAAGGGATTCTCTTCTTCCATGCATTCACAGGCTGCGATGTTGTGTCCGGATTCCGTGGTAAATGGAAAAAGTCTGCATGGCAAACCTGGGATGTATGTCCTGAGGCTTCTGATGTCTTCACAAAACTTAGCCAGTACCTACCAACAGTAGCTGATGGTGATCTGGAGACAATGGAGAGGTTGGTGGTGATGATGTATGACAGGTCCAGTACAGCTGCAGGCGTGGATGACGCCAGACTAGACATGTTTGCCAGGAAGCAGAGACCTTACGAAGGCATTCCTCCAACTCGAGCAGCACTGCTTCAGCATACCAAGCGTGCAGCTTATGAGGCAGGTTGCATATGGAGTCAGTCAACACTGCGCCAACCAGAGTCCTGCTGACTGTGGCAGGACAAAGAAGGGTGATCTGTGGCAGGTCTTCTGGACAACACTTCCTCCTATTGCAGAGAGTTGTCAACAGCTGACCAAGTGCGGGTGCAAGACAGACTGTTGTGTAGGAAGATGCAAATGCTACTGCTTTGGTCTAACTTGTACAGCATTATGCAGCTGCAGATGTGAGAATTAGGCCCAGCTCCATCTAGCTTTAAAGCACAAAGACAATGAAGGGCAAATAAGACTGTATACCACATACTACATAATGGCATGTAGTAACTTCAAGGAATAATGTATTTGTAGACTTTAATACATTTATTAACACAATTATGATCGTTGACTCGTTTGACTCGTTTGACTGCCCTCGGTATGGACATGGACATGATATTTGGGAGATATGTTCTACTTAAAAGATATACAGCCGGTTGTCCAAAATATGCAGAATAGATGAATATACATGTTGTAGATATACATGTATCACTCTTAATAAAAGTTTGTTTCATATCATTGCAAATGCTGTGTTTCTTGTACATTGTTCACTGTTTTGGGCTAGAAATGATAGAAAGAGACATTTTTTTGGATTCCCCATGCTTGAAAACCTACTTTTTGACTCAAAGATCAACTAAATCGGTTACTGTACTGAGATTCTGTGGTAAAATTGGCAATTTGTATGTCAGAATGGCGGCCATCTTGAAAACATGGCGGCCATCTTGAATTTCAGGTGGCCAGCGATTTTTTTCACAAACGTGACCCCTAAGGAGTATTTATGCCAAGTTTGGTGCTTGTATCACAATTTGAAAGATAGTTTCAATTATCTGCTTCACTATGAAGAGATCAGGTCATTTTAGATTATTGAAGGATAGTGCAATGCTACAGACAGAGACCCATTCCAGAATATACTCTGGTTCTTTTACGTGCACGGTGTACTTCACAGACACGAGACCTCGGTTTAAAGTCCCATCTGAAAGACTGATAATAGTTTATACAAATTTATTTTAGCTCGATTGCGAAACAAGTTCTTTCAACTTATATTTATCACTCTCGAGACCTCATTCCTGATGGAATCCATCGCCATGAAGGAGAGAGAAGAGGCAATGTGGAATTTAAATGCCTTGCCTAAGGGCACAATCGTTACGGCTCCAGCGGGGATTGATCCTGATTAATAAATATATTCAGTAATCATTGTTACGTTACCATACTTAAAAAACTTGACAAACTGTGTAACGGCAGGCGTGACTCTTAGTTATTCTATATTGAACATGATTAATTTGGTAATGCTATGATTCAGATCGAGAATTCATTCCTACGTGGGAATATAAGTATACAAATCATAGATCAAGTAGATATAACGTTAATATTCTGAATTGCATTTGCTCGGTGTGGGTGTCTCGAGTACTACACGAGATTATCGCCCATTCAATGGAAGCTACGTTTACGTTCTTTATGTACCCAGTCAATGAAAGCGCATGATTGACATAATAATAACACATATGATTATCATAAGTTAAAATGACATGACATACCCGACAAATGCCACAAAGGAATTCAAATGATTTTCTTTATAAACGTAACATGAAGTGAAATATGACAGTATCGCTGTAGGATGGTACAGGAGTGTCACTAACACTATCAGCTGTGTCGAAACCCAACTAATCCATCATAATTATATTGTTGGTGTCGAAAATGAGGCCATTCAATGCATGGCTATATGTTTATTTCTTTTGCCATATTAAAACTATGATACGTTAATAGCCAATAGCATGTATATACTGCTGATTTGCCGAGTAATCTTTGAAACTTTGAAACATAATAAATTATCAAGTTAGATCATCTGAGGAATGGTGATTTACTTGCATTGCAATTGGAATACTTCCTTTGTTTCATATGCATGTGTAGTGTTTCTTAGTTGTCGCTGCCTTCTTTAGTCACCGGCTTTCTAGTCTATAGTTTATATGCTGTAGGAAATGGGGAGAGCATCAGACGGATCTGTAGTACAGTGGTAAATCGCTGGACTGGTAATCCAGGGATCGCAGGTTCGATCCCCAGTCTGACCCTAATAAAATTAACAGTCTTTCAGATGGGACGTTAATCCGAGGTCTCGTGTCGGTGCTGTACACCGTGCACGTAAAAGAACCAGACGAGACTCTGGAATGGGTCTCTGTCTATATCGTTGCACTATCCTCCAAACATCTAAAATGACTAATCTCTTCAGGAGGCGTCGCTCATATGGACAACCGGTAGCGACGATAAATAAACGTAAAACACACAAGAGAGCATCATTAAAATTGGCAAATGTCAAAACTAGTTTGGAGAATATAAACGAAGCATCTACATCACAATTAGAGTTATCCGTCAGTTACTGCCCCTGAATATTCGCTAATAGTATGTATGTCCTCTTAAGTGGTTTACTCTCTTTTTAATGTTGTTTCCTTTGCGCAACATCCTATCAATTTGCATCCACTTTCTCATCCTATAATGATTAAATTACTATATCTCGACAGATACCATACACTATATCCAATGGGTAGTTATCTGTACCAATTTAATTAACTAGATTTTGATAAAATCACAATTATCATAACATAACATTTGCTTAGGAAACAACGGTAATAACAAAGGATTCCAACTGAAAGGACCGCTATACATTTTAGGATAAATCGGACTTTATCTGCCAGGGGAGGTAATAGAAACGACAGCGACGTCCCTCATTGTAGAGAAAGATTACTTTTAAAGCGAATTCCATACATAGTGGATATCATATACCACCATGAATCTGTTTATTTATACATCCCAAAGCGCAACTCTCAATATAGAGCACATTATATGAACCCTAATGTCCTGATTGATACACTGTGAAGTTGTACAATATCCTCTAGTCTTTGTACCGTTACAATTATGCCCTTAGGCAAGGCATTTAAATTCCACATTGCCTCTTGTCCGTCCCTCGTGGTGATGGATTCCATCAGGAATGATGTCTGGAGAGTGATTACTATAAGTTGTAAGAACTTCTTTCACAATCTAGTGAAAATAAATGATGATTGGGCTTATTTACCCTCGCCTCCGGCGAACCATATGGGCGAGAGTAAAATAAATTTATATAAACTAAGTCTTTGTACCACACGGTTCCAACCATAAGTTCCGGAGTCCAATTAATGCCCGGAAAGAGTCTCGCCCAATAGTACACAGTACCAGATGCATCGACCTTTTGAAATCGTGACCGAGACGTTATAATAGCTAGATCATCGAGTCCTGACACGCTGTGACCCAGAGGTGTTTATATTACACATACATAAGTCGTGATCATTAAGTCCCGATACTGTTGATAAACCTACACCATGATTTAAAATATTTTAAAAAGTTAATGTTACCATTGAATTTAAGATAATTTGAAAGAGTCTGTTTACATTGGTGTAAGTTAATCTCACATTGACATTAAAATAACCATATAACCTAGTTCTTTTAACTGATACATGTAATTATATACCATGAGATTGGGGGAGTCCTTCATTCATACTGGTTTATGTGAATGTGTGGCCCAGAGGGGTATATTCTTCTACCGTTCAATCTACACTCACCAACATTCCTAGTCGGTCACCATGTATTTTATTATATATGGAGCCAACTAATAATCATACAATATATTAAATAGTTTCTTCTTGTCATTCAATGCATTTTATTCCAGATTATTATCCAACAATGCATTGTATAAGGATCTGTAAACACTTGTATCTAATACGAAACATTAATATTTGATATTATATGGTCATTAGTTTGCTCCAAATACTATAAAACACCAGGTGACCGATTAGGAATTTTGTTGAGTCTACAGTAGGGGATGGTTGTCACCATTTCAATCTATATTTTTCATAATTTCAGTATATTGTAGGGGAAGCTATTTGCTATATCCTTCTAGCATAGAGTACATTGCCAATTAAGGTGAAAACATGTCATTAAAATAGTTAATATATGTCTGAATTTAGCTCATGTGCTGTTTATCCAATGCTTAGTACTATGAGTATATAGTAGGACGTGATTATGCTGGATCTGTCTAAAATAATGTCATCATTGTTCCAGACATGTCTAATGTTAGAGTCAGATAGTTAATCCAGACCACTCCCGAGCAGTTTGTCAAAGTGAGCCACCCAACCCCGGGGGTTATGAAACAGCAGATTCAGTATCAACATATCACTTCTATATAATATCAGTATCGTGGCATCCATTGCAATTCTAAGGTAACTCTGAATTAAGGAATCAACGTTTTTACGCGGAAGAATTAATTGCTGAGTAATTCAATGTGTTTTCCAATGTGTGGTAACGTTGGTATAATATACTTCATGACTCTGTACTCTTGCATCTATTCAATCTCAAAATTAATCAACGGTTAATCAGATTATTGAAGCGTCATGATGACGTGATCTCAAATGGTTTGATCACCATTGCCAATAGACACGATTTCCTATGGTTAATATATTTATCGTAGTATCTGCTGTAGTTACAGTCTATGTGGGTAGCGTGCAATATATTGTCATATTTGCTGTGTCATTGTGGTTATTGTACAACGTACTTAATAACTCCCGATGACGTATCTTGATAAATGGTTCCCGTTTCTGTCATACTACAGTGTTACCCTTTGTTGATACTAAAATGATATGTCATGCCGGGAACCATATCAATTTAGATTGGTATTTCCATGGTTCTAATACGTGTGTCCATATTTAACATATTTTCCCTATTTAGTTCAATCTCATTCTGTGTACGCAAATGCTGTGTCATGTCAATACAGTTTATGCTTTGTTATCGCAATAATGTCAAGTCACAAGCCGCAGTTGTATCCCACCGAGGTGTAGAATGCCTATATGTTGGGGAAGAGGTCCAGCTGTACTTCTCGGAGAAGCTCTTAGTGTTGTTATCGCAATAATGTCAAGTCACAAGCCGTTACAAATATAGTCCAGCAGTAACTTACAAACAATACACTATATATGATAGTATTACAAGCCTTTACAAATATAGTCCAGCAGTAACTTACAAACAATACACTATATATGATAGTATTACAAGCCGTTACAAATATAGTCCAGCAGTAACATACAAACAATACACTATATATGATAGTATTACAAGCCTTTACAAATATAGTCCAGCAGTAACATACAAACAATACGCTATATATGATAGTATTACAAGCCGTTACAAATATAGCAAAGTGTAGCAGTAACTTACAAACAATACACTATATATGATAGTATTACAAGCCGTTACAAAAATGACAAAGAAATGGAAATAATACAATTATTTTTGGGTGGATGAAATTTTATTCCCTCAATTTTATCTATTTTGTGAAGTATTTTCATATCGTCGACGTTTCTTTTGAGGCGAGCTATGAAGACAAAACACGAACTCGTTTTTCGTGAATGCAGTTATATACAAATTCGTATTTCATTGCAGGACTAGTTAAATGGCAAAAACATATATGGTATATTTTTGTAAATGCAATTTATTTGCAGTAAATTGACAAACGTTAAAACAGATAGTTCTCGATAGGCAGTTTGCAATTATTACAGCATAACATACGTGCAACAATATTCAATTTAAGTGTAGTACACACTTTCCAGCATAGAATTGTCTTCAGACAAGTTAACAGATAAAGAACACAATACCCTTTGGTGCATACAATTATATATTCGGCTGACAAAAGAAGTCACATATCAGTTTATTAGATCAAGTCCGTGATCTGACTAGCGATTAATGACGACTAATGGCAAACTTAATACTGGCAGTGATACTAATTGTAAGACATAAACGCAACATATCAATGTAAATAAACAAACGTATACTCGATTGAGATTCACCACAAAACAATGATAGCGAGAGGGCTTGCTTTCCACCCTCACGGTAACATTTCCACCCTGTCTGTAACATGTACTAGAGTATCAGGTCCTGGAACAGCAAGTAGGCCTTCAGATTCATGGGAATCTCGAATTTGCGTATTTCTTTCCGAAATCCAATACCTACAGAAAGGGATTCCCGGACTGTCAGTCTGGCAAGACATTGTAAAGAAGGCGGCGTGTTCAATGATTCTCTAAGTGCAATGTACCTCTCATAGCATTTGTCACGGCCTTTTGCTTTCGTGTTAGATATAGACATTCGAAATCCAACAGAAATCAGTTTTTTGGCTATGGTAAGTCGAGTTTTTGTATGAAAATCAAAATAATCATTTGTAAATCTCAGCAACTTAGCTAGAGGCGTTTGTCCATGCTTATTGTGTATATTGAATCGGCTACCATGTTGGATAAGTATGGGAATACTCTCCCGATAAGAAAGTCCACAGGCAAGATGTAACGGTGTGTCGTTGTTCACATCATCAACTATATTGACGTCTTGTCCCTCTTGTAGAAACAGGTCAAGAACCTCAGGTGAGTTTGTGGCAGCAATATGAACAGGTAGTTTTCCCGAGGAAGATTTGACTAGGGGGTCTGCACCAGCAGATATGATCCGACGCACGGCTTTTTCCTGGAAAGTTATTTTAATACATGGGAAGTTAATAGAATATGCCAGCACTACATCCTAATAAATACAATAACAGGTAAACCTTCTCGGGAAAGGCCGTAACTAATGTTGAAAGAGCGTGTGGCCCTACCAGTTTGCATTTCTTTAATTTGTGGTAGCTCGTATTCACATGTATATGTAAAACGAATCGATATGATACGATTAAACTAAATTAAACACGAGGATATACATGTACAGTCTGCATCCGTTATGTCGAATTCCGCCGGACCGAACAAAATACTTCGACATAACCGAAGTTCGACGTAACGAAATTCGATATAAACGGAGCCAGTTATATGTACATTGATAGTGTCTGAAACGGGACTTTGATCCGACTTCGAGATAACCGGATAATTCGACATAACCGACTTTGACATAACGGTTGTGACTGTAGATGAACACACTAAATATTTAATACCATATTATATAAACAACTGAAAATGTTTTTGACAACTATCATGAATAAGATTGATAAACAATTTATTAATTCATTTGACTCTTACAATAGGTGTGTGTTTTACGTTTATTTATCGTCGCTACCGGTTGCCCATATGAGCGAAGCCTCCTGAAGAGATTAGTAATTTTAGATTTTTGGAGGATAGTGCAGTGATACAGAGAGAGACACATTCCAGAGTCTCCTATGGTTCTTTTACGTGCACGGTGTAAAGCACAGACACGATACCTCGGTTTAACGTCCCATCTGAAAGACTGTTAATTTTATTAGGGTCAGACGGGGGATCGAACCTGCGATCCCTGGATTACCAGTCCGGCGTGTTACCACTCGACTACAGATCCGTCTGTACAATAGGTAAAACATCTAGTTCACACTAATGACTGCGAACACACATTATTTAAGCCGCAGTCATCCGTTTGCATTTAACGTTTAAAGTAGTGCTTAGACGTTGATGCAAGTTAGATATGTGTAACGATCGTGTCAAGATAAGCCGTATACGGATATTAATATAATTATGTCATTCATCTTGTTTAATTTATTCCATTTAAGATTATTAATCTTGATAATTCACAAATTAAATAATGCAGAATATGTAACATATGTGCACACACTAGGGATGGCAACGAATAGCGATTTTGCTAATCAAATATTCGGTCGAGAAGGTATTCGAGTATACGATAGAATTCTATCAAAAACTCAAAATCACTCAAATTCTCATAACATGTGCCAAATTAACCTAATTTATTTATGTAAGGCCATGGAAATATGACGACGACTCATTCAGTTATTGCTATCGGCCACTGTACATGCATGAGCGTTTTCACAAATGAAGCTATTGTCACTTGAACTGCTTTCCGTTGAAGGGTGTTTCTTTTTCAAATGATTATTCAGATTGATATTGTATATGTTTTTGCCAAAAGCATTACATTACCTTATTTGTCATCTGAGAGATCAATATTGAATGTATAATTCCGTCTCCTCGTCGATCTACATCGTGTACGTCAGCACCAGCTCTCATTAACTCTTCAACTACTTCTAAGTGACCAGAACACGCAGCTGTATGCAATATAGGCTTTCCATTACAACGTTCATTAACGGTAGCACCTTTGTCAATCAGGCATTTAACTATGTCCGTGTATCCTAGTTCAATTGCGTTGCAAAACAATTTGCTGAACCATGACTTGTCATTGTTAGATAACTTCTCTACGTGCTTGTCCAGTGCATTAAGCAGCACTATAACTATTCCGCTTTGACGATTGGAGAAAGCATTCAGCAACAGCTCAATGAGAGCATACTCTCGCCCGGTGTCAATTAGTGTGTCCTTGTGTAGCTTCATGTGTTCCTTTAAAGCCGGGATGTCTCCATGCTCCGTGCACCATCTGATGCATTGCAGAGCGTACTCAACAGGTGCACCAGCATCTAACAATTCCATCTGAAATTAGTTTAGACAATATGTATTTCTTTGAATAAACATAGTCGAGTATAAATAATATGTACATACATGTAGGATTGAGGAGAAATTAAATGCGCATGTTGTTCAGCTACGCTTTGTTGCAATTTAGATAACTTGAAATATTCACACTAATCTAAATTTGAAGAACCTAATGAGGCGAGGTTTATTTAATATGTGTTATGTACTAAAATATTCATTTATAACTCTTTGTGTGTAGATTTTTCACATCAAATTTGAATGGTAATTATTCATTTCCAGCTATGTATCTTGTAAGTAATCTTGCAGAAACTGAATTAGAATGACACAACACAAATAAACTGTATACGTGGATGATCACATTACAACAACTGAACAACTCGAGTGTGCGAAAGGTCCGGAGTTCGAGCCGCGCAGGAGCCGTTACGATTGTGCACTTAGGCAAGGCATTTAAATTCCACGTTGCCTCTTCTCTCTCCCTCGTGGTGATGGATTCCATCAGGAATGAAGTCTCGAGAGTGATTAATATAAGTTGTAAGAACGTGTTTCGTAATCGAGCTAAAATAAATTTGTATAAACTAACAACTGAATACTAAAGTAAATATAACGCTATCTTACCTTCTTAATCCTGCGTTCGGTTCTTCACTAAGTGAGCCGATTTAAACGTTTCTTCGTCAACTTCATTGTATGCTGCCTGCCATTTATAATAATTAATATATTTCGTGCCCCCTGTTCAATCGCCCAAATGCAGTTATGCGGTGGCTACTTTCAATAAATTTAATAGTGAGTATGTCCCCTGTTTTTGTATGATACCTTTAATAGTCAGTATGTCCCCTGTTGTTGTATGATACCTTTAATAGTCAGTGTGTCCCCTGTTGTTGTATGATACCTTTAATAGTCAGTATGTCCCCTGTTGTTGTATGATACCTTTAATAGTCAGTGTGTCCCCTGTTGTTGTATGATACCTTTAATAGTCAGTATGTCCCCTGTGTTTGTATGATACCGATGCACTGTTGCGCTGCTTGATATTAATTTTAAGCGAGTCTAACTGAACAGAATTATCGACATTAATCCAGCGTATTATTCAATAAAGACCGTCAGTTCATATTGCACTGACATGCGATAATGCCACCTTATATAGTAATAACTTGCTGACTCAATCTCATTTCTTAATAATTTATACTCGAGTATTATTTACAATATAATCAATAACATAAGCGGTTTACGAAAGGTTATACGCACAATGCTATCTATTACCACTTTACGATTTCAAATATATAAACGTATAAATGAATAGGGTACCTTGAATGCTAAGTAATGATAATATTTTGGTAGGAAACAAATATATCTCAATAAGCATCGACCTTGTACAAAAGCAAGCCATCGCCAGTATTTGCTCTAATGTTTCGTGTTTGTATTTTGCTGTTTGACAAAACTCGGACAATTGTTAATGCTTATCTTCATAGTTTATTCTGCGCGACAAATCTGTTCCGATATTTGCTTATTTTAAAATTAATGTACCAAGCAAGTTCTAGTTAATCGACAACATTTATATATATGTTTTTAAAGAGTGTTTTCCTTTCGCAATGGAGTAATACACTTATAGCAAGAACCACACACATGTTGGTGTAAAATATTCATATAATTGTCATATACCATACATACCTTTAATACGTTTGAAAGTTAGAACTTCACAATTTTGTAGTTTTATTATATTTAAGGTGACATATAGACCCACTGGGTCGGGTTCTATTTTTCTTGTTAGTTATGTTCCCATCTCCAAACTTGACTCTTCTCTCTCCTATGCTCTTTATTATTTATATATCAACCCGTGTCATGTAAATGATCTGAGTCAATAAAGAATAATTGATTGATTGATTGATTGATACTTGTTCTATATTACGTATATGCACATGTCACTATAATAAACAATTATTTACTTACTTACTTATTGGCAATTTTTATTTTGAATTTCATGATTATAGCAGGTAAATAAAACTCAATCCTATTTTTGAATTATCTTTGTTCAAATATCATTCGTATATTTTCAAATTAAACCCAAACCATTTGTTATAGAGGCACGTGCGAGATGGTCACAGATGTTAATGAACACATACTGAGACCATATCCATATTTTCATTGTTGGATTCGGGCGCAGTCGAAAACTACATTGCATGTCAGTCCCCACAGTTATGCTTGCTGAGCCTTTCCTTTATCCGTATCTTTTGATGTAGCATTTGAAAAAATATGTCGACACTGAGTGACTTACAGACAATGACTTATGGTTGAAAAGGACGGCACAACATGCGGACAACCGACTATGTAACATGTTCGTTTTTGATCCGTGTGCTTAGTATGTCTCTGGGCAGCCAAACGGACATTACAAGCTTCAACCTGATACTGCCGAACAACCAGTAACGATTGTTATTGGAAGTTACACAGACCTTATTGCAAGGTCTCGACTAGGAATGATGCAAGACGTATTAATATATCGCACTGTACAGTTAGTATATACACAATATGACTGTGGTTACCGCTGGAGCCGTTACGATTGTGCCCTTTGGTAAGGTATTTAAATTCCACG
Organism: Archivesica marissinica; assembly: GCA_014843695.1. NCBI lineage: Eukaryota > Metazoa > Mollusca > Bivalvia > Venerida > Vesicomyidae > Archivesica > Archivesica marissinica. Next base: position 75,679,616 of record CM026390.1, on the reverse strand, counting down.
TTGCGTCTTCTCTCGTGGCGATGGATTACATCAGGAATGAAGTCTCCAGCATGATTATTATAAGTTGTAAGAACTTGTTAACAATTTTTATATAAACTAAAACTGTGGTTACCATAATACTGTGTATATCAACTAGGACTTTTATTCATACATAGTCCACGCTGTAGTCTGGGTTCCAATCTGTCGATTTTTCACTACTTCTGGCAAAATGACGCTGATATTATCAGAAACTCAATACGACTCAATTAATGGTCTCGGTGTTAAACATATATTTATATGACTAACCAGGAATATCAATGTATGTTCTAAGACTAGCCTCGCTGCATCAAACACAGTCAAACAAAAGCAACAAGTCAATTAATTTTAAATCATTTTTATTTTCATATAGTTCTGACAATTTACAAAAATAGAAATTTAATAACAAATACATCAACTTTTAATTATTAAATCAGTTCCCGGTTCTGATTAAGATTATATTGCACTAAAAATAATACCAGTGCTAATTTAAGATCAACTAAATGGTAAATACATGAATAGTTTAAACAATATTTTATTTCAATGAATATACATAGTATAAATACATGTATATATATTGGTACCTACACCAATAGTTCACTGTGGGCAAAACTCGAGTCAATCTAAACATGTTATAACAAAAATAAAGGAACTGGTGGAGTTAGATATTAAATGGACAATGCCAATAGTTCACTCTGGGCAGAACTCAAGTGAACCTAAACATAAAGGAACAGATGCAGTTGTTGTGGAGTTAGATATTAAATAGACAATACCAATAGTTCACTCTGGGCAGAACTCAAGTGAACCTAAACATAAAGGAACTGATAAAGTCGTTGTGGAGTTAAGACAATATATGGAGAACTGTGGAGAATGGAATATAAACTGAAGAAAACATAACTATTTTATACAACACAATCTTGGGAACTAAAACTCATTTTGTCTCTAAAACAGTAGTACATACAGTTTGATTAGAATCCATCAGTACCAAGGTTGGTATGACCATTACTGGACAGATGTTTCTTAATTAATGTACATGCGTAGAACACTTTCATCTTGAATTTAGATGGGAGACAAGAGTTTGACATTCGGCAGCTTGCCTCAGTCATTGTCAATTTCTGGTGCATGTAACATCGTGATCATTAGTTGAAATCTCCATTAATAGTATGTGACACATCGGGTAATAACATATGAATGGCATTACATTGAAACCTTACATCATAAATGGTATTTATCATTGTATGCTTTTAAAACATTAGTGGAGTATATCTCTTAATAACGTGCATTGAGAAGTATGTGAGATGGTACGGTGGTCGCCAGATCGGACAGGTGGGTTTTCTCCGTGTACTCCGGCTTCCTCCCACACAAATTACCACATTTACGCTTTCATGCATCAAGAATAAAATACAAGGACTTATGTTACATACACAAAATAATCCATTTTTCAAATTACAAATTATCATAGATATGTTAAGAACAATAGATCATGTTGTAAATGTCATTTTTAAATCCCGCATTTGTGGACACCGGATGCACACGTTTTGCCTTGCTACATCACACAGCATTCAACACCTGCTCCCAATCTGTATTACTGTATAGATACACTGACAGAGTGTGTATCCATAAATGTTCCGTTGAAAACTACAGGTTCAAATTTAAAGATATCTGGATGTCCAAAATGTGGACAGTCTTTGGCAAAGTTGGCTTTACTCCACTGGAAGGGTGGTAACGGATCATATGTAGGTCCGCTAATAGCGATAAACTCCAGGTTCTGGAACTTCTCGTAGTTTGTAAGCTGAAATATATATGGACATATTTTATTATGTATGTTCACATAATCAAAGACTTGGTGTAAGTTTGCATAAAGTCTAAGTCACGGTCATTTAAGGTCAACGTTACTCAAAGTTACAGTCAAGGTCATTCAAGGTTGTGGAAAAAAACGCACTCGAGGTTGCAGTCAATGACACTCAAGGTTGCAGTCAAACTAAATCAAGGTTGCAGTCAGTGACACTCAAGGTTGCAGTTAAGGGTACTTGAAGAAGTTACAGTCATGGTCGCACTCGAGGTTGCAGTCAATGACACTCAAGGTTGCAGTCAAACTAAATCAAGTTTACAGTCAATGACACTCAAGACTACAGTCAAGGGAACTTGAAGAAGTCATGGTCGCACAATATTAGTCAATGACACTCAAGGCTCAAATATCAATACTGATTACTATCAACAAAGGTCAATCCTAATTAAAGGCAATGGCACAGTCCTAAGCAAGGGTTTGAACCCACACCAATACAGTGGTATCATCTATAAATAAGAAATCCAAATGCACAGGCAACAGTTACTACTACAACATCAGTCCTCCAAAGGACTTGCAAAATACAACATCAATCCTCCAAATGTCTTGCAAAATACAACATCAGTCCTCCAAAGGTCTTGCAAAATACAACATCAATCCTCCAAAGGTCTTGCAAAATACAACATCAGTCCTCCAAAGGTCTAGCAAAATACAACATCAGTCCTCCAAATGTCTTGCAAAATACAACAGTCCTCCAAATGTCTTGCAAAATACAACATCAATCCTCCAAATGTCTTGCAAAATACATGTCTTGCAAATAATGCTGATCAAGTGATTAGAATGGCATTGCATAGTAACGGGTTTTCTGATAAAAGACTAAACACATAAAATGACGCTTTGGTTACCACAACGCACACATTCGGTTGTTGTGAAATTCAATGATATAGGTATAAGCCAGGTTCAAACATGCACCCAACCAGTAGCAATGTTTATCAACAACAATCCAAACACACTACAGCTGTGCTGGTGTCACTGTCTATCATAAGTAAAGTGCAGTAGGATACCTTCATGTCCGTGCCTCCGTGTGATCTATGACCCAGGGTGGGGAATGGGTAGCTACCATTTGCTGGGTTGAGGTCACACCTTGCCGAGATAGCATTCTCTCCGCTGTAGGGTGGTGTACAATTACATCTAGCTAGAGGATCATGCTGGAAATCGTTGTATCTGAAATACGAGTGTGTACATGTGAGCATAAACATCTACCAACGAGCTGCACACGGTAAACTATGTAGATATATCTGCGACTAAGCCCAGATGTTATAAAACTTTATCTCAAACTCAACTCGAGTTCTGTGCTCAACTCCAGTCTCAAACTCAGAAACGCAGGTTATAAAACTCCAGTGAGTTTGAGTTTTGAGTTGAGCTTAGAGCTGAGAACAAAACAGTTTTATAACCTCCAGACCTTGACAGTACATGTATGTCAAACCTTCATTTGTATTGACAAAATAAAGAACATGTGTTACAGAGACTTAAGTTGACCTTGTACTATGACGTTTTGCATGTCCTCAAATGTGGGTGTAATCTTGGTCAGATAAGCACACCTCTAGCCTGTAATTAGCAACAGAATAATACACAAGGACTAGGAAGCAATCAATTCTCGTATAATTAAACGTAAAATCAAATCAACATATTTATAGGGACATTGACGTGAAATTGCAAATCTCAGGGTTTTGGTACTTCAGAAACCGCTGTATCAACTTCAGCTAGTACGAAGATATAGGCTTACAAAAAGTGTAGATCCAGATCAGCCAGCTAGTGATGAGCCGTCTATCAGGATCTGCACCTTTTGCCAGTAATATTACTATTTTTAGACAAAATTACCCATTTTGATAAATGAGCTGGTCCAATTGTAATTTTCTTATTAATTTATTGGTCTAAAAAATATCATGCACAAGTCCATGTCAGTTACTTGGTGTTAAATGGGTGCACCAGTCCATGTCAGTTACTTGGTTGTTGAATGGGTGCACCAGTCCATGTCAGTTACTTGGTGTTGAATGGGTGCACCAGTCCATGTCAGTTACTTGGTTGTTGAATGGGTGCACCAGTCCATGTCAGTTACTTGGTTGTTGAATGGGTGCACCAGTCCATGTCAGTTACATGGTTGTTGAATGGGTGCACCAGTCCATGTCAGTTACTTGGTTGTTGAATGGGTGCACCAGTCCATGTCAGTTACTTGGTTGTTGAATGGGTGCACCAGTCCATGTAGTTACTTGGTTGTTGAATGGGTGCACCAGTCCATGTCAGTTACTTGGTTGTTGAATGGGTGCACCAGTCCATGTCAGTTACTTGGTTGTTGAATGGGTGCACCAGTCCATGTAGTTACTTGGTTGTTGAATGGGTGCACCAGTCCATGTCAGTTACTTGGTTGTTGAATGGGTGCACCAGTCTATGCAGTTACATGGTTGTTGAATGGGTGCACCAGTCCATGCAGTTACTTGGTTGTTGAATGGGTGCACCAGTCCATGCAGTTACTTGGTTGTTGAATGGGTGCACCAGTCCATGCAGTTACTTGGTTGTTGAATGGGTGCACCAGTCCATGCAGTTACTTGGTTGTTGAATGGGTGCACCAGTCCATGTCAGTTACTTGGTTGTTGAATGGGTGCACCAGTCCATGTCAGTTACATGGTTGTTGAATGGGTGCACCAGTCCATGTCAGTTACTTGGTTGTTGAATGGGTGCACCAGTCCATGTCAGTTACTTGGTTGTTGAATGGGTGCACCAGTCCATGTCAGTTACTTGGTTGTTGAATGGGTGCACCAGTCCATGTCAGTTACATGGTTGTTGAATGGGTGCACCAGTCCATGTCAGTTACTTGGTTGTTGAATGGGTGCACCAGTCCATGCAGTTACTTGGTTGTTGAATGGGTGTACCAGTCCATGTCAGTTACTTGGTTGTTGAATGGGTGCATCAGTCCATGCAGTTACATGGTTGTTGAATGGGTGCACCAGTCCATGCAGTTACATGGTTGTTGAATGGGTGCACCAGTCCATGCAGTTACTTGGTTGTTGAATGGGTGCACCAGTCCATGCAGTTACTTGGTTGTTGAATGGGTGCACCAGTCCATGCAGTTACTTGGTTGTTGAATGGGTGCACCAGTCCATGTCAGTTACTTGGTTGTTGAATGGGTGCACCAGTCCATGTCAGTTACTTGGTTGTTGAATGGGTGCACCAGTCCATGTCAGTTACTTGGTTGTTGAATGGGTGCACCAGTCCATGTCAGTTACTTGGTTGTTGAATGGGTGCACCAGTCCATGTCAGTTACATGGTTGTTGAATGGGTGCACCAGTCCATGCAGTTACATGGTTGTTGAATGGGTGCACCAGTCCATGCAGTTACTTGGTTGTTGAATGGGTGCACCAGTCCATGCAGTTACTTGGTTGTTGAATGGGTTAAGGAAATGTAACAATGTAACTTGTTCATTATTATAAATGATCTCTATTCTGTCTGTATATGCTGACAGAGCACTAAATCATCATGTGTATAGTTTTGAAATTATTCATAATTACAGAGCAGTTCAGTGGTAGATATAAACACACAACTAGCTTTAAAATGGAATGTGAACAAAAATTGGATTTGATGAAAAACAAAACTGTTTTTTCTTCTCATGTTAGAGTTACAGAGTAGTTTCTTATTTAAGTGAGTGAGTATTTGGTTTAAAGGCGCTTCAGCACCGTTCAGGCTATATCGCGACGGGTTAAGTATATTGTATACAAGATAGTTAAACATATATGTAGATAAAATACATGTATGTAGTAAAATTGTAATGACGAAAGGTCAATTGCAACAAAATTTATCAATATTTAAAAATGTAATGACAAAAAACTGTATATAAACCAATAAAACGTTACAATTTATAGTTTCTTATTTAAACACATATAAAAGGTTGGTAATAAAGAAGGCAGCATAGCTACCATACACATATATTACCACATAAACCAGTCTTTACCAGAAAAACAAATTACAGTGAAACCTGTCTTAAGCAGTCAGCCAAGCGAACCACAGAAAGTTGCTGCTTATCACAGGTGGCTGCTTAACTCATTCAACCCCAAGTATCTGACATGGACTGGTCCATGATATTTTCAGACCAATAAATTAATAAGAAAATTACCTTTGGACCAGTTCATTTATCAAAATGGGTAATTTTATCTAAAAATAGTAATAATTATTACTGGCAAAAAAGTGCACTTTTCATAAGCCTATTTAGAGGCCTGTGGGGTTGAAAGGGTTAATAGAAGTCAAATGTATAATAAAAAAACATATTGGAAATCTGGAAACTGATTAATAAAGGTTGGCTGCTTAATGGAGGTGACCACTAACATAGGTTTGACTGTATTTGTGAATTTCATTTTTACCTCATAAGTTTTTGCATAGATTCTAAGTCAACAACCTTGGAATGATCTCTTTTGAACATGAGAGCCCTGGGAGCTTTATCGTAGGTGAACCAGTCTCCATATTTCTTGACATTGTCCCAGCAGCCGCTCTTGTTGAAGATATCGGGGAAGTACCTGAAGGTAAACACCTGGAATCATACTTTTGCATTAATCCTATAACCTCTTTTAGAACCAGTGATTTGGATCGCCTCATATTTTTATACTTTTGCATTAATCCTATAACCTCTTTTAGAACCAGTGATTTGGATCACCTCATATTTTTATACTTGCTCCACGTCTGAGGGGATCCAAATAAATATACATAACATATGAAATGAAATACATAAACTCCACCCAACCACACCCCCATGTATATTTCCAGAAGCCCAATGTTAAGTATCAGGGAAAGTTGATAATTATTCTAATCATTTCAAATATTACCAATTTAACTGCGGTAGTCATAGTTTTATATGAAAAGCTTTATCAAACAAGAAAATGTTTTTGAAAGAAACATACGTCTCCCCCACTCATTGTCTATTTATATTCATGCTCGAGTGTTACCTATAGTCATGAATTTCCTCCAAAACAATATTATGCTTATGAATTACGCTAGTATTATGTCTATCTATAATAAACTTACGCAATATTGTAACTTGGCCAGTACGACTGTTCCTTCAAAAGTTGTGTCTTATCTTCATAGTGGATTGTTCCTCTGAAATATTCATCCATATACACATATGTAAATAACATAACACAAGTAGAGGAATAACATAACATATGTAGAGGAATAACATAACATATGTAGAGGAATAACATATGTAGAGGAATAACATATGTAGAGGAATAACATAACATATGTAGAGGAATAACATAACATGCATAGAGGAATAACATAATATATGTAGAGGAATAACATAACATATGTAGAGGAATAACATAATATATGTAGAGGAATAACATAACATATGTAGAGGAATAACATAACACAAGTAGAGGAATAACATAACATATGTAGAGGAATAACATAATATATGTAGAGGAATAACATAACATATGTAGAGGAATAACATAACACAAGTAGAGGAATAACATAACACATGTAGAGGAATACAATAACATATGTAGAGGAATAACATAACACAAGTAGAGGAATAACATAACACATGTAGAGGAATAAAATAACATATGTAGAGGAATAACATAACACAAGTAGAGGAATAACATAACACATGTAGAGGAATAACATAATATATGTAGAGGAATAACATAACATATGTAGATGAATAACATAACACATGTAGAGGAATAAATATGTAGAGGAATAACATAACATATGTAGAGGAATAACATAACATGTGTAGAGGAATAACATAACATATGTAGAGGAATAACATATGTAAATAACATAACATATGTAGAGGAATAACATAACATATGTAGATGAATAACATAACATATGTAGAGGAATAACATAACATATGTAGAGGAATAACATAACATATGTAGAGGAATAACATAACACAAGTAGAGGAATAACATAACACATGTAGAGGAATAACATAACATATGTAGAGGAATAACATAACATATGTAGAGGAATAACATAACACAAGTAGAGGAATAACATAACATATGTAGAGGAATAACATAATATATGTAGAGGAATAACATAACATATGTAGAGGAATAACATAACACAAGTAGAGGAATAACATAACACATGTAGAGGAATAAAATAACATATGTAGAGGAATAACATAACACAAGTAGAGGAATAACATAACACATGTAGAGGAATAAAATAACATATGTAGAGGAATAACATAACACAAGTAGAGGAATAACATAACACATGTAGAGGAATAACATAATATATGTAGAGGAATAACATAACATATGTAGAGGAATAACATAACATATGTAGAGGAATAACATAACACAAGTAGAGGAATAACATAACACATGTAGAGGAATAACATAACATATGTAGAGGAATAACATAACACAAGTAGAGGAATAACATAACACATGTAGAGGAATAACATAACATATGTAGAGGAATAACATAACATAATTATGTAGAGGAATAACATAACACAAGTAGAGGAATAACATAACACATGTAGAGGAATAACATAACATATGTAGAGGAATAACATAACACAAGTAGAGGAATAACATAACACATGTAGAGGAATAACATAATATATGTAGAGGAATAACATAACACATGTAGAGGAATAACATAATATATGTAGAGGAATAACATAACATATGTAGAGGAATAACATAACATGTGTAGAGGAATAACATAACATATGTAGAGGAATAACATAACATATGTAGAGGAATAACATAACATATGTAGAGGAATAACATAACATATGTAGAGGAATAACATAACATATGTAGAGGAATAACATAACACATGTAGAGGAATAACATAACATATGTAGAGGAATAACATAACACAAGTAGAGGAATAACATAACACATGTAGAGGAATAACATAATATATGTAGAGGAATAACATAACACATGTAGAGGAATAACATAATATATGTAGAGGAATAACATAACATATGTAGAGGAATAACATAACATGTGTAGAGGAATAACATAACATATGTAGAGGAATAACATAACATGTGTAGAGGAATAACATGTGTAGAGGAATAACATAACCTCCAGTGCTACTATTAGGCCGGACCACTTCCACAAATGACGGCTATGCAATGTTATTGCTGCACCAATGCATATTTCTACACCGCATTTCCGTCCTTTAGTACATGTATATTACTTACGGAATTTGTTCCAGAATAGTCAACAGACCATCATTGGGTGCAAAACCAGGAATAAATTGACGATAATCTACCACCATCCATTGGTTGTTGTATCTGTATAAATCAAATTAGACTTGCTAAGCAGTTAAATACGGTGCTACAATCATTGTTTTCCATTCAAGTTTGACATGGTAGAACTTGACAAAAGCTTAATTCCACACAGTGTGAATGACTCATGTCTCCCAGAAGAGCATAGAGTATAATGAGTTTTACTGAATAGAATAACAATCCGACATCTGTATTTATCAATATATCAGTTTATTATTTATAAATGTTCCGGGTGGCTCCGAATCCCCCAGGCAATCTCACCATGAACTTCAATAGATCCTTGACAGGTATGTTCAACCGTGATAGAGTAATGTGACATTACAGTATGTTGTATTTATTTATTTACAGAGACATACATATTCTACTTTCACATTTTAAAGTGACATTACATCGCAAAAAGCAAAAAAATGCATCTTTTTACAAACAAATAACATTACTACTACACATTCTTCAGAAATAATTTGAATAATTAATTTTCATCATAAACGTGGTTTATGCGATCTACACACTCACAAAAGAGAAAGTAGGAATTTCCGAAAACGTTAACACGACCAGAATGGGACATTTGCTAATGACTCAATCCTACTATACAGGGAGGTAATCGTGTGATACTACTGTTTAGATGTAGGTTCATTTAGATTACTCCGAATATAGTTATGAGCAGAAGGTAAGGGTGAGATATAACGGTATATTTGTTTCAAACCTGTTTGTGTTCACAATATTATTCATGATACAAGTGTTGCGTCACACCTTATTTTAGAACTTGTTTATATAAATGTGCTATGTCAATAAAATGTTGTATCGTATACAATGTTTGTTTATTAGTTGTGGCAAATATATGAAAACAAATTATACAATTTAATAGGAAATTAAATCCTGTAAAATTCCCTTTTTTCACCAATATAGTGTCACTTTAAAGGAGTTCATTGTCAGATGCCAAAATTAACGAAAATCAAAATATTTTTTAGATTGCCTTAAGGTTGAAGTTTACCATGGTACAGTCAAACCTGTATTATTGGTCAGCTCTATTAAGCAGCCAGATTCCAGAATCCCAGTATGCTGTTTTATTACACATGTGTCCTCTATTAAGCAAACACCCGTGCTAAGCAGTCACTGTCTGTGATTACCATGGCTGGTTGCTTAAGACAGGTTTGACTGTATATTACTAATCATCGTCAAAGAAAGATAATAGAATTTTTTTTTACACATTACATAATTATACATAATTAACAGGAATACTTACGTTCCACAATTATATATAACGGGAATACTTACACTCCACTATTATATATAACGGGAATACTTACACTCCACTATTATATAGAACAGGAATACTTACACTCCACAATTATATAGAACGGGAATACTTACGTTTCACTATTATATATAACGGGAATACTTACACTCCACTATTATATATAACGGGAATACTTACACTCCACTATTATATATAACGGGAATACTTACACTCCACTATTATATATAACGGGAATACTTACGTTCCACTATTATATATAACGGGAATACTTACACTCCACTATTATATATAACGGGAATACTTACACTCCACTATTATATATAACGGGAATACTTACACTCCACTATTATATATAACGGGAATACTTACACTCCACTATTATATATAACGGGAATACTTACGTTCCACTATTATATAACGGGAATACTTACACTCCACTATTATATATAACGGGAATACTTACACTCCACTATTATATATAACGGGAATACTTACACTCCACTATTATATATAACGGGAATACTTACACTCCACTATTATATATAACGGGAATACTTACACTCCACTATTATATATAACGGGAATACTTACACTCCACTATTATATATAACGGGAATACTTACACTCCACTATTATATATAACGGGAATACTTACACTCCACTATTATATATAACGGGAATACTTACACTCCACTATTATATATAACGGGAATACTTACACTCCACTATTATATATAACGGGAATACTTACACTCCACTATTATATATAACGGGAATACTTACACTCCACTATTATATATAACGGGAATACTTACGTTCCACTATTATATATAACGGGAATACTTACACTCCACTATTATATATAACGGGAATACTTACACTCCACTATTATATATAACGGGAATACTTACACTCCACTATTATATATAACGGGAATACTTACACTCCACTATTATATATAACGGGAATACTTACACTCCACTATTATATATAACGGGAATACTTACGTTCCACTATTATATATAACGGGAATACTTACACTCCACAATTATATAGAACGGGAATACTTACGTTCCACTATTATATGTAACGGGAATACTTACACTCCACTATTATATATAACGGGAATACTTACGTTCCACTATTATATATAACGGGAATACTTACACTCCACTATTATATATAACGGGAATACTTACACTCCACTATTATACATAACGGGAATACTTACACTCCACTATTATATATAACGGGAATACTTACACTCCACTATTATATATAACGGGAATACTTACACTCCACTATTATATATAACGGGAATACTTACATTCCACTATTATATATAACGGGAATACTTACACTCCACTATTATATATAACGGGAATACTTACACTCCACTATTATATATAACGGTAATACTTACGTTCCACTATTATATATAACGGGAATACTTACACTCCACTATTATATATAACAGGAATACTTACATTCCACTATTATATATAACGGGAATACTTACACTCCACTATTATATATAACGGGAATACTTACACTCCACTATTATATATAACGGGAATACTTACACTCCACTATTATATATAACGGGAATACTTACGTTCCACTATTATATATAACGGGAATACTTACACTCCACTATTATATATAACGGGAATACTTACACTCCACTATTATATATAACGGGAATACTTACACTCCACTATTATATATAACGGGAATACTTACACTCCACTATTATATATAACGGGAATACTTACACTCCACTATTATATATAACGGGAATACTTACGATCCACTATTATATATAACGGGAATACTTACACTCCACAATTATATAGAACGGGAATACTTACGTTCCACTATTATATATAACGGGAATACTTACACTCCACTATTATATATAACGGGAATACTTACACTCCACTATTATACATAACGGGAATACTTACACTCCACTATTATATATAACGGGAATACTTACACTCCACTATTATATATAACGGGAATACTTACACTCCACTATTATATATAACGGGAATACTTACATTCCACTATTATATATAACGGGAATACTTACACTCCACTATTATATATAACGGGAATACTTACACTCCACTATTATATATAACGGTAATACTTACGTTCCACTATTATATATAACGGGAATACTTACAATCCACTATTATATATAACAGGAATACTTACATTCCACTATTATATATAACGGGAATACTTACACTCCACTATTATATATAACGGGAATACTTACACTCCACTATTATATATAACGGGAATACTTACACTCCACTATTATATATAACGGGAATACTTACGTTCCACTATTATATATAACGGGAATACTTACACTCCACTATTATATATAACGGGAATACTTACACTCCACTATTATATATAACGGGAATACTTACACTCCACTATTATATATAACGGGAATACTTACACTCCACTATTATATATAACGGGAATACTTACACTCCACTATTATATATAACGGGAATACTTACGTTCCACTATTATATATAACGGGAATACTTACACTCCACAATTATATAGAACGGGAATACTTACGTTCCACTATTATATATAACGGGAATACTTACACTCCACTATTATATATAACGGGAATACTTACGTTCCACTATTATATATAACGGGAATACTTACACTCCACTATTATATATAACTGGAATACTTACGTTCCACTATTATATATAACGGGAATACTTACACTCCACTATTATATATAACGGGAATACTTACACTCCACTATTATACATAACGGGAATACTTACACTCCACTATTATATATAACGGGAATACTTACACTCCACTATTATATATAACGGGAATACTTACACTCCACTATTATATATAACGGGAATACTTACGTTCCACTATTATATATAACGGGAATACTTACACTCCACTATTATATATAACGGGAATACTTACGTTCCACTATTATATATAACGGGAATACTTACACTCCACTATTATATATAACGGGAATACTTACACTCCACTATTATACATAACGGGAATACTTACACTCCACTATTATATATAACGGGAATACTTACACTCCACTATTATATATAACGGGAATACTTACACTCCACTATTATATATAACGGGAATACTTACACTCCACTATTATATATAACGGGAATACTTACATTCCACTATTATATATAACGGGAATACTTACACTCCACTATTATATATAACGGGAATACTTACACTCCACTATTATATATAACGGTAATACTTACGTTCCACTATTATATATAACGGGAATACTTACACTCCACTATTATATATAACAGGAATACTTACATTCCACTATTATATATAACGGGAATACTTACACTCCACTATTATATATAACGGGAATACTTACACTCCACTATTATATATAACGGGAATACTTACACTCCACTATTATATATAACGGGAATACTTACGTTCCACTATTATATATAACGGGAATACTTACACTCCACTATTATATATAACGGGAATACTTACACTCCACTATTATATATAACGGGAATACTTACACTCCACTATTATATATAACGGGAATACTTACACTCCACTATTATATATAATGGGAATACTTACACTCCACTATTATATATAACGGGAATACTTACGATCCACTATTATATATAACGGGAATACTTACACTCCACAATTATATAGAACGGGAATACTTACGTTCCACTATTATATATAACGGGAATACTTACACTCCACTATTATATATAACGGGAATACTTACACTCCACTATTATATATAACGGGAATACTTACACTCCACTATTATATATAACGGGAATACTTACATTCCACTATTATATATAACGGGAATACTTACACTCCACTATTATATATAACGGGAATACTTACACTCCACTATTATATATAACGGGAATACTTACACTCCACTATTATATATAACGGGAATACTTACACTCCACTATTATATATAACGGGAATACTTACACTCCACTATTATATATAACGGGAATACTTACGTTCCACTATTATATATAACGGGAATACTTACACTCCACTATTATATATAACGGGAATACTTACACTCCACTATTATATATAACGGGAATACTTACACTCCACTATTATATATAACGGGAATACTTACACTCCACTATTATATATAACGGGAATACTTACGTTCCACTATTATATATAACGGGAATACTTACACTCCACTATTATATATAACGGGAATACTTACGTTCCACTATTATATATAACGGGAATACTTACACTCCACTATTATATATAACGGGAATACTTACGTCCCACTATTATGCTTGGAGAATATTTGAGCCCAATCCTTTCCTGATGTGGCCATTCTGTTAGCTACCATTGTTCTGATGCCCTCCAGTACCGTGCTTGAGGTGACATACTTGTACAGTGCCGGGTTACTGTTGCCAATCGTAGTCTCTACAGTAGTCTACAAACACGGAACTTTGGTAAATAGAATAGAATACTTATATAGAATAACGTAGCATTCTGCAAGCTAGTAGATCTGCGGAATTGTTTTACAATAAATCTTATTTGTATTATATAGACTATCTATTACATGTATCACATATATATCCTGTTTATGCTGAAATATCCAGCAAGGCATCGATGGCTGCCAGAAGAGAATACGAAATGATAAGCAACATAACAACAAAGGCCCAAAGGTGTCAAAGAGTTCACAAATGTCCTCAACTACCCAAAGGTGTCAAAGAGTTCACGAATGTCCTCAACTAGCCCAAAGGTGTCAAAGAATTCACGAATGTTCTCAACTAGCCCAAAGGTGTCAAAGAGTTCATGAATGTCCTCAACTAATAATGATAGTAAGATGGTTTAAGCTAGATCTAGGTGTTTCTTGACTCTGTCAAATGTCCATATATTTTAAATAGGAAGAAGTTAGGGTGGTGAGAGACATGAGGGAGAGAGGTGAAGGAGGTAGGTGAAGGAGGGAGGTGAAGGAGGGAGGTGAGAGATAGAGGTTAGGGAGGTGATGGAGAGGTGAGGGAGGGAAGGGAGAATATTTCTCTACCTTAAGTACTCAAATGGTATTGCATTACAATGCATTTGTACGTGTACATTTCAATTGCTTGCTTTTTGCGATGTAATGTTGCTTTAATGGAGTGACACAATCAGCTATGGAAGGATAATGACCGTTGTGTCAGACATTGGAGGGCACCCACGTATAATCATGGATCTTCCACAAACTGTGGCCTTGTTAGTGTTCTTACCAATCCTGATGAGATGAGATAGTAGTCGTCGCCGGAGAGTAACACCCCAGGGTAGGAGGACATGGTGATCACCTTGCCAACTATAGGAACTGAAACACGCAATATGTGCGTAATCGTGTACATTTATAACAGATGCAAGATAATCCGAAATCTTTCACGAAAGTAGGGGAAATATTTCCTACAGTAATTGATTATGGAGCATATAATTAATAGGATATCTTACATTGTATCCCAGTAACAGTCTTCCTGTCCTAAATTTAAGGGGTAAAAAGTTGAAAAATATAAACAAAACTGTCAATTTCTGGAATGTGTATTTGTCTTGGGAATTAAACAATGTCCATGGAAATATAACTGTATATAACGCATAGAAACAATCCAAAAGTTGGTTTGTTCTTGTTTGCTTTGCAGGGTTTAAAGTCGCACCAACAAGGTCATATGGAGACTCTCCATTGGTGGACGAAGACGTCTGGTGTCCCACAAGCAGTATTTCAGGCACAGACGGACGGGCACTATGGGTAGAATTACCGACCTTCCGCTAGCCAGCTGGATAGCTTCCTCACATGAAAGAAAGACACCACCCAGTGGGATTTAAACCTAGTGTTGAGGGGCAAGTGACTTGAAGTAAACGACCGTAACCACTCTGCCAAAGACCCCCCACCCCTAATATGTTGCCAAAAATGACCACCATTTCTGATGTGTTTCCAATATTTATCAATATTTTTACATTATAAAAAGTAGTGTTGTCGAGCGTCCGTGGTTAAATGGATATGGTGTATGCCACATAAACCAGAGTTTGTGAGTTCGAGTCCTGCTATATCCACAGCGGTGATGTGCTTAGGCAAGGCACATTGTCTCGGCTACCTCATGGCGATGGATTCCATCAAGAATGAGGTCTCAAGAGCGATTAGTCAAAAGCTGTAAGAATTTACTTAGCAATCAATATAAAATAAATTTGCAAATTTATATATTTTTAGCTATAAGGCATTCTGCATTTATATCAATAGTTATGTATGAAAGTTTCGGAGCAACTATTTACCTCCTGAAGGCTTGAAAGCAAAATCATATTTCTTCAACACTCGCAGCATACTCTGGTAGGTATCCCAGGTGTCATGTGACACATACAGATCCTTGTAGCCGGGCAACAGCTTGATCAGTGCAGAACAAGACCCGGAACCAACCATCTTCTTTCTTTTTGTGTCAGGATTCATGGCATTAGGTATATCCTCCATATCACCACTCAGAGACAGTACACTGGCAAACACATTGACAAGATGATAACACTGGCAAACAAATTGACAGATGTTAATATGTATATGATTATGCGGGATGTTTAAAGAAAGCTATCCGGCTGGCCTGTGGAAGGTCAGTGGTTCTACCAGGGTGTCCACCCATACCTGAAATACTGCTATAAGGGGAGCTCTGGATGTTCCTCCACCAATAATAGCCACAGAACAGAATCAGTCAGAGTGATTTTAAACCACAGTAACAACAATTAGGCAAGTTAGAATTTGCGATATTATCCAAGCCACATAATGTTAGTTTTATTTTGTTTTGTTTTATTTATAGCTTCTGATAGATTTGCATATTTCTACTCAATTTACATACTTTGAATTCACTAGTTATGATTGGTCCTTGGAGTGTGTAACCAAGATGCTACTATCCAAACAATGTGTGAATCGTGAAGTTTCTACACATAGTGGGTGGGGATCATTATTGTATGGCATGCGAAAATGTCCGCACTCACTTGTATTGTCTACACATAGTGGGTGGGGGATCATTATTGTATGGCATGCGAAAATGTCCGCACTCACTTGTATTGTCTACACATAGTGGGTGGGGGATCATTATTGTATGGCATGCGAAAATGACCGCACTCACTTGTATTGTCTACACATAGTGGGTGGGGGATCATTATTGTATGGCATGCGAAAATGACCGCACTCACTTGTATTGTCTACACATAGTGGGTGGGGGATCATTATTGTATGGCATGCGAAAATGACTGCACTCACTTGTATTGTCTACACATAGTGGGTGGGGGATCATTATTGTATGGCATGCAAAAATGACCCCACTCACTTGTATTGTCTACACATAGTGGGTGGGGGATCATTATTGTATGGCATGCGAAAATGACCGCACTCACTTGTATTGTCTACACATAGTGGGTGGGGGATCATTATTGTATGGCATGCGAAAATGACCACACTCACTTGTATTGTCTACACATAGTGGGTGGGGGATCATTATTGTATGGCATGCGAAAATGACCACACTCACTTGTATTGTCTACACATAGTGGGTGGGGGATCATTATTGTATGGCATGAATTTACGAGAGTGTGCAACTCTGGTAGCAAGATGCTACTACCCCAAACAATGGGCCATTATTGAATGCTATAGAAAAGTAACCCACCCTCACCTGTATAGTCTACATATAGTGGTGTCATCATTGTATTGCATGGCAAAGTGACCCAGTGTATATTGTAAATAGTATGCACATACATGTATGTGCACTTCCTATATTTGTGTTATAGTACCCACCACCTCGTTATCTTTAGAAATTGATAGAATTTACTAAGAACGAGACAAATTATCTGTCCAATACTGTTTGCATGTGACCATGCACCTCTATGCTTATACAGCTGTTTGCATGCGACCATGCACCTCTATGTTTATACAGCTGTTTGCATGCGACCATGCACCTCTATGTTTATACAGCTGTTTGCATGCGACCATGCACCTCTATGTTTATACAGCTGTTTGCATGCGACCATGCACCTCTATGTTTATACAGCTGTTTGCATGCGACCATGCACCTCTATGTTTATACAGCTGTTTGCATGCGACTATGCACCTCTATGTTTATACAGCTGTTTGCATGTGACCATGCACCTCTATGTTTATACAGCTGTTTGCATGTGACCATGCACCTCTATGTTTATACAGCTGTTTGCATGTGACCATGCACCTCTATGTTTATACAGCTGTTTGCATGCGACTATGCACCTCTATGTTTATACAGCTGTTTGCATGCGACTATGCACCTCTATGTTTATACAGCTGTTTGCATGTGACCATGCACCTCTATGTTTATACAGCTGTTTGTATGTGACCATGCACCTCTATGTTTATACAGCTGTTTGCATGCGACTATGCACCTCTATGTTTATACAGCTGTTTGTATGTGACCATGCACCTCTATGTTTATACAGCTGTTTGCATGTGACCATGCACCTCTATGTTTATACAGCTGTTTGCATGTGACCATGCACCTCTATGTTTATACAGCTGTTTGCATGTGACCATGCACCTCTATGTTTATACAGCTGTTTGCATGTGACTATGCTTTGAAGCAAGACTTCGGAACAGGCTGCATTTAATGGACTATAATTCTGAATTGCAACTTACAACAATCCAAATGGGTCAATATCAATGGATATGCCTGCCGGTTTGTTGAAGTAGCCGTCTGTTAAACCATGAACTTGAACCATGAACAGCTCTATCTATATCAAGTTAGAGAGTGATTAATAATAATATGTTATAGCTTGTTTCGCAATTGTTGTAAAATAAATAAAGTTTAAACTTCTTTTTTGTCGATTTGTTAACACAGACATTACATGCAGCTAATGACTCATGAACTTCATGCATGTTTCGTATAATTGATCCAATTCCAATATGTTTTATTTTGAAATTTACATACCAAGTGCTACTGTGCATTTCAAATAAGAAGCCAACTTCTGTTTAGCTCAATTCCTATACGTTGAGCAGCACTGCTAAGCATCCATATTCTAACACCACATGAGGGGGCCCGCTCCGCTCCATGGCCGAGTGGGTAACATTGTGGACTAACAATTAGTGGCATCTCTCTGCGAGCATGGGCCCAATGGGTGCCAAATTCTTCCAAGAGAGTATTAACTATCTGACTGGGTTTTGGAAAGATAAATGGTTCAAACTGGGTCCTTGGTACCCGATTATGTCTGAAACAATGTTGAGGCTGGTACCTCGCACAGGGATTCGGCTAGTTTGGGGGTACTAGTATATATATTTAAGTACTTAAATATATATATACTAGTACCCCCAAACGTGCCGAATCCCTGTGGTACCTCAGGTATTGTTCCATAAATCTGGAAGCTGCTACATACATTGTAAGCTCAGCTGTTGGTGAGACTAAACCCAAAAACAACATCAAATCGACTGTTTCCGACATCCAGTCACGTTTAATCATCTTACAAGATGCCAGTAATCTGTGTCCTGAGATCGGATCATCTCTTTCATCCAATCAACATTCGCCTGAAGAAAGTTCCTCAACCTTCGACATTTTGCGTTCATAGGTCGCTCACAAAATTGTCCTGAAAGGGAAACATCCAGCATTGCTCACAATAATCAGGACCATTTTATTATAAATACTCTAAATGAAAATCATCATCAAGATAATTGACATGGTTAGTAGATTATACCAACATAATCAACGACTACCCCAGACAAAACATCACAGATGGACAAAACATCCTCGTCCAGAATTTGTTGTCTGGATTAAGCACACCTGAACATACTCCACCCTTTACTGCCATGAACTAAACACCCTTTAATCTGAATAATAAATAAATGTAGGTCAGAATTTTTGGGAGAAGTGAGAAAGCGTGTGATCGCTTCCTTAAATGGTGTTCTTTAATATATATACTTCTGCAAAATAGGGTTAAAATGCACTGTACAACCATTAAATACAACATTTGAATAGAAGGAGTGCTTTATAATGGGCCAGTGTATCTTACTAGACAAAATTTTGTTTGAAAAATGAAAATCGTAAAAACCAACACAAAAAAGAGAGAAGTGGGGCCCCCAGAGGGCGAAGTCAGGGTCCCTAGGGCGACTATTTCGCCCACATCGCCCTCTAGAATGATCCCTGCATGTACATAGAAAGCATTTACACATCCCCATCCCCTTCGCAAAGGCATTTCTCATCATGTATGTATGATCCATTAATGTCAAACCCCTTTTCCTGGGCAGGCGTAGCCGACTTAAGCGGTTAACCAGTACACCGGTAGGTGCCTTGCTCAATGACACTACATACGTGGCCCGACAGAGTATTGAACCCATGACCGTTTGATTTCTAATATATCCGACGCTCTACCACTAGACGTCACTATTCATCATACTGATATGTTCGCGATAACTTTAACACTGATTATCTAACTGATGATTGCACTACGAGTATATAATGTAATAACTCACAAGACAGATATGTAGTTGTAATAAATTTAATTATAGTCATAAAGTTAACATAATACATATTTTGTCAATCAGTCTCAGGAATATCTTGTATGGAGTTTTATCTCACTGACAGGAGCATGATTGATCCAGGAGATAAAGTGTCTTGTCAGCAATATTGTTCTAGCAAGGCTAGCATGGAGACGTTTTGTTGGCAGCAGTAATGTGACTGTAGATATCCCGGATGCAGCACAGATAGTCAGACCCAACGATCGGCAAACAAGGGGCTCCCATCGGCTATTCCAACCTTACACTTAAATATAACCGTATACAAGCAGTCCTTCTTCCCGAGAACCATGCATGACTGGAACAAGCTGTCAGCAAACATCACTGATACATCAGACATCGAGGTCTTTAAGGCTGGCATCCATGCACAGGTAGCAGCCCCTCCTCTGTCCTCAGTGTAGACAGCTATTGGGTGTACACAGTTTTAATTTTATATACACGGAACGTTTTAGCTGTACAGCCTTGGGAGATGTGACCGTCTTGCCTAAACTTACACAGGACAAAGTACATTCCAGTCGTGGATTACTGTCCTTAAACAGGAAGAAGGGGGGGACTGTTTTATCCAGATTGCAATCTCAGATAGGGTGTGTTCTGCATACCCCCCCCCATGGACAAAACACAAGCCTCCATCATTTTGGACAAAAACACACCCAGGTACCTATGGGGGTTATGTCTTACAATCAGTAATTATACCACGGAACTTCTTTTAACACCACTTTCACAGAGCAAACCCCTCTTTACAAGGACACTTGATACGTACTTCCTAAATTAGTTTGTTAATAATTAAACACCAAGATAATAAAACAAACCTGCAACCGTGTTCTTCCAGTGCATGGTGATGAAATCTTTAGTCAGGAAACCTTCGACCACACCCGCTGCGTACGATTGCTGCTCATCCGTGTAGTTCCCATTTGTAGTCACACTCAGGTATGACCACCTGCAATATTGTTGATTGAAGGTAATGAGATGCTTATGCAGAGTCCGAGCAACATACATGTAAGGCCATTATATACCATGCAAATTTGCTGAATTGGTATCCTCTGCCAAATATTATAGCTGACAAACAAAATATGCTAAACCTATATTGTACCTTTAGTACACCTCAATCAGGGTTGGAAAAAAGACTGTCTTTTTTAATTTTGGACAGGACACATGTCCAAAAGTGTCTTTTATTAAAAAAGGCGTACTTTATTGTCCTTTATTGTCTTTATTTGTCTAATATCATAAGACTATGTGTTTGTGGTAATGCATTTTACAATTTATTATATAATATTAAGGTATTAGGTGTGTGTGTTGTTAATAAACACCAAATGCCATTCTCTTTTACTCATAATATCTTTCATATAAATAATAAGGAAAACAAACAATTGTCATTTATGTGTCACAATCATATATTTATTCAGCACAGGAATATATATTCAACACAGTTTAACACAACTAGATTAATGTAGAAAAAATACTAGCACAGTATAGTCTTTTATCAAGCAGCTGTTACCAAGGTAATCTGTTAGTCACTCATTCAGTAATCCAAATCATCCTTGCCACGAAGCATGCGAAAGCAAAACACTAACTTAGCAGCTCGTTTTACACCAAGTCTATTTCTGAGCTTTGAGTGGATCAGACTGAAGGTACTGAAGACACGCTCTATTGAGGCAGATGAGGCAGTGGCAGAGGTCCTCAATTACGCATATTTTACATTCTAAAGTCTTTTCTATCAATTAATATTGCTAACAAGATGAACACACATACCACTACAGTTTATAACGTCTCTTGACACAATATTATAAATGAAATCAACGCTTAAATTTCATGGGAGAACTTTACAAGTCAATGTCATCCATTTTGGTTATTTTGCATGACGGAAAGCCAATATGGTAATTTCATTAGACAAAATGTTTGAAACATTTATCTCCAACGCCATTACGGTGAACCAAGTTGTTCATACGCATGAAATGTACTAATAAATAATTCATTCGGATTTCATTTGTGCAGACGCCCGGCCATTGCAGAGACAGCGGGCGAATCACACCTGTGGATTTGAAACATGTAAATGTTGTTTATAGCTATATTTATGATTACTCTTAACACCAATGCACAAATTTATAACCATTCATGTTCGGAAAGCTTCAAAATCTTGGTCAGAAATCCCGCCATCGGTTCAGGGTGGAAAGTGCTATGCGAAAATGAGCTTCTACAAAGATAAGACCTCGAAATAACAGATAGAAAAAAAAATGTATGTCTATATAGATCTTATATATAAGTTTATATAAGTTACTCACCGACAAACCTTAGAGGTCCAAAAACCGGTATGACGATACAATCATGAATGTATATGAAACAAACAATTGGTGCCAAATATACTAGCATCCGAATGTAATGTTATTGATTTTTTTCTTAACATACCAAAGAGTCAATAATTCTAGAAAAATCTACTATCTATCTTAATCTAATGTCGAACCGCTTGCGGGGATGTAGACATGTTACATTGGTATCCTCTGCCAAATATTACTTACTATAGTTAGTAAAAAAAAACCATTACAAACGTCGTGAAACAAGTTCATACCCTGTCTCATTTACTTTGTTTGAAAATTCTGCTTTGGCTATCCAAGTTGTCGGTGTATTAACTTCTATTGTGAAATTTCCAGAGCTATCGAACACAACATATGCCATCTGAACACCTGTCATGGAACATTTTATCGCTAAAACGAGGGTACATATAACCACAAGAAAGCCAAACATTTTCTGGGCGTCTGCCATTTTGAACAATCATATGACTTGTCATGTGATATCATAATATTGCAGGTCACACACCACTACTGAATGTCACGTCATATTGCAGGTCACACACCGCTATTGAAATCACCATATACCTACATTATAGCAGTCCAAAGATAGTGTGCCGCTAAGAAAACTCACCTTTGAAAAATCGAAATTGCTCTTTCCAATAGGGTTGACAACTGTATTGTTTTTAATATTTCTCAATAAAGACACCCATGACCCCAATAGACACACTGTCTACGCCAGGTTTCCCTTCATTTTATTGTAATTCAATTTAAACTAATAACAAATAACATACAGGTCAACGAAAACGTATATATTTCCAGCCTGGAACCCCTGGCAGAAATACATCACCTACAAATAGAAATGGTCCAAAGATCTGCAGCCAAATATATATTCAATGATTACAACTACACTACTAGTTGTCGTGATAGCTCAGTGGTAGCGCGTTCGCTTCATGTGCGAAAGGCCCGGAGTTCGAGTCCCGCTGGAGCCGTTACGATTGTGCCCTTAGGCAAGGCACTTAAATTCCACGTTGCCTATTCTCTCCTCGTGGCGATGGATTCCATCAGGAATGAGGTCTCGAGAGTGATTAATATAAGTTATAAAAACTTGTTTCGCAATCGAGCTAAAATAAATTTGTATAATACTAGTGTATCACAAATGGTATCGACCCTCAATTGAGAAACATTAGAACATAGACGAAATCAAGCCTCACTAATCATGTTTTACAAAATAAGAACTGAACTAGT
Source organism: Archivesica marissinica (assembly GCA_014843695.1). Classification (NCBI taxonomy): domain Eukaryota; kingdom Metazoa; phylum Mollusca; class Bivalvia; order Venerida; family Vesicomyidae; genus Archivesica; species Archivesica marissinica. Next base: position 75,655,109 of record CM026390.1, on the reverse strand, counting down.
TGCTGTAGATCACCATCACCGTACACCCACAAGAAACCATAACTATCTAATCCCACAGTCAAAAACCCAATACCATGCCAACTCATTGTTCCCAAGAACAATCAGGCTATGGAACAGTCTACCGACATATATACAGTCGAGTCCCAGTCTGCCGACCTTTGTTAGCCGACTGGACTCGAACTATCTCTAATCTTTGTACTGTCTGCTTTTAACTATAGCTTTGTAAGTAAGTAGTAAGTAAGTAAGTAAGTAAGTATATTCTTTATTTAGAGAGGGTAACCCATTTAGCAAGGCTAATCTTCCATGGGGCCCTCTTAAACATAAAACATATTTATACACACATGACATACAAAACAACTGAACTAAAAGACATGTGGTATTAGAATTAATAAAACTAAGAACGCCTCTACATAAACTACAAGTTGTATACATGGATTATGAACAGTTGTTGACAGTATTAGTAAATATTAGACATCCAGCCATTTTAAACAATTCGATTTAAACAAAGCAAGTGAGCTTGAAGTTTTTATTTCCACGGGTAGACAGTTCCAAACAATTGGTCCCGAGTATAAAAGGCTACCCGTAAACATCTCACAATTTGCGTTAGGTATATAAACATTTAGCTTTGTATTTGAACGAAGTGTTAAAAATGCCATTATCAGTTTGTGATTTTTGTTGGAACATGTCATGGAGATAATTAGGTGTAGATCCTTTTATCTTTTAAACTTGCACATAACATTTTAGATTAACTAACTGTTCTAGACTGCGCCTGCTAATCATAATTATTACTGAACTACTGTAATATTATTCTATACTTATTTAAGAAACAATATGTTACTTTAAAGCGACACTACATCAGTGAAAACACACATTTCTACAGAATGTATTTTACTATTATATGGTAAAAATATTCCCGAATATTTGCATCAGATACTGAGTATTTCAACTAATAAACAAACGTCGTATACGTGGTTTGTTGACATAACAAAATAATGTAAACATACATGCGTAGTACAACTAGTGTATCCCGAACAACACGATTTATGTTACAGATTTACCGTTATATCTCTCTCACATTTGTGCCTATTTATTTGTGGACTATTCTTAGTTAAATTATTTCTAAACGACATTATCTCGTGTTTAGTATTGGCTCCGATGACAAACAAACGTCAAGTCAGGAGCATGGATGACCGTTATATGAAATCATACTTTCAATCCACAAAATCCACAAATTATTGATTCAATGTTAGTGTTCGAATGTATTAGGAAGAACCTGTAGTAGCAATGCATTTATACGTGAAAAAATGCATTTTATTTGGTTTTTGCGATGTAATGTCGCTTTAACCCTTTATTTAGGTATGCATATGGTAATTTACATGAAATCAATCTCAAGCCCTGCAGTAGCTCTTAAGATAACCGAAATACCAATTTCCTCCTAGATTATTACTCTCTGTGTGTATGGACATAGCACTATAGTTATATCATTGTGTTCGTACATTTATCAGGGTTATGTTTATAGCGTTTCTTTGCACATAAAGTCCGATTTACCCCGGAAATATATAGCAGTCCTTTCAGTTGGAATACTTTGTTTTTACTGTTGTTCCCTTACTAGATGTTGTATGAAATAATGATTTTATCAAAATATTGATCATTAATTGACAACACACGTGCTCTGATTTCGTAAAGACGTTGTTATTTGGTTGATGATGAAACATGTTTTGACGTCTCGTTTGCAACGTTGGAAACACGTCTTGTACACGACGTTGTTATGGCGTCTTTTTTCTGATTTCGTAAAGACGTTGTTATTTGGTTGATGATGAAACATGTTTTGACGTCTCGTTTGCAACGTTGGAAACACGTCTTGTACACGACGTTGTTATGGCGTCTTTTTTCTGATTTCGTAAAGACGTTGTTATTTGGTTGATGATGAAACATGTTTGACGTCTCGTTTGCAACGTTGGAAACACGTCTTGTACACGACGTTGTTATGGCGTCTTTTTTCTGATTTCGTAAAGACGTTGTTATTTGGTTGATGATGAAACATGTTTGACGTCTCGTTTGCAACTGTGGATAAACGTCTTTTATTTTATGCTTCCAATGAAAATAGTCGTAATGCTCGTAAGACCACGTCTATTAAGAGACCACTTGGATTAAGAGACCACATTGTCAGTTCCCTTGTGTGCCTTGTCGGACTCAAACCGTTAGTGACGTCATTTAGGACGTCGTCTAAACGCGACGTTCTAGCGCCATTTAGCGCATGGTAGCATCCATTTCTAAGTCTTAGTTTAGCCAAAAATAAAAGGTACATTGTTTGCTAGAGTGAATGATCGAATAATATGAACATAGAGAATTTGGTGAAATATAATTCGATCATACACAGAAACAAGCAAATATCGTCTATTTACACGACTTTGTTATGACGTCTTTCTTTGACTTCGTAAAGACATTGTTATTTGGGTGATAGTGAGTCTTTTGGACGCCTTTCTTGCGACATTTGAAGAACTTCTTTTTCACGACGTCTCTTTATGAATCCATAACTATGTTATTATTTGGTTGATAATGGAATATGTTTGTCTTTTGTCCTTTTCATATGTCGCAATAATGGGTTTACATGTATTTTTGAAAGTATATAAATGCAAATGTAAATACTTCTACTAATGTTGTCAAATGCACACACATTTGAAATCCTTCAAGTGCAAATACCCCCCCCCCACACACACCACAAAGCCTACTTTCAAATAATTTTAAATACATGTACATGTTTATTTCATGTGTTTCATGATTGTATGTATACATTAGCAATCACATAGGATCAAATAATATCAGACAGTACATAGTTGTAGCAATTTTAGTTTAACTCTTTCACCGTTAATGTCGCATAAAAGCGACTTTGTAAAAAAGTAGAGAACCCGATCGGACAGAACAGAACATGCCGTCTGATCAGGCTATATGCTGATTGCTCTTCAGACTGTGGAGTTGAAGCACCTGTCCGAATAGCAAACACGCCGCGGCTGATCTGGATCTATGTTGTTTGCACATGCTCTGAATTTATTGGGCGCTGAAAGAGTTAAGCATGCTTTAGTTCAGTATTTGTACATGTAATCAAGAAATGAACAGTTTACATATACTTTCACAGCAGTAGACTGAAAGGGATTAGAACGAAAGCAAACTTATATTAAGTTAATAATATTTTATTGCATTTTTTCCATACATTACATTGCAATTATACACACAATGAAATACGTGGAAAACAATATGAAATTATATTAGGATTTATTATTATTGCTGTACTATACTATGTAATCTGGGGGGAAAAGCAAACGGGTTGGTCTACAAGTTATGACAACATTATTTACAGCCCTTCCCAAACTTATATAGTGCTTCTCCCTATCAATTGATTACTATACAATAGGCATGAGAATAATATATATTACAATGAAACTATGTATATGCTAAAGAATTTCAGAAGTTGTTGTATTAGTGAGTCAATAGTTTTGGATGTTAAAACGAGAATGGAATAATATTTATAGGAATATTTGAAGAAAGCTCAAGAAGCAATTTTGGTTACAGACATCGAACCATTAAATATAACACTACTTAGTGTCATCCGATGTTTGTTTGTTTGTTTTATGGTCCGCCTTCGTGGTCTAGTGGTTAAGGTCGTTGTTTGTTTGTTTTATGGTCCGCCTACGTGGTCTAGTGGTTAAGGTCGCCGACTTGTATACCACTGTAACCTATCACCACTGATGGTCGCGGGTTCGAGCCCCGCTCAGGCCGTGTCTCATTTATATGAACAAGTTGGCAGTTTCTTATGGAGGTTGGTGCAACCAAGTACTGGTTAACCGCTGGAGCCTGCTCAAGAAAGGTGTTGTAGGTAAACTGCCCGCCGGCGATATAGCCCAACATGGTGCTGATGCAGGCGTAAAACACGAAATATAAATATAACATTGTTTGTTTTATGACACCCAACACAGTTACTTCATACGGGAATAAGTGTAGTGTCCGCCATTGTTTTCGAACTACACCTGTCGCAGGCTGGGTTGCATTGAAGATCACTCTGTCAAAGGATGGTCATGTAGATTGATTTACCCTCGCCGCCACGGAGCATATGTGTGAGCACTTAAAGTAAATTAGCTTTCGTCCTATAAGCATGGTTAAAGTAAATATGTCTAGTAGATGGGCGTGCTTGAAGTGAATGCTGATGGTGTAGTACAAGATGACAACTGGAGGAGACATCTCTGCAGGGGGACACATCACTTGATGTAACTCTCTCAAATAGTAGGCTCCCCTTAGGGCTACACCATTAGTGTTGATCGTCCCACAGCAGTATGAACACCGACAAGCCAGTTGGCAACAACAACGCCTCGTAAGTCGCTTTCCGGCCAGACGGTACCATCGTATCGGCACATGCGATTCGTGTGTACCCTGTGGATAGTATGCCACGCTGAAGATCCCTTGCCTCCAGGCAGCTGCTGCTAGGGTAATTTGAGGAAGCCAAACGTATCAACGTTGTTTGTGTACAATTTTTATAGGGCTGTGGCTGTTGTGCAGTGCAGAGTAGTTAGAATTGTTATTGTTAAGCAACGCCGCCGTAGTGGTGCGTGTTTGAAACCTGTCTTATGTCTATATACATGTACTTCAGATCGGACACACATATGACCGAATTCACGATTGCCATTATGTCAACGTATGCCCTCTACACACTAAGCACACTAGTATCCCTTATCATATGGCACACGTCAGCACAAACGGTTATCTGTAGCATGTACATACTAGATCGCAAACACGAAGGTATGTCGGATATCTTATATGTCTGTATTTTGAAATGTTGCACAGCGGCACAGTTATGTGAACCTAATAAAATGTACACGTATACCCCGTGCGGCGATGACATATATATAGAACATTCACCTCGTCAGTAGACAGCATACTATTGCCGGTAGTACGTGTTCCAGGTAAGGACTGTATGCAGACCATTAGTAAGACATTTAATAGATGAGAAAAATAATTACTTCTTTCTGAATGTTAATTAATTAAATTGAATATACATTTAAACCGTATCTTTTCTAGTTAGAAAATATTATGCGAACTTCTATTTTCTTTCAGACTATTAGCTGTCAGCATGATGAACGGTATAGCTGTTATTGCCATCCTGTTGTGTATTGGCGCTGCACAGGCAAGCATCTGTTGTTTCCCGAAACAGTATGAGGCTTATCAAGGACTAATGAGAGCTACTGTCAAAAACGGAAAACTCTCCATACTATATGTAAGTACTCGCGTGTCACCCACTCACTATTTGCTACTGCAAGAAATATTCACGAGAAACATCGAGTATATTGTATAACATGTTATATATAAATATGATTTGTTGGTAACGACTGTAGTCTGTAGAGCATAACAATCTTCATTATTGAGTACATTGCAATACATGTGCAATATTGGCATTCCATTTGTTTTATGATATTATATTGTTTAATAAATGTGTATTTAACATATCACAGGAACTGGTCAAATTAAGGTCTGTACACGAGGCCATAGTATACTGTATAGAGAACACTGTGGCCGCTTACAAACCACGTGACCGGCTCTTATGGATCATATGAAGCTGCATATGTAGATTATTTAGTCTCTATCGACTTGTCATGTACATTGTAAGGTTGTAAAACAACAAATAAATTGCCTATTAAATACATAGTTAAAGGTAAAAACATACAGTCTGTTCATTTATATTTCCAATCTTTCATTTCTTCTGATACCACATCCACTGTGAAGAGGTATTCAAATGAAACTGTAAAAGAGCAAAACTCTTCCAATGATAATGTTTTCCATATCCAGTGCTCATCTGTGAATAACGTCACTGTGTTTACACTGTATTCCTCCGCCAAATAATACAGTATACCGACGTTCAGTTTGCAATGACCTGAATTCTTATACCACATCTTTTCTACACATCAACTAGTCTGAAGTCTTCTCAAGTCACATAATTTCTCAAAAAACCACAACAACCATACACTGCCTGTCATGAAAATGCATTTTTACCAAAAAGAAAAATGACCTATATTAGTTATTGGGACTACATTGGACCGCGGATGCACTTCTACCTATTTACGTATATACAACATTCTAAGCTTGCTTGCGCGTTTTATGCAGTAGTATTTAAAACCTTTGTCAAACGAGAAATAATATTAAAATGCAATAGAATGAAGTGCGTATGATATATATATATATATTATATATATATATATATATATATATATATATATATATATATATATATATATATATATATATTATATTACCGTGTGATTAAGACAGTCCCTTTTCCCCTACCATCTAAGAGCACGAGGTCCATGGCGAGTACTGGGACGAGGAGCAGGGTGACTCCGATGACTGAAATAAATACTATTTTCATTTTAGGGAAACCTTCACTACTGGTTTGACGGTATAAGCAAGTTGGAAATCTTTTATGAGAGTCTTACTGTAGACGGATTCGAAACTAGGGTTACTGTCATAAAGGACTATAATGTCACGGTGAGATATATTTTAGCCAGATATGTCAGCGAATGCAACCTGCATCACGGAAAAAAATCCGGAAATAATTTGTTGAGCACTAAGCAATTTAGTTTAAATTACATGCTGCTTGAGTTTCCATGTTACCGATTTTGAAATGTAATCTCCTGGATAAACCGAAATAATTGGTGAGTTTGATATAATATAATATATAGTATAATATTATATGTATATGTGTCCAGTCTAAATACACTAAACTGCATTCAGTATAAAGCTTAAACTTTATTTATTTTACAACGATTGCGAAGCAAGTTTTAACAACTTATATTAATCACTCTCGTTGGCGCGAATGAAAGCATATATGTGTTCATTCGTGTGGGGAGGAAATCTGAGTACCTGGAGAAAACCCACCTGTCCGATCTGGCGACCACCGTACTTTCTCACATATGTCCCGGTCCGAGGATCGAACCCGGGTTACATTGGTGAGAAGCGAGCGCGCACTGCGCTAATCAGACAGCCAATTTAATGGTATTCATTTGCTCATGTTTGTATTGTAGAACACAAAGTACGTAATCTCAGGAAATCATTGCACCAAGAAGTCGTTACCACCTTTCAAGGAGGGTTGTATACCAGGTACATGATAGCTTACATTACAATGCCATTTTACCATTATACCATTTTATATTGTGCGTACACAGATCGTTTGTTTCTAACAACTAAAAATATTCCAAAATGTTTAAAACTATGTATTTATATAGTTATTGTTTTTCATGTAAAACACACCTACCCGAAGTCGTGATAGCCCAGTGGATGCGCGTTCGCTTCAGGTGCGAATGGTCCGGAGTTCGAACCCCGCTGGAGCCGTTACGATTGTGCCCTTAGGCAAGGCATTTACATTCCACGTTGCCTCTTCTCTCTCCCTCGTGGCGATGGATTCCATCAGGAATGAGGTCTCGAGATTGATTAATATAAGTTGAAAAATCAAATAACTTGTTTCGCAATCCATTGAATTTGTATAAACTAAAATCCAAAGTGTGCGTTTTCTATGTCCACTTGAATATACATGTATGTATTTCATTTTCAAGACATATGTTGTTTAGTCGATACCAGAAATTCTGGCAAAAGTTGCAGTCCCAAAATATACTGAAACCAAACAGAAATTGTCCACTTGCCTTATAGGTAAACTTTATATCCTTTTAGAATAAAATATATAGGCAAATTTGTACTAAAACGTGCGAAATATTGGGTAATTTAGTGCAATATATAAACGATTAATTTCTTCACTCATGATAGTAAAATCCATAATTCTAAAATTTGAAATGAAAAAGTAACGCTCAATTAACAGTTCACAGTTTTTGTATTGTGTCAGTATAGATGTTCAGGTGTTTCAACATACATGTTGCAAACGTTTCTTGGGCTACAGCTTTAATGATATTGCATTTCTAAAAATGTGTGTGTGTACTAAATCCGCATTATATATTTATATTAAAAAAAGAGTGATTAATATAAGTTGTTAAAACTTTCTTCGCAATCATTGGTTGTAAAATAAATAAAGTTTAAACTTCAACCTTCACATTTCAATATTACAGATTGGGCCCAACAGCTCGTTAAGTCCAACTACGCCTTGAAAGCTTCTGGAATGAACATGAACGTGTACAACAATAGCGCAGGTGCTGTGACGTCATTCCTAATTGCAACCGACGATTGCTACCCTATCATGGACGTCTCTGCGCAACCAACTGGTGGTATGTTCTATTTCATATGAATCTGGTTTAAATAAAGCGAATGTTCTGTTCTGGTAAGGTGTGTACAGTTTTACTGTAATTTGAAAATATTTAAATTAGCTATCAAGGTAATGAACTATGCAGTTACAGGTATGCTGAAAAGCTCAGAATAAATGCAACCTGCCTATACAACCAACATTTTTATCTCCCATCGATCTATTGTCAGTACATTGATAGACAACCTGCCAACACACACCAATTAGGTCATTCATTCCCATTGATGCATGTTATTTAGACACATGTTTGTCTTTACATACACGTTTGTCTTTACATGCAGGTTTGTCTTTACATACTGGTTTGTCTTTACATACACGTTTGTCTTTACATGCAGGTTTGTCTTTACATACTGGTTTGTCTTTACATACAGGTTTGTCTTTACATACAGGTTTGTCTTTACATACATGTTTGTCTTTACATGCAGGTTTGTCTTTACATGTATCTTTACATACAGGTTTGTCTTTACATACATGTTTTCCGTTACACACACGTGTGGCTTTATATGCAGGTTTGTCTTTACATACATGTTTTCCGTTACACACACGTTTGGCTTTACATGCAGGTTTGTCTTTACATACATGTTTTCCGTTACACACACGTTTGGCTTTACATACAGGTTTGTCTTTACATGCTGGTTTGTCTTTACATACATGTTTTTCGTTACACACACGTTTGGCTTTACATGCAGGTTTCTCTTTACATACATGTTTTCCGTTACACACACGTGTGGCTTTACATGCTGGTTTGTCTTTACATACATGTTTTCCGTTACACACACGTTTGGCTTTACATGCAGGTTTGTCTTTACATACATGTTTTCCGTTACACACACGTTTGGCTTTACATGCAGGTTTGTCTTTGCATATGGGTTTGTCTTTACATACAGGTTTGGCTTTACATACAGGTTTGTCTTTACATGTTGGTTTGTCTTTACATACATGTTTTCCGTTACACACACGTTTGGCTTTACATACAGGTTTGGCTTTACACACATGTTTGTCTTTACATACAGGTTTGTCTTTACATACTGGTTTGGCTTTACACACACGTTTGGCTTTACATACAGGTTTGTCTTTACATACTGGTTTGGCTTTACACACATGTTTGTCTTTACATACAGGTTTGGCTTTACACACACGTTTGGCTTTACATACAGGTTTGGCTTTACATACATGTTTGGCTTTACATACAGGTTTGGCGTTACACACACGTTTGGCTTTACATACAGGTTTGGCTTTACACACACGTTTGGCTTTACATACAAGTGTGTCTTTACATACAGGTTTGGCTTTACATACACGTTTGGCTTTACATACAGGTTTGGCTTTACATACATGTTTGGCTTTACATACAGGTTTGGCTTTACATACAGGTTTGACTTTACATACTGGTTTGGCTTTACACACATGTTTGTCTTTACATACACGTTTGGCTTTACATACAGGTTTGGCTTTACATACATGTTTGGCTTTACATACAGGTTTGGCTTTACATACAGGTTTGACTTTAGTCCCTAGTAAGTAATCAGAAACTGTGAAACGAATATCATAGTTTTAGTTGATAAATCTCAGATGATGTCTAGGACCTCAGCACAAAGTGTTCCTCTTCACCATATCGCCAACATCTGTGAAAACTACGAAACACACCCCATTGTATGCCTATTGTTTGTTTGTGTCGTCTGTTGAGCAACGCATCCCGCGTGTGTATGTGATGTACTGTAGTACACGTGTCAGATTCACGTCTGTACCAGTGCATTGCGCTAATTGAAAACCCTTGTTCTTTGAATATCCACATGGTTAAATGTTCCATTAAACATAGAACGTCCCCTTATACAAGGCAGTATTGTTGTATGTAACGTTCATTTTAATTCTACCTGAACTTTACCATTAGATTTAGCTTTAACTGTAAGTTTACCATTAAATTTAGCTTTAACTGTAAGTTTACCATTATATTTAGCTTTAACTGTAAGTTTGCCATTAGATTTAACTTTAACTGTAAGTTTACCATTAGATTTAGCTTTAACTGTAAGTTTACCATTAGATTTAGCTTTAACTCTAAGTTTACCATTAGATTTAGCTTTAACTCTAAGTTTACCATTAACTTTAACTGTAAGTTTACCATTAGATTTAGCTTTAACTGTAAGTTTGCCATTAGATTTAGCTTTAACTGTAAGTTTGCCATTATATTTAGCTTTAACTGTAAGTTTACCATTAGCTTTAACTGTAAGTTTACCATTAGATTTAGCTTTAACTGTAAGTTTACCATTAAATTTAGCTTTAACTGTAAGTTTACCATTAAATTTAGCTTTAACTGTAAGTTTACCATTAGATTTAACTTTAACTGTAAGTTTACCATTAGATTTAACTGTAAGTTTACCATTAGATTTAGCTTTAACTGTAAGTTTACCATTATATATACCATTACCTTCAACTTCTAAATTAAGACTTTGTTTCTTTCCAGCGGCTCCCTACATGCAAGTAGTGATGCCCTACAACTTCACATATGGAATCAGTGATCATTCTGTGTTTAATATACCGTCGATCTGCAATCCCAGCTCCGCCATTGGACAATAGAATGTCATCATGTTGTGGGAATAATGGATCCTCTAGCAAAAACCTTCACTACGCGAATAGGTTTCCCAGAACAGTCTACATTAAACTCGATGTTCACGAGAGATTATATTCTCTGAATGCTGTCTGGTATATCTATATAGCACGTTTTCATCAGCAGATAAACACACAATTACAATATCATTTTATTATTTTATTATCATTTTATTATTATTATTATTTAAGCGACGGGTAATTTACCTAACAACACATTTCCTGGACAGGCTCCAGCGGTTAACCGGTACTTGGTACATCAACCTCCTTAAGAAATTACCAACAGTTTCATATAAATGACACACGGTCTGAGCTTGGTTCGAACCCGTGACCATCAGTGTTGATAGATTACAGTTGTATACATGTATATAAGTATCAGTTTGTGCAGCTTATATCGTATTTCCTATGGACGTTTTACTGGTCATTGTTTACATGTTTCATTATGCTATTTGATGTTTTAATTTGTTGTGGGCCCCATGGTAGATTACCGTTCTCTCGTTAAATAAAGTCTTTATTATTATTTTATTATTATTATTATGTATACAAGTCATCGACCGTAACCACTCGAGTGTGTGTTTTACAAATCTTAAAGCGACATTAAATCGCAAAAAAACAAATAAAACATGCATTACAAATTAATTGCTATGCTACTACAAACTATTCGGAACAAGATCGAACATTAACTTTGAATCAATATACAGTGTTTTTGTGGTATACACACGTTCAATGTGAAAGTAAGATTTCATATAACGGTCAGCCACGCTCCTGAATTGATATAAATGTTATATTGCCATGCATTTTTTCATAACTCGCTAAATACTGAAAGCTAACATCCGAGAGTACTCATTTAACATAAGTTAATCTACCATGAGGCCCTCAACATATATACACATCAAATGCAATCAAAAGATAGGACTATAAGTTAAAACTGCATATTGGAATTATATATATAGGGAATATAAGCCTAAAACGATACAGATTGGATCAGTTTGATGCTTATATCGTACTTAAAACACACACTTATACAACACGATCCTACAAATTAAATGTTCATATATTTACGCGTAGTATTTAATATAATACGCTGACCTTTTGACACCAGTCCAATAATAATAATAATAATGGACTGCACGTGCACAGGTATGACATCATGACAGTGTATTAAAGTAATGTTAAAGCTGAAAAGTAGAGAAACTATAATATATAATATGTTATGGAATATGATGATATATGGAATTGTCTAGTAGAGAAACTATATATAATATGTTGTGGAATATGATGACATATGGAATTGTCTAGTAGAGAAACTATATATAATATGTTATGGTATATGATATATGGAATTGTCTAGTAGAGAAACTATATATAATATGTTATGGTATATGATATATGGAATTGTCTAGTAGAGAAACTATATATAATATGTTATGGTATATGATATATAGAATTGTCTAGTAGAGAAACTATATATAATATGTTATGGAATATGATGATATATGGAATTGGCTAGTAGAGAAACTATATATAATATGTTGTGGAATATGATGATATATGGAATTGTCTAGTAGAGAAACTATATATAATATGTTATGGAATATGATGATATATGGAATTGGCTAGTAGAGAAACTATATATAATATGTTGTGGAATATGATGATATATGGAATTGTCTAGTAGAGAAACTATATATAATATGTTGTGGAATATGATGATATATGGAATTGTCTAGTAGAGAAACTATATATAATATGTTATGGAATATGATGATATATGGAATTGTCTAGTAGAGAAACTATATATAATATGTTATGGAATATGATGATATATGGAATTGTCTAGTAGAGAAACTATATATAATATGTTGTGGAATATGATGATATATGGAATTGTCTAGTAGAGAAACTATATATAATATGTTGTGGAATATGATGATATATGGAATTGTCTAGTAGAGAAACTATATATAATATGTTGTGGAATATGATGATATATGGAATTGGCTAGTAGAGAAACTATATATAATATGTTATGGAATATGATGATATATGGAATTGGCTAGTAGAGAAACTATATATAATATGTTATAGAGTTGGCTAGTAGAGTGGGAAAAGGGAATGAGACAATAACACCCGCTGAATAATATAGATACAAATAATTACCCATCACGATTAGAATGGAGGAGAAGTGAGGACGCAATGGTACCTATTAATAACTAATGACGCAGACGCCAAGTATCCACGTTGACGTCGAGTTTTTACTTCCTGACGAGAACAGTATGAGTAGTTGTGAACTCAGTACGAACGTTACTCGAACATAATTGACGTACTGACAACTCGGAAGCAGACGGGAAAGACATAGTATAACAAGTTTCAAGTTTCAAGTTGATTAGCAATCGGCAAAACATATAACAACTGCAAGAACGTGTGTTTGTGATTGTTTGTTTGTGATTGTTTGTTTGTGATTGTGTGTTTGTGATTGAGCATTGGGCACCAACAGCTTAGGCTCATAACGCGCCTCTCTAGCTCTTATTGGTGGAGGAAGATCCCGGTGCCTCTCACAGCAGTATTCCCGACACTGACGGGCACCCGAGTAGAACCACCGACCTTCCACAAATCAGCTGGATAGCTTCCTCACTTGATATAATTCGAAACCCCAGTGGGATTCGAACCTATAGCGGTGAGAGGAAAGTGATTTAAAGCCAACGGCCTTACTCAATCATCCACGGAAGCCTCTTACTGCAAGAACGTCCATGCGTGAGGGTTGCGCATCAGGTTCCACTGTGTCTCTAACGTCCATGCCGTTCTAACACATTGCCATGTCGACATCTATTTCATTTCCACTACTTCCATAGCGCTATTGGGCCGTTCTGTAGCGAGTCCTTGCCAATATGTCTCCATCTGTCCAAGTTTATAATAAGATGCTAGTACATCTATGAAGTCCGTATTGTGGGCGACGAGGTTTCAACTGTTTCGCGTTGGATTACCACTACGTTCACTGTATGACATGACCAACAGTTATTCATATGCAGCTCACAGTGACAGCTGATGAATGCTATGCATGGATACAGACGTGTTGTATGCAGAAGCAAACGTCGCTGGTTGCGTGTTGCTCACGGATATAGACGTCGCTAGGTGCACGTTGCAAACATTATGCATGGATGCATGGATACAGATGCCGATGGGTGCGTGTTGCTCACAGATATAGACGTCGCTAGGTGCACGTTGCTAGCATTATGCATGGATGCATGGATACAGATGTCGCTGGGTGCGTGTTGCTCACGGATACATACGTCACTGGTTGCGTGTTGCTCATGGATATAGACGTCGGTTGAGTGTCGTGAATGGAGACATGTGAAATGTGGTTTTTCAATAGTTTCAGTACCAATAACTAGGGCGAAGTACAGGGCAAGGGGAGGTAACTGCTACATCATTCACCCTGTTAATTGATTCAAGAAGTTATATCTTATTTTGATGTCATGAAATAATATATTAACCTGCCCAGGCTAGTAGCGATATTTTAGCAGTCGTGCTCGGGCGTTGTCAGACCGTCACATGTTATATCTGTACGGATTGTTTCCAAGTAAGAACTCCTACAGGGCAACATTCCTATAAGTTTTGCATACCATTAAAAGGCGTACGCAATAAATTCACTGAAATAATTCAAATGAGACAAATTTTAAACACACAAGACAGATACAAATTAATTAAGAATTCTTCAAAGTGTCACATTTTTCATTAAATCATTGTTGGCCAACACCATGGCGTGAAATGAGTGTTTACACTGATAGGGCCATAAATACATCATGCAGTGTGCTGAAGCCGAGGGCCATGTGGAAACGTAGACTTGGGTTATGGGGAGATTATCTGAGATATGAGGGGACTAACTGGTATATGGGTGCTCACTGGGCTATGAGGGGACTAACTGGTATATGGGTGCTCACTGGGCTATGAGGGGACTAACTGGTATATGGGTGCTCACTGAGCTATGAGGGGACTAACTGGTATATGGGTGCTCACTGGGCTATGAGGGGACTAACTGGTATATGGGTGCTCACTGGGCTATGAGGGGACTAACTGGTATATGGGGTGCTCACTGGGCTATGAGGGACTAACTGGTATATGGTGCTCACTGGGCTATGAGGGGACTAACTGGTATATGGGGTGCTCACTGGGCTATGAGGGGACTAACTGGTATATGGGGTGCTCACTGGGCTATGAGGGGACTAACTGGTATATGGGTGCTCACTGGGCTATGAGGGGACTAACTGGTATAAGGGGTGCTCACTGGGCTATGAGGGGACTAACTGGTATATGGGTGCTCACTGGGCTATGAGGGGACTAACTGGTATATGGGGTGCTCACTGGGCTATGAGGGGACTAACTGGTATATGG
>CM026390.1:75612482-75638823 GCA_014843695.1 Archivesica marissinica | reverse complement strand
ATATAGACAATATACGACAAAACATATAGACAATATACGACCAAATATGTAGTCAATATACGACCAAATATATAGACAATATACGACCAAATATATAGACACTATACGACCAAATATATAGACAATATACAAATAAACTACTGCTTACGAACGAACATTGGTGTTAATATTGTGGAATATACAAATAAGACTACTGTTTACGAACATTGCTGTTAATGTTGTGGAATTTATAATTAAAACTGCTGTTTACGAACATTGCTGTTAATGTTGTGGAATTCATCATTAAAACTGCTGTTTACGAACATTGCTGTTAATGTTGTGGAATTCATAATTAAAACTGCTGTTTACGAACATTGCTGTTAATGTTTTGGAATTTATAATTAAAACGGCTGTTTACGAACATTGCTGTTAATGTTATGGAATTCATAATTAAAACTGCTGTTTACGAACATTGCTGTTAATGTTGTGGAATTTATAATTAAAACTGCTGTTTACGAACATTGCTGTTAATGTTGTGGAATTCATAATTAAAACTTCTGTTTACGAACATTGCTGTTAATGTTGTGGAATTCATAATTAAAACTTCTGTTTACGAACATTGCTGTTAATGTTGTGGAATTCATAATTAAAACTGCTGTTTACGAACATTGCTGTTAATGTTGTGGAATATACAATTAAAACTGCTGTTTACGAACATTGCTGCTGATGTTGTGGACTATACAATTAAAACTGCTGTTTACGAACATTGCTGCTGATGTTGTGGACTATACAATTAAAACTGCTGTTTACGAACATTGCTGTTAATGTTGTGGACTATACAATTAAAACTGCTGTTTACGAACATTGCTGCTGATGTTGTGTAATATACAATTAAAACTGCTGTTTATGAACATTGCTGCTGATGTTGTGGAATATACAATTAAAACTGCTGTTTATGAACATTGCTGCTGATGTTGTGGAATATACAATTAAAACTGCTGTTTACGAACATTGCTGTTAATGTTGTGGAATATACAATTAAAACTGCTGTTTACGAACATTGCTGCTGATGTTGTGGAATATACAATTAAAACTGCTGTTTACGAACATTGCTGCTGATGTTGTGGAATATACAATTAAAACTGCTGTTTACGAACATTGCTGTTAATGTTGTGGAATATACAATTAAAACTGCTGTTTACGAACATTGCTGTTAATGTTGTGGAATTCATAATTAAAACTGCTGTTTACGAACATTGCTGTTAATGTTGTGGAATTCATAATTAAAACTGCTGTTTACGAACATTGCTGTTAATGTTGTGGAATTTATAATTAAAACGGCTGTTTACGAACATTGCTGTTAATGTTATGGAATTCATAATTAAAACTGCTGTTTACGAACATTGCTGCTGATGTTGTGGAATATACAATTAAAACTGCTGTTTATGACCATTGCTGCTGATGTTATGGAATTTACTTACTGTTATTCTGGTTATTAGAGCAATATATAAAAACAACAAAAACATAGATATTATCATACATTTGTGTGAACTTAGAATTAACGGTATTATGGTTAGGTACATTATTTCCATTGGTATTATGGCTTAGGTACATTATTTCCCTTGGTATTATGGTTTGGGTACATTATTACCCTTGGTATTATGGCTTAGGTACATTATTTCCATTGGTATTATGGCTTAGGTACATTATTTCCCTTGGTATTATGGCTTAGGTACATTATTTCCCTTGGTATTATGGTTAGGTACATTATTTCCCTAGGTATTATGGCTTAGGTACATTATTTCCCTTGGTATTATGGTTTGGGTACATTATTTCCCTTGGTATTATGGTTAGGTACATTATTTCCATTGGTATTATGGCTT
Source organism: Archivesica marissinica (assembly GCA_014843695.1). NCBI lineage: Eukaryota > Metazoa > Mollusca > Bivalvia > Venerida > Vesicomyidae > Archivesica > Archivesica marissinica. The sequence goes on along the minus strand of CM026390.1, from coordinate 75,636,961 downwards.
AGGTACATTATTTCCCTAGGTATTATGGTTTGGGTACATTATTTCCCTTGGTATTATGGCTTAGGTACATTATTTCCATTGGTATTATGGCTTAGGTACATTATTTCCCTTGGTATTATGGCTTAGGTACATTATTTCCCTAGATATTATGGCTTAGGTACATTATTTCCTAGGTATTATGGCTTAGGTACATTATTTCCCTAGGTATTATGGCTTAGGTACATTATTTCCCTTGGTATTATGGTTTGGGTACATTATTTCCCTAGATATTATGGCTTAGGTACATTATTTCCTAGGTATTATGGCTTAGGTACATTATTTCCCTAGGTATTATGGCTTAGGTACATTATTTCCCTTGGTATTATGGTTTAGGTACATTATTTCCCTAGATATTATGGCTTAGGTACATTATTTCCCTAGGTATTATGGCTTAGGTACATTATTTCCCTTGGTATTATGGTTTAGGTACATTATTTCCCTATATATTATGGCTTAGGTACATTATTTCCCTAGGTATTATGGCTTAGGTACATTATTTCCCTTGGTATTATGGTTTAGGTACATTATTTCCGGTATTATGGCTTAGGTACATTATTTCCCTAGGTATTATGGCTTAGGTACATTATTTCCCTTGGTATTATGGCTTAGGTACATTATTTCCCTAGGTATTATGGCTTAGGTACATTATTTCCCTTGGTATTATGGCTTAGGTACATTATTTCCCTTGGTATTATGGCTTAGGTACATTATTTCCCTGGTTTTGGTTTGTTTTTTTTGGTATTATGGCTTAGGTACATTATTTCCCTTGGTATTATGGTTTAAGTACATTATTTCCCTTGGTATTATAGTTTATGCACATTTTCACCCTTGGTATTGCTAGGTATATCAGAAATGTTCATATAGTAACGTAGCATGATCCGCTACAATGACAATGCTGGTCCACGGGTAGGTGGGACATACGTTAGTGCTATGCTCTACATTGCTGGACCACGGGTAGGTGGGACATACGTTAGTGCTATGCTCTACATTGCTGGTCCACGGGTAGGTGGGACATACGTTAGTGCTATGCTCTACATTGCTGGTCTACGGGTAGGTGGGTGTTGTGTTTGGTGGGCATACGTTAGTGCTATGCTCTACATTGCCTGTCCACGGGTAGGTGGGGCATACGTTAGTGCTATGTTCTACATTGCTGTCCACGTGTAGGTGGGACATACGTTAGTGCTATGTTCTACATTGCCTGTCCACGGGTAGTAGGTGGGACATACGTTAGTGCTATGCTCTACATTGCTGGACCACGGGTAGGTGGGACATACGTTAGTGCTATGCTCTACATTGCTTGTCCACGGGTAGGTGGGGCATACGTTAGTGCTATGTCTACATTGCTGTCTACGTGTAGGTGGGGCATACGTTAGTGCTATGTTCTACATTGCCTGTCCACGGGTAGGTGGGGGCATACGTTAGTGCTATGTTCTACATTGCATGTCCACGTGTAGGTGGGACATACGTTAGTGCTATGTTCTACATTGCCTGTCCACGTGTAGGTGGGACATACGTTAGTGCTATGCTCTACATTGCCTGTCCACGGGTAAGTGAGACTTACGTTAGTGATATGCTCTACATTGCCTGTCCACGGGTAGGTGGGGGCATACGTTAGTGCTATGTTCTACATTGCTTGTCCACGGGTATGTGGGACATACGTTAGTGCTATGCTCTATATTGCCTGTCCACGTGTAGGTAGGACATACGTTAGTGCTATGCTCTACATTGCCTGTCCACGGGTATGTGGGACATACGTTAGTGCTATGCTCTACATTGCCTGTCCACGGGTGTGGGGTATTTTTGCCTGTGGGTATGGGACTACGTTAGTGCTATGTTCTACATTGCCTGTCCACGGGTAGTGGGACATACGTTAGTGCTATGCTCTACATTGCCTGTCCACGGGTAGGTGGGGACATACGTTAGTGCTATGTTCTACATTGCCTGTCCACGGGTAGGTGGGGCATACGTTAGTGCTATGTTCTACATTGCCTGTCCACGGGTAGGTGGGACATACGTTAGTGCTATGTTCTACATTGCCTGTCCACGGGTATGTGGGACATACGTTAGTGCTATGTTCTAATTGCCTGTCCACGGGTAGGTGGGGACATACGTTAGTGCTATGTTCTAATTGCCTGTCCACGGGTATGTGGGGCATACGTTAGTGCTATGTTCTACATTGCCTGTCCACGGGTATGTGGGACATACGTTAGTGCTATGTTCTACATTGCCTGTCCACGGGTATGTGGGACATACGTTAGTGCTATGCTCTACATTGCCTGTCCACGGGTAGGTGGGGACATACGTTAGTGCTATGCTCTACTTTGCCTGTCCACGGGTAGGTGGGGGCATATGTTAGTGCTATGCTCTACAATGCCTGTCCACGGGTAGGTGGGGGCATACGTTAGTGCTATGCTCTACGTGTATTTATATCTCCTATTCAATACAGTGATTTCATGATTATATTATGTATTGAGTGCATGTATCTCATGCCTTCGTCAATTTACAGACTGTGGTTACGAGTTTATTTATCGTCGCTACCGGTTGCCCATATGAGCGACGCCTCTGAAGAGATTAGTCATTTTAGATGTTGGAGGATAGTGCAACGATACAGACAGAGACCTATTCCAGAGTCTCCTCTGGTTCTATTACGTGCAAAGTGTAAAACACCGATACGAGATCTCTGTTTAACGTCCCATCTGAAAGAGTGTTAATTTGATTAGGGTCAGACGGGGGATTGAACCTGCGATTCTTGGATTACCATTCCAATGTGTTAACCACTGGACTACAGATCCGTCTGTGATTACGAAAGGAAACTTGTGAAACTTGTACTTCTTGTACGTGGGTTGTTGATACTCAATACTGCCGTTAATGCTAGACATAAATGCATGCTTCGTATCCGGAAACGACGTACCAATTAAGCTACAACAATGGAAGCATTGTTCATAGGCTGTTCATTTTTATAGCCTAGAATGTGCCGGCTAGACTGTGCCGCTAGAATGTGTCGGCTAGACAGGCGTCACTGGAGCACGGGCATTATATAAGCGATGAATGTTGGCATGTAAACCCGTACAGACGGATCTGTAGCCCAGTGGTAACACGCTGGACTGGTAATCCAGGGATCGCAGGTTCGATCCCCCGTCTGACCCTAATAAAATTAACAGTCTTTCAGATGGGACATTAAACCGAGGTCTCGTGTCAGTGCTTTACACCGTGCACGTAAAAGAACCAGAGGAGACTCTGGAATGGGTCTCTCTCTGTATCATTGCACTATCCTCCAAATCTAAAATGACTAATATCTTCAGGAGGCGTCGCTCATATGGGCAACCGGTAGCGACGATAAATAAACGTAAAACACACATGTAAACCCGTCTGATATATCACGCACTAATAGAGATCGATATAATCGATATACTGGCGACATCCAGTTTCAATTGTCTTATATTTTAACGGGACAGTTTTGGCCAAAATGATATATGTTATATTTCGGGTTTTACGCCTGCATCAGCACCATTTTGGACTATATCGCCGGCGGGCAGTTTACCTAACAACACCTTTCCTGGGAAGGCTCCAGCGGTTAACCAGTACTTGGGTGCACCAACCTCCGTAAGAAACTGCCAACTTGTTCATATAAATGAGACACGGCCTGAGCGGGGCTCGAACCCGTGTCCATCAGTGATGATAGGTTACAGGGGTATATACAAGTCAGCGACCTTAACCACTCGACCACGGAGGCGGACCCTTGGCTAAAATGAATTATTATATAGAATACATAGAAACAGACAATTAATTATATGTGTTTAGAATGTATATTATGTATTTATCTGTATCTGTATGAATGAATGATAAAAACTGAACTGAATGAATGAAAGAATGAACGCGTGCGTGCGTGAATGATTGATTGATTGAATAATTAAATGAATTAATGATGGTTGGTTTATTGATTGATTGATTGATTGATTGAATGAATGAATGAATGCATGCATGCATGCATGACACGTGAGCATCCGTATACAATGTCTAGGGTCAGAGTTCCATTGCAAAACTACAAAGAGAGTCCGTGTACGCGCTTAAGACACTATTTAAATATATCAGAGTTGGTAGTATTGTAGTAAATGGCAATTGGGATCATTAAGAGCCACAGTCTGACGCGGAAGATTGAGACACCGTCTGGACCGGAAGTGAGGCATTCTGGGAAACGGTGCGACCAAGCAAGACCGCCGCAGACGCACAGACAACACTGCAAATCAGACCTATATTATCCTAGAGTAGCTGCTATAGGGTACCCGATAGGTAAATTCCCTGGTCCTGTAGCGACTACTTAAGTATGTTATTTGAGAGGGGCATGCTTAGGACGCCGACTATTGGTACTTGTAGCAAGCATATCCAAATGTATAGGCAACCAATCATTTGTTTTATCGGTAATAAAACAAATAAATATGCAATATAGAGGGCATTAATCCTGCCTTATGTACGACATAAATACATTTGGATCTGCCAAACGAACGTTATGATACAATATAATCGGATTGTCCACAACAAAGTGTCCCAATGCTCAAATTTGCATTGATAATGCGGGGAGAACAGCGTATGTATTTCAAAATACCCAAAACAGATCCTGTAGAAGAAATTATATAACAGATTAACATCATTACTGTGTAATACAGCATATCCAAGTTCATATTGCTTACATGTCAGTTTCATATTGCTTACAGACTGGTCAGTTTCATATTGCTTACAGACAGGTAAGTTTCATATTGCTTACTGACAGGTCAGTTTTATATTGCTTACATACATGTCAGTTTCATATTGCTTACAGGTCAGTTTCATATTGCTTACAGGTCAGTTTCATATTGCTTACAGGTCAGTTTTATATTGCTTACACGTCAGTTTCATATTGCTTACAGACAGGTCAGTTTTATATTGCTTACATGTCAGTTTCATATTGCTTACAGGTCAGTTTCATATTGCTTACAGGTCAGTTTTATATTGCTTACACGTCAGTTTCATATTGCTTACAGGTCAGTTTTATATTGCTTACAGGTCTGTTTCATATTGCTTACACGTCAGTTTCGTATTGCTTACAGACAGGTCAGTTTCATATTGCTTACACGTCAGTTTCGTATTGCTTACAGACAGGTCAGTTTTATATTGCTTACAGGTCTGTTTCATATTGCTTACACGTCAGTTTCGTATTGCTTACAGACAGGTCAGTTTTATATTGCATACATGTCAGTTTCATATTGGTTACAGGTCAGTTTCATATTGCTTACATGTCAGTTTCATATTGCTTACATGTCAGTTTCGTATTGCTTACATGTCAGTTTCATATTGCTTACATGTCAGTTTCATATTGCTTACAGGTCAGTTTCATATTGCTTACATGTCAGTTTCATATTGCTTACATGTCAGTTTCTTTGTTTGTGTTTGCATTGGTTACAGGTCAGTTTCATATTGCTTACATGTCAGTTTCATATTGCTTACAGGTCAGTTTCATATTGCTTACATGTCAGTTTCATATTGCTTACATGTCAGTTTCGCATTGGTTACAGGTCAGTTTCATATTGCTTACATGTCAGTTTCATATTGCTTACAGGTCAGTTTCATATTGCTTACATGTCAGTTTCATTTTGCTTACATGTCAGTTTCGCATTGGTTACAGGTCAGTTTCATATTGCTTACATGTCAGTTTCATATTGCTTACAGGTCAGTTTCATATTGCTTACATGTCAGTTTCATATTGCATACATGTCAGTTTCGCATTGGTTACAGGTCAGTTTCATATTGCTTACATGTCAGTTTCATATTGCTTACAGGTCAGTTTCATATTGCTTACATGTCAGTTTCATATTGCTTACATGTCAGTTTCGTATTGCATACATGTCAGTTTCGTATTGCTTACATGTCAGTTTCGTATTGCATACATGTCAGTTTCGCATTGGTTACAGGTCAGTTTCATATTGCTTACAGGTCAGTTTCATATTGCTTACAGACAGGTCAGTTTCATATTGCTTATAGACAGGTCAGTTTCATGTTGCTTACAGGTCAGTTTCATATTGCTTACAGACAGGTCAGTTTCATGTTGCTTACAGGTCAGTTTCGCATTGATTACAGGTCAGTTTCATATTGCTTACAGACAGGTCAGTTTCATGTTGCTTACACGTCAGTTTCGTATTACTTACAGGTTAGTTTCATATTGGTTACAGGTCAGTGTCCTATTGCTTACAGACAGGTCAGTTTCATATTGCTTATAGACAGGTAAATTTCATAATGCTTACAGACAGGTCAGTTTCATGTTGCTTACAGGTCAGTTTCGTATTGCTTACAGGTCAGTTTCGTATTGCTTACATGTCAGTTTCATATTGCTTACAGGTCAATTTCGTATTGCTTACAGGTCAGTTTCGCATTGGTTACATGTCAGTTTCGTATTGCTTACATGTCAGTTTCATATTGCTTACATGTCAGTTTCGTATTGGTTACAGGTCAGTTTCATATTGCTTACAGGTCAATTTCGTATTGCTTACAGGTCAGTTTCATAATGCTTACAGACAGGTTAGTTTCATGTTGCTTACAGGTCAGTTTCGTATTGCTTACATGTCAGTTTCATATTGCTTACATGTCAGTTTCGTATTGCTTACATGTCAGTTTCATATCAGTTTCATATTGCTACGGTCAGTTCATATTGCTTACAGACAGGTCAGTTTCTATGCTTATGAAGGTCGTTTCATGGCTTACAGGTCAGTTTCATTTGCTTACAGACAGGTCAGTTCATGTTGCTTACAGGTCAGTTTCGCATTGATTACAGGTCAGTTTTTTGCTACAGACAGGTCAGTTTCATGTTGCTACAGTCGTTTCGTATTACTTAGGTAGTTAATTGGTTAAGGTCAGTGTTATTGCTACGACAGGTAGTTTCATATTGCTTATAGACAGGTAAATTTCATAATGCTTACAGACAGGTCAGTTTCTTTGTTGGTGTTTGTTTGCTTACAGGTCAGTTTCGTATTGCTTACATGTCAGTTTCATATTGCTTACAGGTCAATTTCGTATTGCTTACAGGTCAGTTTCGCATTGGTTACATGTCAGTTTCGTATTGCTTACATGTCAGTTTCATATTGCTTACATGTCAGTTTCGTATTGGTTACAGGTCAGTTTCATATTGCTTACAGGTCAATTTCGTATTGCTTACAGGTCAGTTTCATAATGCTTACAGACAGGTTAGTTTCATGTTGCTTACAGGTCAGTTTCGTATTGCTTACATGTCAGTTTCATATTGCTTACATGTCAGTTTCGTATTGCTTACATGTCAGTTTCATATTGCTTACATGTCAGTTTCGTATTGCTTACATGTCAGTTTCATATTGCTTACATGTCAGTTTCATATTGCTTACATGTCAGTTTCATATTGCTTACATGTCAGTTTCGTATTGCTTACATGTCAGTTTCGTATTGCTTACAGGTCAGTTTCGTATTGCTTACATGTCAGTTTCGTATTGTTTACATGTCAGTTTCATATTGCTTATCAGACCGATCCGGAGCTATGATGTCATAGGATCACGTCTATGCCTTAGGTGAACTGTAGATTTCAACGCGCTACGTATGCAATAGACTGGTAGCATCTGAGCAATCAACATGCGGACGTATTATATATCATTATAGTATTGTAATATTCAATGGACACATACATGATGGATTGTATATAGCTATTTGCTGTCATCGTGTACAGCTCGTACATGGCGAATAGGATATATATATTTGTCATGGAAACACTGCTCTATCTGTATTCATGTGATAGTGTAGATAGCAATCGTATATACATTACAAGAATTGTTTGGTCTCTGACATACATATATTGTATAGATACACAGTATTAGTCATCTGCGTATACGTTCGGGTATTGGAGTGGTGTGGGGAAACAACAGGTGGACTCGTGAGATACATGTATCAATCTAAGCAATATTTTCTTCTTTTTTTATATAAATTTGTCATTGTTTTCTTCATGTGATTTTTATTTACATTCTATTTTGCGTACTCTTTTCAAGAAAGAAATTCAATCATTTAACTTAATCAAACGTTAGCTTGACTCTCTGGTGCGGGCCGTTGTCTAATGTTCTTAAAACATGTGTCCCAAACTATTTGTATGTTTCTGCTATGTATTGTATCTTTACGTGTATGACATATGTACTATTGATTTGCAATAAAATATGGTTAACTAAATTAATCACCTGCCAGAAAATTGGTGTCATAGGGTAGGGAGCATCATTAAAATTGGCAAATTAGAACAAAAATATGTGATGTATGTGAAAAAAGAGAGTAACATTCTGAAAACCTAATAATAGATAACCAATAGGACAAGGCATTAAAAACTGAAATTAGAAAATTTATTAGAAATGTAAGTAAATGGAAACCTGTGTAATACATTTTGCGTATGTGCGTGCGTGCGTGCGTGCGTGCGTGCGTGCGTGCGTGCGTGCGTGCGTGCGTGCGTGCGTGCGTGCGTGCGTGCGTGCGTGCTGTGTGCGTGCGTGCGTGCGTGCGTGCGTGGTGGTGCGTGCGTGCGTGCGTGCGTGTGCGTGCGTGCGTGCGTGCGTGCGTGCGTGCGTGCGTGCGTGCGTGCGTGCGTGCGTGCGTGCGTGCGTGCGTGCGTGCGTGCGTGCGTGCGTGCGTGCGTGCTGCGTGCGTGCGTGCGTGCGTGCGTGCGTGCGTGCGTGCGTGCGTGCGTGCGTGCGTGCGTGCGTGCGTGCGTGCGTGCGTGCGTGCGTGCGTGCGTGCGTGCGTGCGTGCGTGCGTGCGTGCGTGCGTGCGTGCGTGCGTGCGTGCGTGCGTGCGTGCGTGCGTGCGTGCGTGCGTGCGTGCGTGCGTGCGTGCGTGCGTGCGTGCGTGCGTGCGTGCGTGCGTGCTGCGTGCGTGCGTGCGTGCGTGCTGCGTGCGTGCGTGCGTGCGTGCGTGCGTGCGTGCGTGCGTGCGTGCGTGCGTGCGTGCGTGCGTGCGTGCGTGCGTGCGTGCGTGCGTGCGTGCGTGCGTGCGTGCGTGCGTGCGTGCGTGCGTGCGTGCGTGCGTGCGTGCGTGCGTGCGTGCGTGCGTGCGTGCGTGCGTGCGTGCGTGCGTGCGTGCGTGCGTGCGTGTGTGCGTGCGTGCGTGCGTGCGTGCGTGCGTGCGTGCGTGCGTGCGTGCGTGCGTGCGTGCGTGCGTGCGTGCGTGCGTGCGTGCGTGCGTGCGTGCGTGCGTGCGTGCGTGCGTGCGTGCGTGCGTGCGTGCGTGCGTGCGTGCGTGCGTGCGTGCGTGCGTGCGTGCGTGCGTGCGTGCGTGCGTGCGTGCGTGCGTGCGTGCGTGCGTGCGTGCGTGCGTGCGTGCGTGCGTGCGTGCGTGCGTGCGTGCGTGCGTGCGTGCGTGCGTGCGTGCGTGCGTGCGTGCGTGCGTGCGTGCGTGCGTGCGTGCGTGCGTGCGGTGCGTGCGTGCGTGCGTGCGTGCGTGCGTGCGTGCGTGCGTGCGTGCGTGCGTGCGTGCGTGCGTGCGTGCGTGCGTGCGTGGTTCTTGATATATTTCTGATGTTTACTTATAAAACAATGTATTTATTTAAATAACAATATAACCCTGTAAGTGAATACAGCTTCATATAGCTGCATGGGGGATTATGCGTAGCACCCCCGGGTAGCTCAGTTGGTTGAGTGTTTTTCTTGTAAGCAAAGGTTCCCGGTTCTAACCCCACTTTTGGTTATGCATCTGTTCTCACCGTGTGACATTTGCTTGTTTTATTTATTTGCTTATTTTCATAATGAACATTCGACATCAATAATCTTAAATGCTCCGACCCTACTAGTCACTGAACGGAGCAAATAAATGGGGTCCCTCTTTTTGGGGCCCGACAAGAAAAATAAATCTTAAAATACAAAGTTTTATGATACGACATTCCGGTCGGAGTCGAACCTATAGTGGTGAGCGGCAAGTGCACCACTCGGTTACGGAAGCCCACTGGGTTGGATTACAAGTCATTGACTAAAAACAGTAGTGATATGCCGTCCCCCCAACTAACACATATGTTATGTACACATCTTCATGGTTTCAATGTGTATAATAGCGTTAATTCCATTAATCTATTGCATGATTTAATATCAATAATAAATGGTCACGTTTCTAATGAACATTCCCTATCACCATCTCCCTACATAACCTAGTGGTTCCCCGTGGTGCATATTTATTCTTCAGTTAATCTCCTAAAATCAGGCACATTTTACAACAGCCAAATTTATATGGTCCCAACAGCGCAAATTGCAAGTATTTATACTGTACTTTTTATTCACAGAACGTCACATAAGTCATGTAAGAAGGGATTGCTCTGACGTTGTATGCGCGTGTTTGAAATGTAGGTGTCAATCACAGGTGATTTATTCGGCCCCTCTTTACTTCTACAATGTTTCAATCGCGTGATTTCAACATAAATACATTTATCACTGGCGTATTTTGTTCGAAAACAATTTAAAATCAAATGTTGTGAGACTGGTTTGTAGACAAGCCGTGTAATTGCACGAAACATTGCTGTTAAGGAGGCGCCATAGTCAACAAGTTAATCAACTAACAATCTTACTGTAAATAATATGCAACACAAAATTCGCATAAAATCACGCAAAGTATCGATCTAAGATAGAGCTGTAACTAGATGATCACCGTTTAGAGCTTGGATATGCTATGGGTATTTTGTAGCACCTTCGTATTCGAGACGATCAGATGCACTACCCCAATTTATTGTGTGTGCTTTACGTTTATTTATCGTCGCTTCCGGTTGCCCATATGAGCGACGCCTCCTGAAGAGATTAGTCATTTTAGATTTGTGGAGGATATTGCAATGATACAGACAGAGAACAATTCCAGAATCTCCTCTGGTTCTTTTACGTGCACGGTGTACAGCACCGACACGAGATCTCGGTTTAAAGTCCCATCTGAAAGACTGTTAATTGTATTAGGGTCAGACGGGGGATCGAACCTGCGATCCCTGGATTACGAGTCCAGCGTGTTACCACTGGACTACAGATCCGTCTGTCCCCAATTTATTTGATTATGCCATTATTTATATCGCCCATCCCATTGGATATTCAGGATGATGTAACGGTATATTTGGCGTTTTATTGTTTTTTTAAATAATATTTTATTGCAGCTTTTGTTCATGATGACGAATATATTTGAGGGCCCTAAGGAAGATTAGTTCAGAACAAATTAGGTCACTCTCAATCTAATTTACAATTACATATCACAATAACATTACTGTCACATTTATAACATATATACAGTCAAACCTGTCTTAAGCAGCCAGCAAAGGGAATCACAGAAAATGGCTGCTTAACACAGGTGGCTGCTTAATAGAGGTCAAATTCATAACAAAGTAACATATTGGGAATCTGAACACTGGCTGCTTAATGCAGGCTGGCTGCTTAATAGAGGTGACCACTAACACAGGTTTGACTGTACATAAAACCTGATAATATCCATATACATGACATTTTCAAAGTGCAAAATGATTGGGCTACACGTTTTGAAAACATTAGCAACAGCCATTTCCAAAAGGTCAAATTTGCCATCAATTTGTTCCGATGTATGTAGTACTAATATAAGTAAGTTTTTCAAGAAAATTATTGTTTAGATTGAATAAGAAAATAACGGGATACGCTTAATAGAACACTAAAATTGAACAAGAAGAATTGAGAAAAAAACCAATGTTTGGAGGATAGATAGTGCAAGCTACAGAAGATGCTCCGAGTCCAAAACCATCTCTGCTAATGTTTTACTCGTCCGGTGTATATCAGCAATTACGGATCTAGGTTTGTAGGGATATTAGAACGCTTGTTAGTATTATCATGGAGGGACGGACGGTCGAACTCACGAACCCTGGACTTGCAATCCAAAGTGTTCGACCGCCCGTCCCTCCAGTAGACGTTTGGCTACCATTTCTAACACTACCAATACTCTCTAGATGATATCGATATTGCTAGAAATGGTAGCCAAGCATCTACAGCTCCCTGGTACAATGTTGTTGTTTATGAAAATGTGCTGATTATTTGATCATTCATGTGAATTTCTACCATCAAGCCATCGTGTGTTTCGTCATCGCACTAACTATTTATAATTATACAATGTATATACAACTGTATCTATGTCTATATTGCACGATATCAATGAAACAGTCAGAACACGATGGTCATAGCTATTTGACCAGAGCACAATATTTTCTCGGAATCTCTTCATATAAGTAAACATAGAACAACATTGCTGGCAATATGGATGAACGAGGCAATAGACAAGAGAAGACTTGGATGTGTCTAATTACAGATATCAACCATAGTCAATAACCCCGGCACTGTGCATATTTACACTCATGACGTCATGCATGTAGACTTTGATGTCTGCCAAATATTACATGTCTGGGAACGACTTACAACAAGTATTTAGGACATGAACCTGCCAAAGAATACCGAACCTTCCGAGAACACTGAACCTTCCGAGAACACTGTACCTTCCGAGAACAATGAACCTTCCGAGCACAATGAACCTTCCGAGAACACTGAACCTTCCGAGAACACTGTACCTTCCGAGAACACTGAACCTTCCGAGAACAATGTATTTTTACACAGCTAACTCGGTGCCCAAAAACCCACCGCTACATAAACAATACTTAATATAGAGCTTGTCCAGCAAAATATGAGTATACGCATCCAATGTGGGTATACGCATCCAATGTGGGTATACGCATCCAATGTGGGTATACGCATCCAATGTGGGTATACGCATCCAATGTGGGTATACGCATCCAATGTGGGTATACGCATCCAATGTGGGTATACGCATCCAATGTGGGTATACGCATCCAATGTGGGTATACGCATCCAATGTGGGTATACGCATCCAATGTGGGTATACGCATCCAATGTGGGTATACGCATCCAATGTGGGTATACGCATCCAATGTGGGTATACGCATCCAATGTGGGTATACGCATCCAAGTTGGGTATACGCATCCAATGTGGGTATACGCATCCAAGTTGGGTATACGCATCCAAGTTGGGTATACGCATCCAATGTGGGTATACGCATCCAAGTTGGGTATACGCATCCAATGTGGGTATACGCATCCAAGTTGGGTATACGCATCCAAGTTGGGTATACGCATCCAATGTGGGTATACGCATCCAAGTTGGGTATACACATCCAAGGTGGGTATACGCATCCAATGTGGGTATACGCATCCAAGGTGGGTATACACATCCAATCTACATTTATCTGCAGAATATAACGATGTACTCTCAGATAATAATTGCCAACATACAACGATCAACTACACGGAAGCAGACGTTTATTGCTGATTACCATTCAGTGTTCGACAAACCTCAACACAACAACCCTCGTTAGCATGCAGTGTGGGTATAGATCGTAGCCCACATGGATGGATACGTCAAATAATACAAGACGCTGTGAAAGAAAAGGAGAGATTAATTGTCACCAAATAGATCAGCGAAGACTAAGATATGAATCGACTTGCATTAGTATGCAGCCTCGCTGGATAATACAGTTGAGTATTTACACAATCTGCGGATAGTCTCATCGGAGAGTAACATCATTGACAATGGACATGCAGTCTACATTCGCTATGTCAACATCGGTTATGTCGAATTATCCGATTATCTCGAAGTCGGATCAAAGCCCTGTTTCAGATACTATAATTGTACATATAACTGGCTCCGTTTATATCGAATTTCGCTAAGTCAAACTTCGGTTATGTCGATGTATTGTGTTCGGTCCGGCGGAATTCGACATAACGGATGTAGACTGTATATATGACTTATATTACAGAACAGAACAATAATAGAAGTTTAAATAATGTCTGCTAAATAGTACGTGTCTGTACACAATAAGAAAAAGAAACGGAACATTCCCAGAGCAGTGCATGTACTAGAGAGAGAGAGAGAGAGAGAGAGAGAGAGAGAGAGAGAGAGAGAGAGAGAGAGAGAGAGAGAGAGAGAGAGTACTAGACTGGCATGTGGAATAGACTGGCATGTGGAACATACTGGCATGTGGAACATACTGGCATGTGGAACATACTGGCATGGGGAATATACTGGCATGTGGAACATACTGGCATGTGGAACATACTGGCATGTGGAACATACTGACATGTGGAACATACTGGCATGTGGAAGTCGTGATAGCGCAGTGTTCGCGTTCGCTTCAGGTGCGAAAGGTCCGGAGTTCGAGTCTCGCTGGAGCCGTTTCGAGTGTGCCCTTAGGCAAGGCATTTAGATTCCACGTTGCCTCCTCTCTCCCTCGTAGCGATGGATTCCATCAGGAATGAGGTTTCGAGAGTGATTAATATAAGTGTAAGAACTTGTTTTGCAATCGAGCTTAAATAAATTTGTATAAAAAAATGGAATAGACGTTCGTTGATAGGCGTGTTGCATAGTGTGTCCGGTGTTAGTGTCGTGCACGTGTAGTCTCAATAATATTTATAAGGTCAGTCGACATTTTGTTGTAACTATGTATCACACGAACTTGTATATCTATGATTCAATATATACATCACGAATGTCCTTATATTACACATGTGTAATACCTGTAATATAAGTAATCGAATCACGTGACAGGTATCACTCCGCGTGTTTACAAACAAACATGGACGAACACCCGATTCCATTAATTTTGAAGATTATTATATAAATGTTGCCTCTGGTTGAGGGGTATTGTGGACGATCTCCCCTATGGAACATTATCTCCCGATGCGAATCCTCAATATAATAGTATTTTATTATACCGAATACAATACATGATGACATATTTCACACATACAACCGCCTCAATTGAGTAATTTCACGAATTTGTGATTTTTACAGTAACACCGCCAAGTCCAGATTTGTGATCCCATAAATATCGTGTGCTAAGAAATTCAACATCTTTAGACTGTGTAAACCGTAGAAAAACTACGTCACTATTTATTTCGTGGTCTTTGGCAGATTCATTGCACATCATCGATCTGTACGCGCAACTTCCGGTGGTTTGTCGGAGATTGAGATCTACGAGTATCCCAGGCAATGTTGCTCGCTGAGTTATGTTCTGCTGATACATGGTGGAATGGTTTATACCACGTGGTAGAAAATTGACCAATGGTATTCCTAGAAATTTCGATGAGGTATATTAATAGCATTTATCGCATACATTTGCTTGTGTTCAGTGCAATTCAGTCATTACTTCTTTTCTTATATCAACATACGTGTAATAACACCGGGGTGCATTCTGAGTGGTCGCGGCATGACAGCTTGTTTTGACACATTTGACAACAATAACATGTTAAACATGCACTAGCGACATTAATTATAGAGAACTGCAGAATAATCTGGAAGCAAGTGTAACATTACAAATGTGAAATGCAGACCCGAGACAAGTTGTTTCCATAATATCGCTGAATGAAGGATACATTTAGAATCTAATGTATGACGTACAATTGTTCATAGCTAATGGATGTTTTGTCTTGAAGAAATCATAATATGTCATCTTTAACGTTTGTCTCATACGAGAGCTTGCGTTGAACATTAATGATTATTAAGATCGTGTACCATATTTGCTTAAAAGCTTATTTATCCACAGGCAAGAGAGATCCATAACAATAGCATTGATTGAGCAGTTTCCGTTAGATCTTAAGTAGAAAGTCGTTTATGAAATGTGCAAACAACAATACTTGGAAATAAGGACCACGGTAGACATAATACAGCTTTATTGCTCTCTTGTGTTTATCCTTGGTATTGAGTATAAGCCATCTACTCTGCACATCGATGTTGAAGAACAAAACAATGTTCATAAAAATGTTCAATAACCAATGAACTGCTAACAAACATTTTGTTCATGAATGAATACAGACAGAGACACATTCCAGATTCTCCTCTTGTTCTATTACGTGCACGGTGTAAAGCACCGACACGAGACCTCGGTTTAACATCCCATCTGAAAGACTGTTAATTTTATTAGGATCAAACGGGGGATCGAACCTGCGATCCCTGGATTACCAGTCCAGCGTGTTAACCACTGGACTATTTTGCATGAGCGTTGGAATAGTAGTACTATATGGCAATAACCTTATGGCCTATTCAATTGTTTGCTGTCACAAATGATGTTTGGTTTGGCTGGGATGCCGTCTCGAGTTGTGTCATCACTGTGTTTGTATTAGATGACGCTTCAAACAGACTGCAGGCGTGTACATACGCCAATGTAGTAATACTCTATATTACTTACATTAGTTCACTTACAAACAGCCAAATTACACAGACTGATCCATTAGGTTATATACACGTAAATAGACAGAAGTGCATCCGCGGTCGAATGTAGTCCCAATAATTAATATAGTTCATTTTCCTTTTTGTTAAAAATGCATTTTCATGACCGGCAGTGTAATTTTGTGTGTTTTTGAGAAATTATGTGACTTGAGAAGACTAGTTGATGTGTAGAAAAGATGTTGTATAAGAATTCAGGCCATTGCACGCTGAAGGTTGGTATACTGCATTATTCGGCGGAGGTGTTTGTGTTTGTAAACACAGTGACGTTATTCGCAGGTGAGCACTGGCTGTGGAAAACATTATACTTGGAAGAGTTTTGCTCTTTTAGAGTTTCATTTGAATACCTCTTCACAGTGGATGTGGTATCAGAAGAAATGAAAGATTGGAAATATAAATGTTTTTACTTTTTACTATGTATTTAATAGGCAATTTATTTGTTGTTTTACAACCATTATCTAGCAACAACGGTGCGCGATGGCGACACTGTTTAATAGTACATGCACATGCATGCTAGTTTCTTATTGCAGCATAGATGCTGTTTATTTTAGTTTAATCATATGTTATTGCATTCATTCTATATATACAGTGTACAATACAAGACAAATGAACAGATTATATAAGTAAGCATAATATACGATGGCATTGTTTGTACAAGGATTGTCAATATATGTTGAAGCAAATGGGTTGGGCCCCAAGTTTTAGCATATCTGTTTACGGCCCTGTAGACGCTGTAGCTTCCTATAATAGAAAAAGGGGTAACCACACACGCATGCTGCGTTCTCCTTAATCATACATGTATATGTACATATTATATAATGACTATGTTTATTCAAAGATATAAATTAATATTGTTTAAGCTAAATAGTGTAAAGTTGAATATAGTACACTGTATTTCTGAGACTCATTATAGTTATTGAAACGTAGAACTGTTACCTGTGCATTGACCAGGTACTTGCTTAATATAGCCACTATCAATAAACGTAGAACTGTTACCTGTGCATTGACCAGGTACTTGCTTAATATAGCCAATATCAATAAACGTAGAACTGTTACCTGTGCATTGACCAGGTACTTGCTTAATATAGCCAATATCTATAAACGTAGAACTGTTACCTGTGCATTGACCAGGTACTTGCTTAATATAGCCAATATCTATAAACGTAGAACTGTTACCTGTGCATTGACCAGGTACTTGCTTAATATAGCCAATATCTATAAACGTAGAACTGTTACCTGTGCATTGACCAGGTACTTGCTTAATATAGCCAATATCTATAAACGTAGAACTGTTACCTGTGCATTGACCAGGTACTTGCTTAATATAGCCAATATCTATAAACGTAGAACTGTTACCTGTGCATTGACCAGGTACTTGCTTAATATAGCCAATATCTATAAACGTAGAACTGTTACCTGTGCATTGACCAGGTACTTGCTTAATATAGCCAATATCTATAAACGTAGAACTGTTACCTGTGCATTGACCAGGTACTTGCTTAATATAGCCAATATCTATAAACGTAGAACTATTACCTGTGCATTGACCAGGTACTTGCTTAATATAGCCAATATCTATAAACGTAGAACTGTTACCTGTGCATTGACCAGGTACTTGCTTAATATAGCCAATATCTATAAACGTAGAACTGTTACCTGTGCGTTGACCAGGTACTTGCTTAATATAGCCAATATCTATAAACGTAGAACTGTTACCTGTGCATTGACCAGGTACTTGCTTAATATAGCCAATATCTATAAACGTAGAACTATTACCTGTGCATTGACCAGGTACTTGCTTAATATAGCCAATATCTATAAACGTAGAACTGTTACCTGTGCATTGACCAGGTACTTGCTTAATATAGCCAATATCTATAAACGTAGAACTGTTACCTGTGCATTGACCAGGTACTTGCTTAATATAGCCAATATCTATAAACGTAGAACTGTTACCTGTGCATTGACCAGGTACTTGCTTAATATAGCCAATATCTATAAACGTAGAACTGTTACCTGTGCATTGACCAGGTACTTGCTTAATATAGCCAATATCTATAAACGTAGAACTGTTACCTGTGCATTGACCAGGTACTTGCTTAATATAGCCAATATCTATAAACGTAGAACTGTTACCTGTGCATTGACCAGGTACTTGCTTAATATAGCCAATATCTATAAACGTAGAACTGTTACCTGTGCATTGACCAGGTACTTGCTTAATATAGCCAATATCTATAAACGTAGAACTGTTACCTGTGCATTGACCAGGTACTTGCTTAATATAGCCAATATCTATAAACGTAGAACTGTTACCTGTGCATTGACCAGGTACTTGCTTAATATAGCCAATATCTATAAACGTAGAACTGTTACCTGTGCATTGACCAGGTACTTGCTTAATATAGCCAATATCTATAAACGTAGAACTGTTACCTGTGCATTGACCAGGTACTTGCTTAATATAGCCAATATCTATAAACGTAGAACTGTTACCTGTGCATTGACCAGGTACTTGCTTAATATAGCCAATATCTATAAACGTAGAACTGTTACCTGTGCATTGACCAGGTACTTGCTTAATATAGCCAATATCTATAAACGTAGAACTGTTACCTGTGCATTGACCAGGTACTTGCTTAATATAGCCAATATCTATAAACGTAGAACTGTTACCTGTGCATTGACCAGGTACTTGCTTAATATAGCCAATATCTATAAACGTAGAACTGTTACCTGTGCATTGACCAGGTACTTGCTTAATATAGCCAATATCTATAAACGTAGAACTGTTACCTGTGCATTGACCAGGTACTTGCTTAATATAGCCAATATCTATAAACGTAGAACTGTTACCTGTGCATTGACCAGGTACTTGCTTAATATAGCCAATATCTATAAACGTAGAACTGTTACCTGTGCATTGACCAGGTACTTGCTTAATATAGCCAATATCTATAAACGTAGAACTGTTACCTGTGCATTGACCAGGTACTTGCTTAATATAGCCAATATCTATAAACGTAGAACTGTTACCTGTGCATTGACCAGGTACTTGCTTAATATAGCCAATATCTATAAACGTAGAACTGTTACCTGTGCATTGACCAGGTACTTGCTTAATATAGCCAATATCTATAAACGTAGAACTGTTACCTGTGCATTGACCAGGTACTTGCTTAATATAGCCAATGTCTATAAACGTAGAACTGTTACCTGTGCATTGACCAGGTACTTGCTTAATATAGCCAATATCTATAAACGTAGAACTGTTACCTGTGCATTGACCAGGTACTTGCTTAATATAGCCAATATCTATAAACGTAGAACTATTACCTGTGCATTGACCAGGTACTTGCTTAATATAGCCAATGTCTATAAACGTAGAACTGTTACCTGTGCATTGACCAGGTACTTGCTTAATATAGCCAATATCTATAAACGTAGAACTGTTACCTGTGCATTGACCAGGTACTTGCTTAATATAGCCAATATCTATAAACGTAGAACTGTTACCTGTGCATTGACCAGGTACTTGCTTAATATAGCCAATATCTATAAACGTAGAACTGTTACCTGTGCATTGACCAGGTACTTGCTTAATATAGCCAATATCTATAAACGTAGAACTGTTACCTGTGCATTGACCAGGTACTTGCTTAATATAGCCAATATCTATAAACGTAGAACTGTTACCTGTGCGTTGACCAGGTACTTGCTTAATATAGCCAATATCTATAAACGTAGAACTATTACCTGTGCATTGACCAGGTACTTGCTTAATATAGCCAAATCTATAAACGTAGAACTATTACCTGTGCATTGACAAGGTACTTGCTTAATATAGCCAATATCAATAAACGTAGAACTGTTACCTGTGCGTTGACCAGGTACTTGCTTAATATAGCCAATATCTATAAACGTAGAACTGTTACCTGTGCGTTGACCAGGTACTTGCTTAATATAGCCAATGTCTATAAACGTAGAACTATTACCTGTGCATTGACAAGGTACTTGCTTAATATAGCCAATATCTATAAACGTAGAACTGTTACCTGTGCGTTGACCAGGTACTTGCTTAATATAGCCAATATCAATAAACGTAGAACTGTTACCTGTGCGTTGACCAGGTACTTGCTTAATATAGCCAATGTCTATAAACGTAGAACTGTTACCTGTGCATTGACCAGGTACTTGCTTAATATAGCCAATGTCTATAAACGTAGAACTGTTACCTGTGCATTGACCGGGTACTTGTTTAATATAGCCAATATCTATAATCGTAGAACTGTTACCTGTGCATTGACCAGGTACTTGCTTAATATAGCCAATGTCTATCCAATTAATATACACTGAGTGCCAATATCTAATCAATGCACAGTTCATTCTGGTACAAATAAATTGCAGTGTATGGTAAGAGTCAATTAGAAGCTGTGTAAGTTACAATGTATAAATTTAGCCATGTCACCATAGATATTTCAGATGTGTATGTGTGTGAGGGATCTGACTGTGAAATGAGGTGTAATGTATGTGTGTGTTACGCTTTTTTAACGTCGCTACCGGATGCCCATCTGAGCGACGCCTCCTGAAGAGATTAGTCATTTTCGATGGCGGAGGATAGTGCAATGATACAGACAGAGACCCATTCCAGAGTCTCCTCTGGTGCTTTTACGTGCACGGTGTAAATTCCCATTCTGAAAGACTATTAATATTATTAGGGTCAGATCGGATTCCAGGTGAATGAGTGTTCTCTTCTTATCCATAATTCAAGCTATCTATTGCTTGTTATTATTCGGAATAAAATTAATAACGCCTCCGCTGCTACGCGTATCTGGATTATTACTATTTACAACCTCATAATTCCTATACCACATAGATAAGGTACGTTCTATGCACAGGGATATAGTCCGGATTGAGTTACAGCTTTTATGCTAGAGTAATAATTCCAAAATGGATACGCTGGTGCTCTCTGATACTAACTGCTGATGTCATAGTTTTCCAATCATCTGCAAGGGACTCTATTGTTGTTTACTCGCTATCTGCTGATGGAATTACACGAAGTGTATTAACATGTTGGAATTCAAATGAGAGAGAAATGAAGTTGTCCATTGGCGCACTATAATCGCTTATTGCCAACGGGCCTAGTTATTAACCCATTCAACATCAAGTAACTGACATGGACTGGTCCATGATATTTTTAGACCAATAAATTAATAACAAAATTACATTTGGATCAGTTCATTTATCAAAATGGGTAAATAAATTTCTAAAAATAGTTATATTACTTGAAAAAAATGTAGATCCTGATGAGACGGCTCGTCACGAGCCGGCTCATCTGGATCTACACTTTTTTGTAAGCCAATTTAGAGGTCTGTGGTGTTGAAAGGGTTAATAGACAGAACGTATGTTTGTGTTTAAAATACCTGTCAAATGAAGTATCACTGTTTGGAGAATGTCATGCATGGCTTGCTTAAAGCATCAAACATTGGCGACATTAAAACGACTGTGGATAACATAGCGAAACTGTTCTTTGTTACAAAGTTGCAAACTCTAATTCCGCGCGCTTATGTATAAAATACACGCACAATGCCTCAAATACACATACACGTTCATGAATCTACCACGGGAGCATTGTATGTTATTTAGTCTTTAGACCTCTATAATATATCTATTAATTATCTATTAAAATGATAAATACTGTCTCCTCGTCAGCGATGTATAAAATAGCAATGACAAGTTCATTAAACCATTCGGATATTGACAACCTAAACAATGGGTCAGTATGTGTTCACATATCCACGACTTGTTCTCATGCATACATATATTGCTATACATGTAATATAGAACATATACCATAAAGTGCACCTCTATCCTGTCTGCATATCTTACTATTTATAATTATATAGTCTAAAACATATACCATACAGTGTACATTTATCGTTACTGCATATTTTACTATTTATAATTATATAGTCTAAAACCTATACCATACAGGGTATCTTTATCATTACTGCATATCTTACTATTTATAATTATATAATCTACACCCTATACTATACAGGATACCTTTATCATTACTTCATATCTTACTATTTATAATTATATAGTCAAAACCTATACCATGCAGTGTACCTTAAAGTTTACCATTACTGCATATCTTACTATTTATAATTTATATAGTCTAAAACCTATACCATACAGTGTACCTTTATCATTACTGCATACCTTACTAGTTATAACTATATAGTCTAAAACATATACCATACAGGATACCTTTATCATTACTTCATATCTTACTATTTATAATGATCTAGTCTAAAACCTATACCATACAGTGTACCTTTATCATTACTGCATATCTTACTATTTAGATAGTCTAAAACCTATACAATCAGTGTTTCGCATGTAAGTTGAAAGACGTATTGATACAAACGTTAGTTGGTGGAAGTCAGTACATTATGAGAAATGTATGTCTATATTAACATCACTGCACTTCATAGGCACATTGACCAGGACATATACATATATTATCTAAAATCAAACATTTCGAACTGATTCGACCGCTTCCATATTCACAAGGCAATATAGTCAACAACTCGACACTATACAGACACCGCTCACATGTCATACTGTACAACACATTACATGATTGATATATGTGTTGTTGTAGTATTTCAAACATGAATCATGTAACCGTATTGAGAAATCCAAGATAAATGATGCAGCATGCCAACTATCAACTCTGTAACCTTATATAGAACTAATGTTGTGTTTTATACACCAACCCTGTTGCAGTATGGATCGTTGATTGACTAACATTTATACAACAACCCTGTAGCAGTATGGAGAATTGATTGACTAACATTTATACAACAACCCTGTAGCAGTATGGATCGTTGATTGACTAACATTTATACAACAACCCTGTAGCAGTATGGATCGTTGATTGACTAACATTTATACAACAACCCTGTAGCAGTATGGATCGTTGATTGACTAACATTTATACAACAACCCTGTAGCAGTATGGATCGTTGATTGACTAACATTTATACAACAACCCTGTAGCAGTATGGATCGTTGATTGACTAACATTTATACAACAACCCTGTAGCAGTATGGATCGTTGATTGACTAACATTTATACAACAACCCTGTTGCAGTATGGAGAATTGACTGACTTATATATACACCAACTCTGTTGCAGTATGGAGAATTGATTGACTTATATATACACCAACCCTGTTGCAGTATGGAGAATTGATTGATTTATATATACACCAACCCTGTAGCAGTATGGAGAATTGACTGACTTATATATACACCAACTCTGTTGCAGTATGGACAATTGATTGATTTATATATAAACCAACTCTGTGTAATATAATATAAAATATACGCGGTAGGAGACAATTAAAACAAGTTAATTAGAAATATCCATTTTTAAACTATTGTTCATAATAATATATGGAATACAGAATAGTGTACCGCATACAAATACACGTATCCATAGGGGGTGGGGTGTGGTGGGGGCAGATTGAGTCGTTATGGTTGATTATATACGAGACCAAACCAGACCAGACCAGATCAGACAATAACCGAATGTATTTATAAACGATATAATATGTAACACCAAGGCGATAATGTCTGTCTGACCCAACTGGAGTGAACACTCGATATATTTTCGACGCCGTAGTATATTAAAACAGGTTTTGGCACAAAGTCGTATCATTGACTGATTACTGAAGAGAAGTGCTAACTTCTTACGAAATCCATTATTTTCATCCGTTGTCTTCAACCCAAGACCCCCATCTATCATTCAATATATTGCAATGTATTGTGTATGTTGCACATGCTAGAGAAATTCCTTTATCATATAACTTTGCTTGTATTCAGTGTAATACAGCCATGCCATAAATTATTATATAACTACACGTTTAATAAACACATGAACGGATTCTGATTTGTCGCGGCATGACATTGACAGCTTGCAATATACATTTGACACATACATGTTGTTTGTGTTCATTGGTCGTAGCATGACATCGACAGCTTGCAATACACATTCGACATATCCATGTTGTTTGTGTTCATTGGTCGTAGCATGACATCGACAGCTTGCAATACACATTTGACATATA
>CM026390.1:75603408-75611482 GCA_014843695.1 Archivesica marissinica | reverse complement strand
GGTAGTACGTGTTTCCTGCATGCTGTTCACGGGCTGTCGATCGGGGACTAGACGCAGGAAAGTATTGGTCAGACCAAAACTTGTCTGCGGACTTTGCGAGCTGCCTGCGACCTTGAAAAAAAGTACGGAACACGTACGTGCTCCTTGCAATATTTTAAAATTTGCCGATTTTGACGACGTGGTGGGATATTATATGGTACGGGACCGTACGGGGCCCTTGCAAATGCCACGAGACTTCCACGGCCTCTGCGAACCTGCCACGGCCATGGAAACCCGAAAAAAACGCAGAGAACGTGCGTCCCCCAAAATACGTACGGCAGTTGTGACTGAGGCTTTAGGGATAAAGCTGCAATATCCCTGCTAATCGGATATTAAAAACTGCTCTAAAACAATTATAAAACACTGAAATACAAAATAGGTACTATTATACACTAATTAAGAATTGGTCATATGAAATCTAACTTCGCATTGATCAGATCATAGCGAATATGATTAGCAGAGATACATACAAGATAAAAAAAATGCAGTTGGAAATTTTAATCATATGGCACATTCTTTCGCAAATTTTAAACATGTGGCACATACTTTCGCGACAGATACAAGATAAGATACAATACATATTGAATCAAAACTTAACATTAAAATCATGAATTCAATTGTTCTCATTTCCTGTTGTCAGTATATAATTGTATATAGATAAGCGCTTCATAACTATAATCTATAAAGACGTGGTGGGATGTGATATGGACGTGGTGGGATATGTTGTGGACGTGGTGGGATGTGATATGGACGTGGTGGGATGTGATATAGACGTGGTGGCATGTGATATAGACGACTTGGGGGGATGTGATATGGACGTGGTGGGATGTGATATGGACGTGGTGGGATGTGATATGGACGTGGTGGGATGTGATATGGACGTGGTGGGATGTAATATGGACGTGGTGGGATGTGATATGGACGTGGTGGGATGTGATATGGACGTGGTGGGATGTGATATGGACGTGGTGGGATGTGATATGGACGTGGTGGGATGTGATATGGACGTGGTGGCATGTGATATGGACGTGTGTGATGGATATGGACGTGGTGGGATGTGATATGGACGTGGTGGGATGTGATATGGACGTGGTGGGATGTGATATGGTGGGATGTGATATGGACGTGGTGGGATGTGATGTGGACGACGGGTGGGATGTGATATGGTGGGATGTGATATGGACGTGGTGGGATGTGATATGGACGTGGTGGGATGTGATATGGACGTGGTGGGATGTGATAAGACGACGTGGTGGGATGTGATATGGATGTGGTGGGGTGTGATATGGACGTGGTGGGATGTAATATGGACGTGGTGGGATGTGATATGGACGTGGTGGGATGTGATATGGACGTGGTGGGATGTGATATAGACGACGTGGTGGGATATGATATGGATGTGGTGGGATGTGATATGGACGTGGTGGGATGTGATATGGACGTGGTGGGATGTGATATGGACGTGGTGGGATGTGATATGGACGTGGTGGGATGTGATATTTACCTAATGTGATAAATGACTTTATTTTACGAGAGAACTCACAAGTTAATCTACCATGAGGCCTTCAACATATATTTATACAAATGAAATGATAGAACTATAAGTGAAAACTGCATATTGTAATTATATAGTAATGTTAAAGCTGAACAGTAGAGAAACTATATATATAATATGTTATGGAATATGATGATATATTGGTCGCCGACTTGTATACCACTGTAACCTATCATCTCTGATGGTCACGGGTTCGAGCCCCGCTCAGACCGTGTCTCATTTATATGATAAAGTTGACAGTTTCTTACGGAGGTTGGTGCACCATGTACTTGTTAACCGCTGGAGCCTGTCCAGGAAAGGTGTTGTTAGGTAAACTGCCCGCCGCTCAAATGGGAAACCGGTAGCGACGTTAAATAAACTTAAATTAAAAAAAGAAGATGATATATGATATTTTTATAAGCTCTAATAAACACTATAGAATGAAACAAAGCATAGACTAAGACTAAACGATGTATGTGGACGAATTAAATGTGAACAGTGTAAATATGTATACTAGAACATGACTTTAAAATGACTACCCAACTATAAGATAACATTATCTATTTGGGTTAGACCCGTCATAATCACGAGGGTACTTATACATTTGTAAATCTGTGTTACATCGTGTCGAATTCAATTCGCGAAAACTAATATTTTGTGTGATTAAATACAGGTAAAACGTTTAGTATTTCATTAGTGCAGTTGTATTTCAGTTTATACGTAGTAACAGAAGTTTAGCTGTTTATTTAAATAAGTATTATCTAGTACAACGCAGACGTTGTAATATCTTAGAGGTGGGTGGGGGCATAACTTCTATGATGTACTAGACATTTACCCAACATAACTTCTATGATGTACTAGACATTTACCCAACATAACCTCTATGATGTACTAGATATTTACCCAAAATAACTACTTTGTAAAATCACTGAAGCATTGCCACATCTCATTTCTGTTGACTATTGACCCAAATTCCATGTTTGGGAACAGACCTTGTGTTTCAATATGTATATGGTTAATTAATGAATCGTGTAGAACAATGGGTTATTCTATGTAATAGCGAACACATTGATGTCAATAGCTAACACTATATCTAGAAAATGTCAGTCACTATATATAGGTATTAACAGGCCCGTAGCCATACTGAGGAGTGTACCTGCCTCGGTTAAAATTTCCAAAGCAAAAAAATATATATGAAAAATTAAATAAATAAAATAAAAAAAATATCCCTTTGCTGTATAAAATGTTGACTGCTAGAGAGCTGAAAGGTCAGTACATAATTATACGTCTAAGCTCATTAAATCAGAACACGCAGGAAATTGCGTCTATACCCCCAACGATTTTAAGGGGGAACATGCCCCCGGACCCCCTAGATGGCTACGGTACTGATTAATCAATGGACATATTATTGGCACTGTAATTGATTTTAATACCCGATTTGTTAAATACTGTGACAACATGTGTTTACATTGTGTTTTGATATACGCTTTGATTCGTAGCATGGTACGTCCAGAAAGACGTTCATATGTCATCTCAGATCATTCTTCGCTCTACACAAGTCACTGAACGAGCTTTCTGTACTGGTCGTGTATGCTGGCATTGTTACAAGAAGAACCAGACAGACATGAATGTCTGGGTATGGAGTATTGTTTACAACCAATACAATGTACACACATGCATGTCTGGGTATGGAACATTGTTTACAACCTATACAATGTACATACATGAATGTCTGGGTATGGAGTATTGTTTACAACCAATACAATGTACATACATGAATGTCTGGGTATAGAGTATCGTTTACAACCTATACAATGTACATACATGAATGTCTGGGTATGGAACATTGTTTACAACCTATACAATGTACATACATGCATGTCTGGGTATGGAACATTGTTTACAACCTATACAATGTACATACATGAATGTCTGGGTATGGAGTATTGTTTACAACCTATACAATGTACACACATGAATGTCTGGGTATGGAGCATCGTTTACAACCAATACAATGTACACACATGAATGTCTGGGTATGGAGCATCGTTTACAACCTATACAATGTACATACATGAATGTCTGGGTATGGAACATTGTTTACAACCAATACAATGTACACACATGCATGTCTGGGTATAGAGTATCGTTTACAACCTATACAATGTACATACATGAATGTCTGGGTATGGAACATTGTTTACAACCTATACAATGTACATACATGCATGTCTGGGTATAGAGTATTGTTTACAACCGATACAATGTACATACATGCATGTCTGGGTATAGAGTATTGTTTACAACCGATACAATGTACATACATGCATGTCTGGGTATAGAGTATTGTTTACAACCGATACAATGTACATACATGCATGTCTGGGTATAGAGTATTGTTTACAACCGATACAATGTACATACATGAATGTCTGGGTATGGAACATTGTTTACAACCGATACAATGTACATACATGAATGTCTGGGTATAGAGTATTGTTTACAACCAATACAATGTACACACACGCATATATATCTAACAAGTCACGTGTTGTAAATATATTATGTATTATTATAATATTACGTACTATGTGCATTCAACATTTCTTTCAGAATGGCACTTACACTGATAAGCCTTATTGCAGTTCTTGTTGCGAGCGTGACTGGGCAGACCAAATACTGCTGCATGCCTGTGCAATGGGAGTCTGTGAACATGCTAACTGAGGGCCAAATAACATCGGGAATGAAAGTACCAGTGCTTACAGATGTACGTTGCTATATTTTGTTACAGACAGACAGACAGACAGACAGACAGACAGACAGACAGACAGACAGACAGACAGACAGACAGACAGACAGACAGACAGACAGACAGACAGACAGACAGACAGACAGACAGACAGACAGACAGACAGACAGACAGACAGACAGACAGACAGACAGACAGACAGACAGACAGACAGACAGACAGACAGACAGACAGACAGACAGACAGACAGACAGACAGACAGACAGACAGACAGACAGACAGACAGACAGACAGACAGACAGACAGACAGACAGACAGACAGACAGACAGACAGACAGACAGACAGACAGACAGACAGACAGACAGACAGACAGACAGACAGACAGACAGACAGACAGACAGACAGACAGACAGACAGACAGACAGACAGACAGACAGACAGACAGACAGACAGACAGACAGACAGACAGACGACAGACAGACAGACAGACAGACAGACAGACAGACAGACAGACAGACAGACAGACAGACAGACAGACAGACAGACAGACAGACAGACAGACAGACAGACAGACAGACAGACAGACAGACAGACAGACAGACAGACAGACAGACAGACAGACAGACAGACAGACAGACAGACAGACAGACAGACAGACAGACAGACAGACAGACAGACAGACAGACAGACAGACAGACAACAGACAGACAGACAGACAGACAGACAGACAGACAGACAGACAGACAGACAGACAGACAGACAGACAGACAGACAGACAGCTATTCCATTGTTCTCTCCTTTATTTTATCAGCCAAGTAAATTAATTATAGCCACAACTATTGTTCTCCTAGTCACATAGCTACACGTTAGTGTGTGAAGACGGACGATTGGACGGACATAAGTCACACTTTTAAACAAAGCTAAAAGATATAAAAACATCTAAATATTTAATATGCATTCACCTGTCAAAATGACTTTCAATAACGGGAGACAGTGGTTATTAAAACATATAGCAAAGCTATTTATATTCAAATAACAATGGGCAAATGATATTAATATCTAATTATAATATCAACTACATGTATACTAGAGGACATAGAAAACGCACACCTACATTATATGATTATTATTATTATATGAAAACGAAATACGAAGGATTCCACCAAAGATGTATCACATCTTTATTACAAAACACAAACTGAACAACTAAATATATTCCAAAATATTTAAAACTATGTATTTATAAAGTTATTGTTTTTCATGTAAACACACACTGTGTGTTTTACGTTTATTTATCGTCGCTACCGGTTGCCCATATGACCGACGCCTCCTGAAGAGATTAGTCATTTTAGATTTTGGAAGATAGTGCAATGATACAGACAGAGACCCATTCCAGAGTCTCCTGGTGTCGAACCTGCGAAGTGTGCGTTTTCTATGTCCTCTAGTATAAAATCTTAAATCGGCTTTTAATCAAATACAAGTAATGTAATTCATTAGTCTATATGATGACAGTGTATGACACAGCAGTGCCTCTATACTGCTAATAATCACTCTCGTTGGCTCGGATGAAAGCGTATATGTGGTCATTAGTGTGGGAGGAAACCGGAGTACCCGGAGAAAACTCACCTGTCCGATCTGGCGACCACCGTATCATCTCACATACTTCCCGGTCCGAGGATCGAACCCGGGTTGCATTGGTGAGAAGCGAGCGCGCTAACCAATGTACTAATCGGACAGTCGATCAACCATACGTTCTATTATCATAGTGCGATACAGTCAAACCTGTGTTAGTGGTCACCTCTATTAAGCAGCCAACCTGTATTAAGCAGCCAGTTTCAAGATTCCCAATATGTTGTTTTACTATATATTTGACCTCTATTAAGCAGCCACCTGTGCTAAGCAGCCACTTTTTGTGATTCCCTTGAGTGGCTGCTTAAGACAGGTTTGACTGTATAGTAAATGATTACATGTCATCTATTCTCCAAAGTAAAGAATATGATATAGTTACAAGACACCTGACTTGCTATTCTAAGTAAAACCGATTTGCTTACAACACCTGTCCAACATTATTATAGTAAATATTTAGTTTATACAAATTTATTTTAGCTCGATTGCGAAATACGTTCTTTCAACTTATATTAATCACTCTCAAGACCTCATTCCGGATGGAATCCATCGCCATGAAGGATGCAATATAGTAAATATGTGTCCCTCAAATGTAAATTAACGACTGCAAAATTACAATTAAGAGATAAACGGAATAATTTCGTAACACGTGCTAGTTGTACACCCTGAAACAGTTGTCTGTTAATTAAGTAATTATCCAACAGCACAATCAGTGACCAACGTCATCACCATTCTAAATTGATGATAGTATACATTATATTGTTGCATAAGCACATCACTAGAGTGGTGGAACCTAAACTCGGCGTATTCCTATGCGGTCGAGCATATTCCTATGCTCGGCGTATTTTCCATTTTCATCCGTATTTAAAATATTTAAATAGTTTTAGGCTAATTTCGCTGACAGAGCTGCAGCATGGTTCAATTGCATTCCGTTGAGTGTATCGGTAGGCTGATGCAACTGTCACATGACTTGTTCATTGGGAGAATATTTCCATCGAAACTGATACGGTGTATGAGCAATTCAGGTAGCTATCCGAATTTAGAAAATCTACACCTAACCGGAAACATAGTTTCTATACCATTTCTGATTAAGACCAATAAATGTTTTTACTCAATGATGTACTATATCAAAATAAGATATTCAACAAGTTATGGTGGATACATAAAAAATAACAAGTACGCCGTGCATAGGTGCCCTGAAGTCTTCAGTTCCCCATATAAAAGGGTGCTGACCGACACCGTTGATAGTTGTATTGAGTAGCAAGGTCACGTGATGAAGCTAAAACTGTCAACAAGAGTGTTTTGAAAGTTGTTTTCGCGACTTAGGAAAATAATAATATACGGCAAGTGCTATTAACATTTTATA
The DNA here is from genome assembly GCA_014843695.1 of Archivesica marissinica. Lineage (NCBI taxonomy): Eukaryota > Metazoa > Mollusca > Bivalvia > Venerida > Vesicomyidae > Archivesica > Archivesica marissinica. Next base: position 75,604,167 of record CM026390.1, on the reverse strand, counting down.
CTGGTCATTATATGTGAGGTTTACGCCGAGCACAGGTTCCACCACTCTATATTATACTATCGTATAATTTGATACCGGCATCAGGACTTCCCTGCCTATATAACGCATGGCTGCACATGTTGAGAATTGCTATCTATGAACACGGCTTTCGGCTTTAGATATGTCAAAGTCAATCTCTGCTACTTTAGAACATTTGTTGCTGTTGTTTGTGCTGCTTAAATGTGACTCTCACAATGCTCATTGTGATGCTCAATCGTTGATAGCTAGAGGTACACCATATTGCATTTTGCGAAACTCAACTGAACAGAATGATTGGACAGGCACAGATTCGTGGGTTTGTGGATCAGCACGTATTATGTCACAGGCATTCTGTGAAACCAGTCATTTGGTGTAATGTCCATGTCTTTGCCTGTACACATATATATTTGCAATCAAGTCACATGTGCATATTTGCACATTTGTACTTGGATAGGAATATAAGATATTTGTATATGTATGTTAAAGAAAGAATGTGTGAATTATTATACTAGCGTTTGTTCTAGGACCCTTGCGATAAAATGCTAAATTACCTTCTGTTGTGTATTTACTATATACAACTATACAACGTGACGTGCCTAGCTCGTACCTGTTCCCATGGTGTGTCATAGTCCCGCTACATGGTTCTGCTAAATTACCTTCTGTTGTGTATTTACTATTTACAACTATACAACGTGACGTGCCTAGCTCGTACCTGTTCCCATGGTGTGTCATAGTCCCGCT
>CM026390.1:75588408-75600908 GCA_014843695.1 Archivesica marissinica | reverse complement strand
TTCTAGTATGCACGTATGACATGTTGGTTTATTCTTGGTCCAAACGTGAACAAAATCCTTTCACAAATAATGCAATAATACCGAATTATATAAGTGTCGGGTTACAAGTGGCCCTAAGTGTACATATAATACATTTAAGTATATATACTTATATGCATTTAATGTATGTTCTTCCCTATGGTATTTATGCAATTTGTAATAATAAACATTAATGTACAATTTTTCCCAATTAATTTTACATTGACAGAATATATGCCGGCATGCATAGAGACATTATGGGTCAATTTTTGGATTCGAACACAACATCTTGAAATGTTGGCACATTGAGTATTGAAAGTTATTACAATGCAATTTGTAATAACCGACCCAATTTGGAAATTAAAAGTTTCCGAAATATCACCAGTCATAATTGCTGTTGTGTGTAACTTGTATCATTAGGAAATTGCGTTGAATGCATACTAGTGGGTGTCCCATATGTGTATTGTTAAGGAATGAATCGTTCGGCATCCACGGTAACCTTAAACACGTCCAATGTAGTTCATACTCCAATGGAAATTATTAACCTGCGTTTATTTACTTATATTTACATTAATTAATCTTTTCACAAAGAAAATATTATATATAGCACACTTTGCATTTAACATGTTTTAGTCCAGATTTGCAACTTACCGACTGTGTGCCGGTATATACAGGTAAATCATCCTTGGAACAGACTAAGCTGTAAGACACGCATTTTCTCTCGACGAACGCTACCAAACACTGCGAAAGCGCATGCCAGTAACTAGGAATGCACATGTCAGCTGCATAAACATTAGTTGCGAACCATCATATGAAAATACAAGCAATCAGGGCACATACGTTCCGTCGAAGGAAATGCAATAGTGATGTAAATATTATATAATATATTCCTGCTTTGTATATACGTTCTTTTGACGTTGTTTCTTGGACTAATGAGCGACATCAGTAATATAATTCCCCTGTATACACTATACAAGTGGTTTACTATGTTTATATCATTGTTTCCTTTGCACAATATGTTATCAATTTTCACCCACTTACTCATCTTATAATTATGAAACTATACTATATCTCGACTGACATCCTATAGGTATACAATGGATAAAATCATAATGAACATGATTTTGATAAAATCACATACCGCCATATCTGGTTATGGAAGAACAGTAAAAACAAAGGATTCCAAATAAAATGATCATATACATTTCGGGATATATCAGAATTTATCTGCCAAGGGAGGTAATCATGAGAACAGCCAGATATATCGCTCATTGCTGTCACCCCCCTTGTTTGTCACATGCCAGCTAAATACGTTCCGATTTGCCGATATCACAAGCAGAATATGATAATTCGCAAGTAAATTCCCACAAAACGTGTAGCTACGACGTTTTGACATCTCGACGACAATATAGTAATTATTTATTATTGTGCGAACAGTCAATAGAAATGCTTTTGTTTGTATGGGACTGGGTTTTATGACACTAGTGTTGGGTTTTAGGGCACTAGTGCTGGGTTTTAGGGCACTAGTGCTGGGTTTTAGGGCACTAGTGCTGGGTTTTATGACACAAGTGCTGGGTTTTATGACACTAGTGCTGGGTTTTATGACACTAGTGCTGGGTTTTAGGTCACTATTGCTGGGTTTTATGACACTAGTGCTGGGTTTTATGACACTAGTGCTGGGATTTATGACATTAGTGCTGGGTTTTATGACACTAGTGCTGGGTTTTAAGGGCACTAGTGCTGGGTTTTTTTAGGACACTAGTGTTTGCTTTTAGTTAATTAATTCTGGGTTTGGGACAGAGATAGCTGTCTCAAAACTACGAGCGACTGCTGTTCTGCAGGTTCAAATCCCACTGTGGGTGTCAGTGTAATTCATGTGAAAAATCTATCCAACTGGCTTGCGGAAGGTCGATGGTTCTATCGAATACCCGTCCATCCTAAATTACTGCTCAAAGTAGTACCCCCAGGGTCCTCCTATAATATGAACGTGAATGTCATATAATCCACAATATCGATCTGAGCACTTAACTTTCTACTATCCCACACACAGCACACTATTTTTTTTATCAATGAAGTACATGACTGTTTTTGTATGTATATTGTCCAGGGGATGTTAATGTATGAAATATAATCGAACAAAGAATGCTGTACGTTGTCCAGATATATTAATGTATGAACTATAATATTCCAGGGAGCCATGTACATTGTCCAGAGCGGTGAATGTAAGAAATATTCTCTTCCTCCATGGACCCCAAAATGTGTACCAGGTAGGTTGAACAAAATGTGTACCAGGTAGGTTGAAGAACATGTGTACCAGGTAGGTTGAACAAAATGTGTACCAGGTAGGTTGAAGAACATGTGTACCATGTAGGTTGAGCAAAATGTGTACCAGGTAGGTTGAACAACATGTGTACCAGGTAGGTTGAACAAAATGTGTACCAGGTAGGTGGAACAAAATGTGTACCAGGTAGGTTGAACAAAATGTGTACCATGTAGGTTGAACAAAATGTGTACCAGGTAGGTTGATCAATATGTGTACCAGGTATGTTGAACAAAATGTGTACCAGGTAGGTTGATCAAATTGTGTACCAGGTAGGTTGATCAACATGTGTACCATGTAGGTTGAACAAAATGTGTACCAGGTAGGTTGAACAACATGTGTATCAGGTAGGTTGAACAAAATGTGTACCAGGTAGGTTGAACAAAATGTGTACCAGGTAGGTTGAACAAAATGTGTACCATGTAGGTTGAACAAAATGTGTACCAGGTAGGTTGATCAATATGTGTACCAGGTATGTTGAACAAAATGTGTACCAGGTAGGTTGATCAAATTGTGTACCAGGTAGGTTGATCAACATGTGTACCATGTAGGTTGAACAAAATGTGTACCAGGTAGGTTGAACAACATGTGTATCAGGTAGGTTGAACAAAATGTGTACCAGGTAGGTTGAACAAAATGTGTACCAGGTAGGTTGAACAAAATGTGTACCATGTAGGTTGAACAAAATGTGTACCAGGTAGGTTGATCAATATGTGTACCAGGTATGTTGAACAAAATGTGTACCAGGTAGGTTGATCAAATTGTGTACCAGGTAGGTTGAACAAAATGTGTACCAGGTAGTTTGAACAAAATATACATGTATTACTATGAAACGATGCTGTATAATATGTACACTATAGCGATTATACGTGTATGCGATATAAAGTCGTATACACCTCTTGCTACAGGTACGACTCACCACTCGTGTTATCCATGGCGATTGATACGACTCACCACGCGTGTTGACCATGGCTACTGATACGACTCGCCACTCGTGTTGTCCATTGCTACTGATACGAGTCACCACTCGTGTTGACCATGGCTACTGATACGACTCGCCACTCGTGTTGTCCATTGCTACTGATACGACTCACCACGCGTGTTGACCATGGCTACTGATACGACTCGCCACTCGTGTTGTCCATTGTTACTGATACGAGTCACCACGCGTGTTGTCCATTGTTACTGATACGAGTCACCACACGTGTTGTCCATTGTTACTGATACGACTCGCCACTCGTGTTGTCCATTGCTACTGATACGACTCACCACGCGTGTTGTCCGTGGCTACTGATACGACTCACCACTCGTGCTAGCACGCCCATTGCTACTGATAATATTCACCACTCATGTTGTCAATGATTACTTTTACCACTCACCACTCGTATTATCCATGGCTATTGATACGACTCACCACTCGTGTTGTCCATGGCTATTGATACGACTCACCACTCGTGTTGTCCATGGTTAATAATACGACTCACCACTCGTGTTGTCCATTGTTACTGATACGAGTCACCACTCGTGTGTCCATGGCTACAGATACGACTCACCACTCGTGTTATCCATGGCTACAGATACGACTCACCACTCGTGTTGTCCATGGCTACAGATACGACTCACCACTCGTGTTATCCATGGCTACAGATACGACTCACCACTCGTGTTGTCCATGGCTACAGATACGACTCACCACTCGTGTTATCCATGGCTACAGATGCGACTCACCACTCGTGTTATCCATGGCTACAGATGCGACTCACCACTCGTTTTATCCATGGCTACAGATACGACTCACCACTCGTGTGTCCATGGCTACTGGTACGACTCATCACTCAGGTTGACCATGGCTACTGATACGACTCACCACTCGTATTGACCATGGCTACTGATAGGACTCACCACTCGTGTTGTCCATGGCTACTGATAGGACTCACCACTCGTGTTGTCCATGGCTACTGATAGGACTCACCACTCGTGTTGTCCATGGCTACTGATAGGACTCACCACTCGTGTTGTCCATGGCTACTGATAGGACTCACCACTCGTGTTATCCATGGCTACTGATAGGACTCACCACTCGTGTTGTCCATGGCTACTGATAGGACTCACCACTCGTGTTATCCATGGCTACTGGTACGACTCATCACTCGTGTTGTCCATGGTTACTGATACGACTCACTTCACATCCAACACGATGTGTATACTATGAAAGGGTAAACACGCTATATGGTTGCCGTTATTGTAATGAAACATCACCTGTTATATAAGCGTTACCTTAGGGAGTCATTTAATTATAAAATGTGCAGATGTTAATCTATTTAGTGTGAATACTGTACAGGAATAGTCTCGAACTGTAACTGAACTATATGCCCTGATACTATAAAAACAGTGCAAATGAAGTCTAATTTTCTGTCCTTTTTGCCAGCGAACTGTATGATTACATTGTCAATGTCCATATGAAACTGTGTACTTTTATATTGAGAGTTACGTTTTCGTTACACACATTGTAGAATTATAGATTTTACTATCATGAGTGAAGAAAATAATCCTTCACACATTGCACTAATTTACCCAATATTTCGCACATTTAGATACCAAATGTGTCTATATATTTTTTCTAAAAGGATATAAATGTTACCTCTAAGGCAAGTGCACAGTTTCTTCGTGTGTGTGTGTTTTACGTTTATTTATCGTCGCTACCGGTTGCCCATTTGAGCGACGCCTCCTGAAGAGATGAGTCGTTTTGGAGGATAGTGCAATGATACAGAAAGAGACCCATTCCAGAATCGTCTCTGGTTCTTTTACGTGCACGGTGTACATCACGGACAAGATACCTCGGTTTAACGTCCCATCTGATATACTGTTACTTTTATTAGGGTCAGACGGGGGATCGAACCTGCGATCCCTGGATTACCAGTCCAACGTGTTACCACTGGAGTACAGATCCGCCTTCTTCTTGGTGTCATTATATTCATAGATATTGTTATGATCTTACAGATAATGCCCAGCTATTGGCACACTCGTATTACGGAGCCGGGGACGAAACAATTAACGTAGACATATACAGTATCATAGTGGGACCCAACACGGTGTACCTGACTGTAGCGCATGCTGACTGTACCCCCATATACCAGACAGGGTATGGAACGGCGGGAGGAGGTCAGTATTTACACATATGTATCTCGCCGCTTACGTAAATCATTGGTAAATTCTAGAATTGAACCATATGCATATTAACTGAGTACTGCATTTTAATATGTAATTAGAGACATTGGTCAGTCACTGCCACTGAATACTCTTTAAAATGATGATAGGTATTTTAATTGGTTTCCTTTGTGTTCATCGTGGTTTCCATTGCTCAGCATGCTATCAATTTGCTTCCGTTTTCTCGTCTTATAATTCCCTAATTATATATTATGGATACTTTATTGTAGACATTTGCTATCTAATAATGAACATGGTTTTGAAAACGCCACATGTATCCTTCAAACATATTTGGTTAGGAAACATTTATAGTAAAAACAAAGGATTCCAACTAAACGGACTAAAATAAATTTGGGGGTAAATCGGTCTTTACCTGCCAAGGGAGGTAATAGAAAATCCAGAATTGTCGTTCAATGCATATCGTTACAGTTGTAGCATGTACATAGTATTGCCCTCCACATGGGCGTAGATAGCCATTTTGAAGGGCCGACTACATTGAGAACTAAAAGATGCTATTTTGGTAGAACGCTATGGTCTGGAAGCATATTCAATCAATTGAATCTTAGTGCGTCAATAGTGCATTGTACGTGGCGCATTTAAATGTACGTCTTGGATATTCAAATTTCGATAGTTTCAGAGATAAGATTTTGACTTTTTATGTTGTGTAGAATGCAGAATGCATGTGACATTCAAGTTCACAACCCAATTTCGTCACACCACCTACCGTTTTCATTGTATTTTTGTGATTAATATATTTTTATTTTCTGGGACAATCTGCAGCCCGGGCCTTCAAAGCCTTATAGTAGCTAGGTTCCGATTTAGCAGTACGCTGGAGATACTATATATGTGGTTGATCAGTAACATGAACTGTACTGCTATGAGCATTGCCACAGGATATATACAGTAACAGTTCCATTTAATCATGTGTATAGAACTTGGGGTAGCTTTCAGTTTAGTGGTCCCCACTGACATTCACTATTGACATTAGGAATGGGTTTGGAGGAGGAAGTTATAGTATAGAGCCCGGGGACCCGCTAAGCTGGAAGTGTTCTTCATTGGACTGGATCACCTCACACTTTGATATGGAACACTTGTGTAAGGATTCAATGCTATATAATGAGTGGCTCAGGTGATGCAGCATTCTCATCATAACACTGTAACCAGCTGACAAACCAAATTTAACGCCAAAATCTGGTCTAGAAACATTAATTGATATATATGCTATAAAAATTCTACAAAAGAACGGTACATGTATAATGCTGGAAAATGTAGCGTATTCAACGAGACAGAAGGTGATTTTAAAAATAGTTCTAGAAATTGGAAGTTAGGTAGTACATCAGTGGAGGAATCTGAATCTTATGTTCATTTAGGGGTAAATTGTAATAAGTACTTGAATCTTGATGATAATATTAAGCAAGCCTGTTCAAAAATACGCAAAACATTCTTTAGCATGGCCGACTTCGGTGTGCACAGAAATGGTTTACACCCGCTATCAATAAAACACCTATATCAATCAATTATTCTATCAAAGGCATTGTTCGGGTGTGAACTATGGTGTAACATGTCTGAAGCTCAATTACAGTCCCTTGAAAGAGTGCATCGCCAATGTATTAAATTCATGCAATCAATGCCACGGTGTACACGGACGGATATTGCGTTAGGTTGTATTGGTGCTCTCTCGCTTGAACAAGAGATCGATAAGCGGAAGCTCTTATTTTTCGGTCAATTATGTAATATGGATGTTAAAAAGAGTGCTAAAGTCTTATTTTCCACTCGACTTATGCAATTCAAAATTAAACCTAGTAAAACATTGGGATATATACCAGACCTATATCGTATTTTGGGGAAATATGGTCTAGGAAGTTATTTTTACGATTTTATAAACACTGCTATATTTCCAAGTGTTGTTACCTGGAAAACTATAGTCAACAAGTATGTATACAATTATGCAAACTTTCAATACAGGACAAATTTAATTAGTGATGATACATTACAAAGCTTTTTAAGTATACACGGTGAGCTGATCCCATGTAGTATATGGCGTTTAGGCAATTGTAACAGTCCAACACCCATGATGTTTGGTTTAAGTACACAGTTCCAAACAACCATGGATGTGCTGTTGTTAATGTAATAGTTCCAACAACCAGATGTTCTGTTGTTAAGTAACAGTCCACAACCATGAGTATTGCTGTTGATGAACAGTTCCAACAACCAGGATGTGTTGGTATTTAATGTAACAGTTCCAACAACCATGATGTTTTGTTGTTTAATGTAACAGATCCAACAACCATGATGTATTGTTGTTTAATGTAACAGTTCCAACAACCATGATGTATTGCTGTTTAATGTAACAGTTCCAACAACCATGATGTATTGTTGTTTAATGTAACAGTTCCAACAACCATGATGTCTTGTTGTTTAAAGTAACAGTTCCAACAATCATGATGTTTTGTTGTTTAATGTAACAGTTCCAACAACCATGATGTTTTGTTGTTTAATGTAACAGTTCCAACAACCATGATGTTTTGATGTTTAATGTAACAGTTCCAACAACCATGATGTATTGCTGTTTAATGTAACAGTTCCAACAACCATGATGTATTGTTGTTTAATGTAACAGTTCCAACAACCATGATGTATTGTTGTTTAATGTAACAGTTCCAACAACCATGGTGTATTGTTGTTTAATGTAAAAGTTCCAACAACCATGATGTATTGTTGTTTAATGTAAGAGTTCCAACAACCATGATGTTTTGTTGTTTAATGTAACAGTTCCAACAACCATGATGTTTTGTTGTTTAATGTAACAGTTCCAACAACCATGATGTGTTGGTGTTTAATGTAACAGTTCCAACAACCATGATGTTGTGATGTTTAATGTAACAGTTCCAACAACCATGATGTATGTTGTTTAATGTAACAGTTCCAACAACTATGATGTTTGCTGTTTAATGTAGCAGTTCCTAAACCAGGATGTTTCTGTTAATGTAACATTTCCAACAACCATGATGTTTTGGTGTTTAATGTAAGAGTTCCAACAACCATGATGTATTGCTGTTTAATGTAACAGTTCCAACAACCATGATGTTTTGCTGTTTAATGTAACAGTTCCAACAACCATGATGTTTTGGTGTTTAATGTAACAGTTCCAACAACCATAATGTATTGTTGTTTAATGTAACAGTTCCAACAACCATGATGGTTTGTTGTTTAATTTAGCAGTTCCAACAACCATGATGTTTTGTTGTTTACTGTAACAGTTCCTAAACCAGGATATTTTGCTATTTAATGTAACATTTCCAACAACCATGATGTATTGCTGTTTAATGTAACAGTTCCAACAACCAGGATGTTTTGCTGTTTAATGTAACAGTTCCTAAACCAGGATGTTTTGCTGTTTAATGTAACAGTTCCAACAACCATGATGTATTGTTGTTTAATGTAACAGTTCCAACAACCATGATGTATTGTTGTTTAATGTAACAGTTCCAACAACCATGATGTATTGTTGTTTAATGTAACAGTTCCAACAACCATGGTGTATTGTTGTTTAATGTAAAAGTTCCAACAACCATGATGTATTGTTGTTTAATGTAAGAGTTCCAACAACCATGATGTTTTGCTGTTTAATGTAACAGTTCCTAAACCAGGATGTTTTGCTGTTTAATGTAACATTTCCAACAACCATGATGTGTTGCTGTTTAATGTAACAGTTCCAACAACCATGATGTTTTGCTGTTTAATGTAACAGTTCCAACAACCATGATGTTTTGGTGTTTAATGTAACAGTTCCAACAACCATAATGTATTGTTGTTTAATGTAACTGTTCCAACAACCATGATGTGTTGGTGTTTAGTGTAATAGTTCCAACAACCATGATGTATTGCTGTGTACTGTAACAGTTCCAACAACAATGATGTTTTGTTGTTTAATGTAACAGTTCCAACAACCATGATGTTTTGTTGTTTAATGTAACAGTTCCAACAACCATGATGTTTTGGTGTTTAATGTAACAGTTCCAACAACCATGATGTGTTGTTGTTTAATGTAACAGTTCCAACAACCATGATGTTGTGTTGTTTAATGTAACAGTTCCAACAACCAGGATGTTTTGGTGTTTAATGTAACAGTTCCAACAACCATGATGTTTTGCTGTTTAATGTAACAGTTGCAACAACCATGATGTATTGCTGTTTAATGTAACAGTTCCAACAACCATGATGTATTGCTGTTTAATGTAACAGTTCCTAAACCAGGATGTTTTGCTGTTTAATATAACATTTCCAACAACCATGATGTGTTGCTGTTTAATGTAACAGTTCCAACAACCATGATGTTTTGCTGTTTAATGTAACAGTTCCAACAACCATGATGTTTTGGTGTTTAATGTAACAGTTCCAACAACCATAATGTATTGTTGTTTAATGTAACTGTTCCAACAACCATGATGTGTTGGTGTTTAATGTAATAGTTCCAACAACCATGATGTATTGCTGTGTACTGTAACAGTTCCAACAACAATGATGTTTTGTTGTTTAATGTAACAGTTCCAACAACCATGATGTTTTTTTGTTTAATGTAACAGTTCCAACAACCATGATGTGTTGATGTTTAATGTAACAGTTCCAACAACCATGATGTGTTGGTGTTTAATGTAACAGTTCCAACAACCATGATGTTTTGTTGTTTAATGTAACAGTTCCAACAACCATGATGTTCTGTTGTTTAATGTAACAGTTCCAACAACCATGATGTTCTGTTGTTTGATGTAACAGTTCCAACAACCAGGATGTGTTGGTATTTAATGTAACAGTTCCAACAACCATGATGTTTTGTTGTTTAATGTAACAGATCCAACAACCATGATGTATTGTTGTTTAATGTAACAGTTCCAACAACCATGATGTATTGCTGTTTGATGTAACAGTTCCAACAACCATGATGTATTGTTGTTTAATGTAACAGTTCCAACAACCATGATGTCTTGTGTAATGTAACGTTCCAACAACCATGATGTTTTGTTGTTTAATGTAACAGTTCCAACAACCATGATGTTTTGTTGTTTAATGTAACAGTTCCAACAACCATGATGTATTGTTGTTTAATGTAACAGTTCCAACAACCATGAGTATTGTTGTTAATGTAACAGTTCCAACACCATGATGTGTGTTTGTGTTTGTGTTTGGTTTGATGTATTGTTGTTTAATGTAACAGTTCCAACAACCATGATGTATTGGTTTAATGTAACAGTTCCAACAACCATGATGTTTTGTTGTTTAATGTAACAGTTCCAACAACCATGATGTTTTGTTGTTTAATGTAACAGTTCCAACAACCATGATGTATTGTTGTTTAATGTAACAGTTCCAACAACCATGATGTGTTGTTGTTTAATGTAACAGTTCCAACAACCATGATGTATTGTTGTTTAATGTAACAGTTCCAACAACCATGATGTATTGTTGTTTAATGTAACAGTTCCAACAACCATGATGTATTGTTGTTTAATGTAACAGTTCCAACAACCATGATGTATTGTTGTTTAATGTAACAGTTCCAACAACCATGATGTTTTGTTGTTTAATGTAACAGTTCCAACAACCATGATGTATTGTTGTTTAATGTAACAGTTCCAACAACCATGATGTTTTGTTGTTTAATGTAACAGTTCCAACAACCATGATGTTTTGTTGTTTAATGTAACAGTTCCAACAACCATGATGTATTGTTGTTTAATGTAACAGTTCCAACAACCATGATGTTTTGGTGTTTAATGTAACAGTTCCAACAACCATGATGTATTGTTGTTTAATGTAACAGTTCCAACAACCATGATGTTTCCAACAACCATGATGTGTGGGTGTTTAATGTAACAGTTCCAAAAACCATAATGTAGTGTTGTTTAATGTAACAGTTCCAACAACCATAATGTATTGTTGTTATATGTAACAGTTCCAACAACCATGATGTATTGTTGTTTAATGTAACAATTCCAACAACCATGATGTATTGTTGTTTAATGTAACAGTTCCAACAAACATGATGTGTTGGTGTTGAATGTAACAGTTCCAACAACCATGATGTGTTGGTGTTTAATGTAACATTTCCAATAACCATGATGTATTGCTGTTTAATGTAACAGTTCCAACAACCATGATGTTTTGTTGTTTAATGTAACAGTTCCAAAAACATGATGTATTGTTGTTTAATGTAACAGTTCCAACAAACATGATGTGTTGGTGTTTAATGTAACAGTTCCAACAACCATGGTGTTTTGGTGTTTAATGTAACAGATCCAACAACCATGATGTTTTGGTGTTTAATGTAACAGTTCCAACAACCATTGTGTTTTGGTGTTTAATGTAACAGATCCAACAACCATGATGTGTTGTTGTTTAATGTAACAGTTCCAACAACCATGATGTATTGCTGTTTAATGTAACAGTTCCAACAACCATGATGTATTGTTGTTTAATGTAACAGTTCCAACAACCATGATGTATTGCTGTTTAATGTAACAGTTCCAACAACCATGATGTATTGCTGTTTAATGTAGCAGTTCCAACAACCATGATGTATTGCTGTTTAATGTAACAGTTCCAACAACCATGATGTTTTGCTGTTTAATGTAACAGTTCCAACAACCAGGATGTTTTGTTGTTTAATGTAACAGTTCCAACAACCATGATGTTTTGCTGTTTAATGTAACAGTTCCAACAACCATGATGTTTTGCTGTTTAATGTAACAGTTCCAACAACCATGATGTTTTGCTGTTTAATGTAACAGTTCCAACAACCATGATGTATTGTTGTTTAATGTAACAGTTCCAACAACCATGATGTTTTGTTGTTTAATGTAACAGTTCCAACAACCATGATGTTTTGTTGTTTAATGTAACAGTTCCAACAACCATGATGTATTGTTGTTTAATGTAACAGTTCCAACAACCATGA
>CM026390.1:75550167-75585167 GCA_014843695.1 Archivesica marissinica | reverse complement strand
CAGGTGGCTGCTTAATAGAGGTGAAATGTATAGTAAAACAGCATATTGGGAATTTAGAAACTGGCTGCTTAATACGGGTTGGCTGCTTAATGGAGGTGACCACTAGCACAGGTTTATCTGTAGATTGGTACCCGACGCTAATGACTCTTTCATTGCAAACCCCTGTTTTATAATGTGCTCTTTAATAGCATTACGATAGTTTTATTGATCACTTGTTTATTTGTATATAATTATGTGTATATATTATGACAATGTACTTACGTATACGTCAATAATAAACTGATGTTCTGTTCTGTTCTCTTCTATTCGTTAACGTTGCGAGTAGACGGACTGTTAATGAAACTTCAAGTCATTTAATGTGTACGGTTTAATGCAGTATTTAAGACCGAAAAACAAATAAAACTGTTAACAAATTGAATTGTGTACCTCTTTCCTAATGCATACTTTTGATAGCACAATAGGTTACTAAATGTGTTGGTCTGTAATTATACACGTTATGGAAGTCGTGATAGCGCAGTGGGTGCGCGTTCGCTTCAGGTGCGAAAGGTCCGGAGTTCGAGCCCCACTGGAGCCGTTACGATTGTGCCCTTAGGCAAGGCATTTAAATTCCACGTTGCCTCTTCTCTCTCCCTCGTGGCGATGGATTCCACCAGGAATGAGGTCTCGAGAGTGATTTATATAAGTTGAAATAACTTGTTTCGCAATCGAGCTAAAATAAATTTGTATAAACTACAAGTTATAATATGACGGACATTGCCATCCTACATGTATTTGTATTTTCAGAAATTTGCACCAAAGCACGAATGGTTTTAACAGATAGGAATTGTGCAGAACACAACACATGCTAGTCTAGACCCTAATCACAGACGAATTGTCTTCGAAGTCGTATAAATACAATTTACAAAAAAGTAGTAGTCAACCAAATAAAGATTTGACAATATAAGCAATATTAGTATTATACATGAACTACTTTAATTCCCAATAAAAAATCATTTGAACACGACTAGTTTCATTTTTACTGACACCAGATAATTGAGAGAAAAACAAGCGCGCAACAATGTCATACAACATATGCCCAAACACTATCAAAATGGCACCCGTTGACTGGGTTATCGACCCAACTTGAATAGGCCCGCGGCTGGCAATTGTGATTAATGATGTCACGACTCTGGCTGCAATACGGAATTTGGAGGCTTTAACCCAGTCGCAACAATATTGGATAACGGATAATGAAGATTCACAGATCTATCAATTTTAACCATCGGTTGAATGAATAACTAGTGGATCCAAATAACTAGTGGATCCAAATAACTAGTGGATCCAAATAACTAGTGCATCCAAATAACTAGTGGATCCAAATAACTAGTGGATCCAAATAACTAGTGGATCCAAATAACTAGTGGATCCAAATAACTAGTGGATCCAAATAACTAGTGGATCCAAATAACTAGTGGATCCAAATAACTAGTGGATCCAAATAACTAGTGGATCCAAATAACTAGTGGATCCAAATAGCTAGTGGATCCAAATAACTAGTGGATCCAAATAGCTAGTGGATCCAAATAGCTAGTGGATCCAAATAACTAGTGGATCCAAATAGCTAGTGGATCCAAATAACTAGTGGATCCAAATAACTAGTGGATCCAAATAACTAGTGGATCCAAATAACTAGTGGATCCAAATAACTAGTGGATCCAAATAACTAGTGGATCCAAATAGCTAGTGGATCCAAATAGCTAGTGGATCCAAATAGCTAGTGGATCCAAATAACTAGTGGATCCAAATAGCTAGTGGATCCAAATAACTAGTGGATCCAAATAACTAGTGGATCCAAATAACTAGTGGATCCAAATAGCTAGTGGATCCAAATAGCTAGTGGATCCAAATAACTAGTGGATCCAAATAGCTAGTGGATCCAAATAACTAGTGGATCCAAATAGCTAGTGGATCCAAATAACTAGTGGATCCAAATAGCTAGTGGATCCAAATAACTAGTGGATCCAAATAGCTAGTGGATCCAAATAGCTAGTGGATCCAAATAGCTAGTGGATCCAAATAGCTAGTGGATCCAAATAACTAGTGGATCCAAATAGCTAGTGGATCCAAATAGCTAGTGGATCCAAATAACTAGTGGATCCAAATAGCTAGTGGATCCAAATAGCTAGTGGATCCAAATAACTAGTGGATCCAAATAACTAGTGGATCCAAATAACTAGTGGATCCAAATAACTAGTGGATCCAAATAACTAGTGGATCCAAATAACTAGTGGATCCAAATAACTAGTGGATCCAAATAACTAGTGGATCCAAATAACTAGTGGATCCAAATAGCTAGTGGATCCAAATAACTAGTGGATCCAAATAGCTAGTGGATCCAAATAACTAGTGGATCCAAATAGCTAGTGGATCCAAATAGCTAGTGGATCCAAATAACTAGTGGATCCAAATAGCTAGTGGATCCAAATAACTAGTGGATCCAAATAACTAGTGGATCCAAATAACTAGTGGATCCAAATAGCTAGTGGATCCAAATAGCTAGTGGATCCAAATAGCTAGTGCATTTCATTTAAACAATACATCTAAATTCTCAGCATGTCTGTTCTTAGCCTACTTACTGAGCTCTGGTCGTTCTCTGATGTCAAACTGACTGTTATATCGAAAATGAATAGCGTCGCCTCTTATATAGCCCACATTCTGCCACTCGCGGTATATGGCAGAATTTGGCAGAGCTCTGACTATTAGCAGAATGACGTCACAAGAATCCCACAGACCGCCGGCAGAATTTCAGCAGAGATCAAGTAGAATTCGGCAGAATTTTGTGACAATGACTGACAGTTGACAATAAACAAAGCATACAGTTGCTGAACAATCAGATCATAGATAGCATAACAATATATTGCTGGTATAAACAGATTGCTGGTCCGTACCGAACTGCGAAAAATGACAGCTATTTATAGGCACAAAAGAACGCACATGGTTGTGACGTACCACACTGGTGATCAACTTCCGCCGCTAGCAGAATGTAAATAACGAGGTAAAGATAGCATCGTCTATGGAACTGAATACACCAGGATTACCACACTCCAGGTTAACATATAGCTATGATATTATCGTCAATCGCCCTATTTCCGTACACCCCTTGTTTTCCAATTTGTTTGCAAATGACGTCATCATTGTCAGTAGCAGGTACTTGGATTATATGGTAGATTGAGAAAACTGCGAAACACGAAAATGAGCAACAACTGCATTAATATTCACCTTTGATTTTGAAAATATATAAATGATAATGTTTTTCGTAAGTCTCATTCACGTGTATCCAAAAAATCCCTTACACAGATATGGAAAGAAACATTTGTATATTTTATAGCGCGAGAAGTCTAATGGCTGGCTTTTCAAGACCACGTGTCAATCATGTGACAATACGGGAAAACACATTTCTGGTACTTGAAATTTGATTGGTTTCCGAAACTTAGGTCCTTTTTTGACGCATGTGAGTGAAATTGTGATTTTATTTTAAAAGATGTTATGCAATCTGAGTTTAGTCAAGCGTATTAAATGCAAGAATGATCACTTTACAAAGTAATATTATTTCATCTACCATAAAAGAGATTGACTAGAAGATATTCACATTCAATCCTTAGGTGACCGAATACCGGGTGCTCATGGTATACCCATATAAACGACTGACAATGTGTTTATATCTGCATAACCATCATGATTATCTGACTATCTGTACCCACGCATATGTGTGAAGCTAGCCTAGTGTTTTACGATTATTTATCGTCGCTACCGGTTGCCCATATGAGCTAGCCTGCGTTCCAGTCTGTCGACTTTTCACTAATTTACTTCTGGCAAAATTACAAGTTGATATTATCAGAAACTCAATACGGCCCAATTAATGATCTCGGTATTAAAATATATTTATATGACTGACCAGGCAAAATATATCAACGCCTGTTCCCAGGCTAGTGTGAAGCCTGCGAAACAGATACACAACAAAACATGCGGTATTACAATAATTATATTGTACGAGGACACTAATGTACGTGTGCTGTTTTAGCGGACTGTCTGTGGATATTATGAGACAATTGCGGTCGCATATCGTGCATGTAAATGGCGTGTTTCAGATGTGAATACTCATGTGATATTGTTGGTGGAGAATTCAATATTGCCAATATCACAGAAATGCCCGCATTGAAGACGCTGATGTTTGGTAAAGAATACGATTTTATTAAAAAGTCAACACTGCATGCTTTATAACAAACACTCGGTCATAGAACAAGACGTTCCTTAGATTGCACGTGGTACCATTTTATAAACTTGTGTCACTGAGCGCCTAGTCTTCACATGCCTTTACAAACATGGTATCAGAAGTATATTGTCGTGGTGTGTATGTTCTAGAGTTGATAGACGTGTTCACAGTTTCATAGACGGTTTACAATTTCATAGACGGGTTACTGGACGAATCTACGACCCGATGCACGTGTCTACAGGCTGATGAACGTGTCCACATGCTGTTGATATGGTGACCACTTTATAATACCAAATATATTTCCTACAATAACCACCACGACACTATTTCCACCCGTCATATTCTATCCAAACCAAAGAAATAACAAAATGCAAAGACATAGCAAACTGGTGTTTGCTTGCCCCATTGTGACACGTTTGGTTTAACACGAACACAATAAATCATATACTTTATGATAATAGATGATTTGTGGGACGAATTGATCCATGCTGTCATAATATGCATGCTGGGTAGGTTCTTCACATTAAATAATTCGACACTCCCAGTGTGATTCGAACCTACAGCGGTGAGGGGCAAGCGATTTGAAGTCAATGACCTTGACCTCAGGGCCACGGAGGCCAAAGTATGACAATACTGTGCTGTAATGTATGTGTACATATCGACTGAAAATCAACGTAAATAAGCTGAGCCAGCTGCGCCAGCTGCCCCACTACGATTTTCATAATAAGAATAAATATTGTAGAAGCGAACAGTCTTAGCAAC
This sequence comes from Archivesica marissinica, assembly GCA_014843695.1. NCBI lineage: Eukaryota > Metazoa > Mollusca > Bivalvia > Venerida > Vesicomyidae > Archivesica > Archivesica marissinica. The sequence goes on along the minus strand of CM026390.1, from coordinate 75,580,153 downwards.
TTATAATCAATTCCACCAACTTGTTGTAGATATGTATACCATCATATCGGATGATATGTCTAAAGTGCCATAATATTATATATACTAGAGGACATAGAAAACGCACACTTCGGATACGTGTGTTTTTACATGAAAAACAATAACTATATAAATACATAGTTTTAAACATTTTGGAATAGTTTTAGTTGTTCAGGTGTGCGTTTTCTATGTCCTCTAGTATATATATATATATATATATTAATTGCACAACTCATGCGGATGGCCACTGGATAACGACTGAATAACTCTGACACTGGTTGTCCTACATCACTGGACACTCGACTAGAATGGATGTCAGAGCTCAATAATAAACTATGGCTGTACCTATCGCCATAAGACTTCATTTAAAGACAACATTTGACTATCTATTAAAATAAGCCCCTCTCTGCAGAGTCGATTTAGCCAACTTTCAAGCTTTAGTGTAAAATATTCACTACTAAAGAAGAATCTGTTTGTAGCATTTTACAATAAATGTCATGCATAATGTTCACACTGTAAACGCTTCAATCACTGGACTGTCAGAGATTGCTGACTGAATTAATGAACGCAAACATAAGGCAAAATGAAAAGGCATCGCCGACAAAATGTCCGTATCTGATGGTTCAATTTCTCTACCGATCTCTCAGTATGATATATCCATTACATCATACTCATGGCAGTCAGATCACCTTGTCAACAACGTTCAAAGCAATTGTGGTAAATATCGCCTCATATTTAGTAGAAACTTTATTTATTTGACAACGATTGTGAATAAGCGTTAGCAACTTTAACCACTCTCGTTGGCGCGGATGAAAACGTATAAAAATAATTATGTGGTCATTCGTGTGGTAGCAATCCGGAGAAAACCACCTGTCCGATCTGGCGACCACCGTACCATCTCACATACTTCCCGGTCTGAGGATGGAACTCGGGTTGCATCGGTGAGAAGTGTGACGTGCTATAACCACTGCGCTAGTCTGGTGTATCATATGTGTAAAGTATTAATTAAATCAACATGTTCAATTTTAAAAAAGTATGTGCATGCATTGTAAGGATATGATTTTGATTCAATTAAACATTTATACTCAAACATGTGATTATCATGTCTCAGACCAAACATAGCATGTGATCATCAGCTCTCAGGCCAAACATAGCATGTGGTCATCAGCTCTCAGGCCAAACATAGCATGTGGTCATCAGCTCTCAGGCCAAACATAGCATGTGATCATCAGCTCTCAGGCCAAACATAGCATGTGGTCATCAGCTCTCAGGCCAAACATAGCATGTGGTCATCAGCTCTCAGGCCAAACATAGCATGTGATCATCAGCTCTCAGGCCAAACACAGCATGTGATCATCAGCTCCCAGGCCAAACATAGCATGTGATCATCAGCTCTCAGGCCAAACAAACCATGTGATCATCATGTCTCAGGCCAAGAATGTTTTATTTCGCAATATATTACAGGATGTATAATGTTTATAATTCACATACATACACATACTTTACAGAACAATGATTACAATGATAGACAGGGTCTTTTGTTGTATTTGTTTCCGTAAGTCATTAAGTACAATCGCTATCTCCCCTTCCCTAGTCTGTGAACAGGCGTTAATATATTTTGCCTAGTCAGTCATATAAATATATTTTTAACACAGAGTCGTATTGCGTTTCTGATAATGTCATTTTGCCGGAAGCATCAACGTGAAAAATGCGACAGACTGGAACCCAGGCTACCGTCATTTTGCCAGAAGTAAAACAGTGAAAATGGACAGACTGGAACCCAGGCTAGTCTCGCCCAAGCATGAATGCAGTTATTCGTGCATGGTATTTTAAATGATACAATTGTATGTGCGTATGAGCTAGTGAATAAACTCTCCGTCCACGCTTGCCTTTCGAATTAGGAATCTCAGTCTTAGAAAATAACTATTACACATAGTAAATTAGATAAGGCATCGACTTTAATTTTATATAAATCATGGCATATAGAAAGTAAACTATGTACATGAAACCAATATGCATTTACAATTGGTAGTCATTTGTCCCAGTGATAACTGCAAAGGAATAACGTAAGAGAAAATGAATTCGTATCTCCGAATTCAACTATCCGACGCGAAGACTGCAGAGGGAAAATGGCAAAAGATTGATGTGTTTTACGTTTATTTAGCGTCGCTACCGGTTGCCCATATGAGCGACGTCTCCTGAAGAGATTAGTGATTTTAGATTTTTGGAGGAGAGTGCAATGATACAGAGAGAGACCCATTCCAGAGTATCTGGTTCCTTTACGTGCACGGTGTAACGCACCGACACGAGACCTCGGTTTAACGTCCCATCTGAAAGACTGTTTTATTAGGGTCAGACGGGGGATCGAACCTGCGATCCCTGGATTACCAGTCCAGCGTATTACCACTGGACTACATATCCGTCTGCAAAAGATGCAAATTCCTCATCTTTAAAATGAAGAGCTGGGGACATTTGAACCAGTTTGAGTTATAGTTTGCTGTACGCGCACGTCATGGGAATATATGATGTATGTATATTTGCTATATTATTAATATATCATGTTGTTGCACATCAGCATCCCGAGTATATGAAAAAACCAGTCGTAAATACTATGCCTACATAACACAATTTATTGACTATATCAATTTGCTGACCATCATAATAAAACACAGTATTTCTTGGGATTGAACAACCTCTCTTAAAGACCATTACCGTTGTTTTGGCTACATTAACCTTCAGTTTCCAAATACTAAAATAATCATCAGTAAATCAATACTCCGTTGTAGTTCTTCCGCTGAATTTGCAAACATAGCAATGTCATCAGCATATAGAAGCATACATATCTTAATCATGTTAACATCTATTCCACTAGTAATACTATGAATGTATACATCTTCTAAATCATTAATACACATAGAACATAAAAAGGGGATAAACACTCTCCTTGTCGGACACCGAGTAAGCACGTGTACTCTTCACTTAATATATTACATTGCTTAACTCCAGACTTAACTGATTCATAGATCGATTTAACTATATCTAATATATTTCCCCTAAGTCCTAGTTGTATCAACTTATACCATAAATGTTAACGAACTACATAATCAAATTTAATTTAATAATATTTTATTGCATTCTATATATACAATGTACAATACAAAACAAATGAACAAACTTGTATAACTATCCATAATGCATGATTCGTGGCATTGTTTGCTCAAGGATTGTCATTATATGTTGAAGCAAATGGGTTGGGCCACAAGTTTTAACAACATTAGTTACGGCCCTCCCCATAAGACTAGATTGTAATTAACAAAGAGACTGAATACAAGAGTTGTGCTAGTACTTTACTAAATTTATCAAATGCCTTTGTGTAATCAACAAACAGTGTATATAAATGTCCCCCCTGGTTTAGAACATGTGATATTAAAACATTTAATACAAATACATTATCTATGGTACTCATGTTTGATCTAAACCCTGCCTGGGCCTCAATGTATACACTATTATTCTCAGCCCAACATTTCAACCTATTGCTAACAATACGAGTAAAAAGTTTTCCTAAGCTGCTTAATAACCTAATATCACGGTAATTAGCCACATTATTAATACTACCTTTCTTATGTAACGGTATGACATATCCATCAGACCATCTATCTGGAAAATAACCCGTTTCAAATATTTTATTGAACAAAGAATACAATACAGGTACCAATACATCTTTACCTGTAACAAAAAATTCATTTAACAGTAAATCTGGTCCACCTGATCTGTTGCATTTTAATTGTTTTCTTGCTAAATTAATTTCTTCAGCCGATATCTGAATATTCAATTCTTGGAACATAACATTAAATTCATAATTTCCATATCTATCGATAATGTAATATTTCTTCATTCGGTGTAAAAAATCTATCTTCTGGATTATTAATAGCTCTAAAATACGTTTCAAATGTTGACAATGGTATATTTGATTGTTTAATACTCACAGTTTCCTGTAACATTTTCCAATACACACGTGCGTTTTTATGTCTAGTATTTAACAGTTTTTTAGTTTTCTCTTTATCATAATCATATCTGCACTTTCTAATTATGGATTTATAGTCAGACCTCACTTTCACCATCTTAATTCTATCAATGTCATTTATACATGCTCTATATGTGTTTAAACATTTAAACAAATACATGTTTCTTTTCAAAACAATTCTTGTTAATCCACGGTTGTGTATTTTCAAAATATGTAGTATCTGTATACATGTAATTTGTGTTTATAGTTTTACGAAATGGAGACGCAACATTGCTAAGAACATTTTCAAATTCCAAGATACATCTGTCAATATCTTGACACGTAATACCCGAGATATTATTTATTAACTCATTCAGGGAAACTAAACAGTCCCTATTATTTAAATTGTCAATAAACTCATTTTTTAGTTCTGGCTACCATACATACTTATAATCTATATAATCAGGCTCATTTTGCACCGGTTCATCACATACAGTTTCTGAAATATTGTGAAATACAAATGAAACGGTCATTAGACAATGGTCAGATACAATATTCGGATCGTCAACCTGAAAAATGTCAATATTTTGAAACATTTCATCTTTGCACAATAAATAATATACAACACTACAGCCCCTACTAGTTACACGTGTGTATTTCCTAAATTCATATCACTCCCCGTCCTCCCGTTTACAATTTTGAAACCTGTTTGTTTACAAAAATGCAATAACAAGCGTCCATTATTATTTACATGACACTGATGTTCAGAAATTCTATTAATTTCATTATCTGTCTGGTACCCATCGGGCAATATATCTGCACTACCAATATTAAAATTATCATATTCTACAAAATCTGACAGCGTCGATGTTCGAGAATTACAATCGCCAACAATCGAAAAATAACCTTCATTGTTTGACACAGTTTCTGTATATATAACCGAGTCTACCAGACTATCAAAACTATTATTTTCTGTCAATGAATGCCTACTACTGTCGTCCAGTACTACATAACAAAGATCGATATAAACGTCTTTTTTCAAAGCCAACTTAATTGCAGCTAATTTTATCCAAATAATATCATCTTCTGAAGTGGAAATCAAATTACCTTCTGAAACAAATACATTTTTGATATATGTAATAATACCACCGGAATTTCGTTTTGATGAACTTTTTACTGATTTTAGTTTATTAGTTCTTTTACTGCACACACCATTAATGTTCAAATATGCACAGCGTAAGGTGACCTTCTCCTCTACGTCCTATCTGTTACCCTCATTCCCACGATCTTGTGGATTACGCCGGTCACGGCTTGTGTTTCTCACCTTGTTAATATTATTAGAATCAGGGGAAACCCTGTTTCTGTTTGTTGACATATGAACAGAACAGAACATAAGTTTATTCATGACGTATACATAAGTACATAGTCATAATATATACATATAATTACATATAAATAAACAAGTGATCAATAAAGCTATCGTATAGCTACTGTAATATAATTTAAAATAGAGGATGAACATAGTTGTTTTGTGTAATTAAGAAGACAAAGCGTTCAATATTGAGTTCCTATGGTTTAAAGCATTCTTAATAAATCGAGCCAAGCTTAATAAAACCTTTCTATTATCACTGTTCATTAAAGAACACAATTTATACATACTTGGTCTCGTGTAGTAGTACTTTTTAATAAGTACTTTCCTCAAATATGAGTAACACAGACAAATTAAAATAAAGTGATACTCATCTTCAATATCTCTAACATTACAACATTGACAATAACGCTCATTTCTCTGTATTCTATTGTTCGAGAATCTACCAGTATGGATTCTAAGTGAATGGGCAGAAGTCCTTATTCGGGTTATAAATAATCTCAAGTTGGAAGGTAATATATCCAAGTATGTTTCATAGCTAAAATCATGTTTACAATTATTATACAATTCGAGTACATTACTAGATGACTTATTAGTAATCCAAGTTTGTATGAAACAATCAATAACGCGTTGCTTAAATATACATAGGAAGAGTAGGTCTTGTAAAGAGTAGGTCTTGTTTTGGACCGAGAATCTCACTGATAGCGGTTACCCATGGTGACGTTTTGCGGCTGTGGTGTAATAGTGGCAATGTGCCCGTCACCATTTTGACGATTGTCTTCAGTTTGTGAGAGTATCGGTCTGGATCAACCTATATAAACTCTAGTTTTAAGAAACTTATATGTTGAATCGTGTTCTATTGTGAATTGTTACTGTCTCTTATAATTCATTATTGAGTGGCAATGTACATCGATATGTTTTTATTATATTGAATGTTGTTTGTTGTACATTGATGAGACGTAAATAAAGAATAAAATCTAAAATCTAGGAAATGATTAACATTAATATTACAAGGGTTATTCCAGATATGTGAAAAACCATATTCGTCTAGTAATTGTTTAACATGTGTCAACCAATTATCATAACCATTATTGCAATCAGACAATAATTGTGCATATAATCGTTGAAGTATAATATTTTCCGAGTTGAAAACTTTAAGCCAATATTTAATTATACGTATGTAGCGTGATATGTATAGAGGATATCGCCCAAGCTCACCATAAACAGCTGCATTACAAGTAGTGGTTCTAACATTTAGTATTTGTTTACAAAACTTTAAATGTATTCGCTCTATTTCTTTAGATTTTGTAAAGCCCCAAATTTCCGATGAATAGTTTAATATTGAACCAACAAAAGCATCGAATAGCTGACATAACGTTTTCGGTTTAAGTTTGTATTTCTTACAATTAGAAGTCAAATAATTCAGTACTTTCAAAGCTTTGCCGGATATATATTGTTGATTTAGATTAAAATTGCCCGTGTAATTTAAAACTGTGCCAAGATAATTAAAATCGTTAACAACTTCAATAATTTCGTCATTGTAGGACCAGTTTTCGCTTAAAAATACTTTACCCCTATTTCTAAAGACCATTACTTTAGTTTTACTAGTATTGACTTCTAATCCCCACTTACTACAATAATCATGTAATAAATTAAAACTATGTTGAAACTCTTGTGAGCATATGTCGTCTATATGGACTCGCTATTATAAATGTCGATTTATTTTATTATTCTTCAGCTGATGAACAAATACACATAAACGTACGACAAACAATATACACAGTACCATCAACACGGTGCGACATGTAGATAGTACTGAAGCAAACAACTGCCAAATGCTTTTCTTTAAGGCCCTGAGGATTACAGCTTATAACAGCTTAAGCACAGTAGTCTACCTCAAATGGGCAAACATGCAACATATTCTATATTTAGTCACATGCGGTAGACTTCACTTGAACAATGTTTCATTTATACGTGTCATACCAAGTATTCCTCAGTAGCCTACACAGAATAGAATAGAGGTGTGTCCAATTTAGTTGTGTGCTATCTATAGAGTGAGCGGTAAGTATTCAATTTTATTCTTACAAAACAATGTTATAAAAAGCATAACAACAGATTTGTTAGTAAAGAAAATAATGTGAGAAACATAAATTTAACAATATATGTAAGCGATATATGATGTAACTATCCAAGATGGCCGCCAGCACGATCTTGAAAAATTAACTTTTGAACCAGTGTTCCTATAATCAAGTATACATACACTTTTTTAAAACTCTATTAATAGACAACAGTGGCTACAACTAGACGAGTTTCCTTAAAGGTACATACAATACACCTATTACTTTATCAGCTTCCATTTTGTTCTCTTTAATACAGTTATTGATGACACAACCAACCCATAGATTGCTGCGCAATAGTCGGTGAAAGCATCCATCCCGGCGCATAATTCGTTCCAGAAATTGGAATAACATTGTTGTGTCATAACCGAATGCAACACGTCTATTTCCATACATCGCTGGTTCCTAACTGCAAATGCTAACACCTCTATTGAAATTTCCACAATCATCGCCGTCAATAACTTTGGATAAATAATCTGTTTTTTCATTAAATCCATTCCATCTTTAAATGAATGCAATTCTGCAAAGAAATGAAACAATGTGAATTGCTATCTTGTACAACCAGGGCTTCCTAGATTGTTGTTCAACTATAAATAAACAGCCTGGAATTCTGAATACGACATAGCACTACTATTTGCTAACATGTTGTTTTTACATTTATTTATCGTTGCTACCGGTTGCCCATATGAGCGACGCCTCCTGAAGAGATTAGTCATTTTAGATTGTTGGAGCATGGTGCAATGATACAGGGACAAATTCCAGATTCTCCTCTGGTTCTTTTACGTTCAATGTGTAAAGCACCGACACGAGACCTCGATTTAAAGTCCCACCTGAAAGACTGTTAATTGTATTATAGTCAGACGGGTGATCGAACCTGCGATCCCTGGATTACCAATCCAGCGTGTTAACCACTGGACTACAGATCCAGCTGTAGTGCATGGTTATTAAACACTAACAGTACATGGTTATCGACATATTTTATTCTTGATGGTTACCGGTACATATAGTAGTAGAAGAATAAAGGCAACAATGTATAGCTAGGCTGTGAAGTTGTTGACACGTGTACACAAGTAGCATGGACTATTTCCAATAGTAGGCGCGATTATAATAATAAAGACTTGAGTTAATCTACCATAGTGTGACTAAAGTAGTTTACATCCAACGGTCGACATAGTTGTGGCATCAACGCTATATGGTTCCTCCACCTATAGTAGGCTTGACATAAAAGCCAAGAACTGTTTTCAGAAGGGCGGCTGTTTAGGGCCACGCCGTTCAGTGTTGGTCATCCTCCCACCGTAGCAGCAAAAACAAGGACCCGACGGTTCACATGTGGTCGTCTATGTCGCTGCAGGATCATACTATACATCCACCACTTCTGTAGAACAGCCATGCTGGAGAGTGTGTCCATTGTTGCAACGTCGACAACAAGAAGATCTCGGAATGCCACGCTGCTGCTGCGAGATGTACCCGGCCGCTACGTATGCGGCGTGATGAGGTCATCTGGGTGATTATGAATGGACACAGGTCAGCTCATTGACCACCGTAATATAAGCTTACCTGTTACTGCATAGTTCTTGACAAAGCAGGGGTTATTATTTTCCCCGCTAATTTGTTGTGATCATGCGTAGGAAAATATATTGATACTATATTCAGTCCTGTTCAAAAGTTGAAAAAGAACTAGTTTTTGTCCGGTTACCATGTCGTTTTGACTTCATAAATAAAAAATGTTGAAATAGTATCAAAACCAATAAACAGACGACGCAATATATTTCTGCATTGAGACATGTTGTTTATCGACACATTGCGTTTCCAGACAATGTTCGTTGTACATTTAGACCAGACATTGTTGAAACGAGTTTAATCTCAACTATACACGTTTTAGCTCTTCTCTGCATTGATCAAAATTAAACCCTTCACTTTAGTTTTGATACAACTAAAACAGGTTATAGGGATGCCGAACTCATCTTACTCTTTACGAGTCAAAATCGTTTAGTTTGTTCTTTGTTTCTTACTTTCTTTGTTGTGGGAGTTTATGGCGACCAGAAGCGGCAGTAGTGCAGTGGTGGACCGTAAATCCGGGGATCGCAGGTTCGATCCTCCGTCTGACCATAATTATATTAATAGCCTTTCAGATGGTACTTTAAACCGAGGTCTCATGTCGGTGCTTTTACATCATGCACGTAAAATAACCAGATGGGACTCTGGAATGGCTCTCTGTCTGTATCATTGCACTATCCTCCAAAAATCTAAAATGCTCATATGGGCAACCGGGCGACGATAAATAAACGCAAAATCACACATATAGGGCGACTCGCAGGCCATTATTGGTAGCGGAAGTCACCGATTGCCCCCTGAGCAGTATTGCAGGCACGGACGGGCATCCACAGTGGGATTGAAACCTACAGCGAAAAGGGGCTAGTGATATGAAGTCAACGATCGTAACCACTCGCCACGGAGGCCCACTTCCAAAAGAAACTTACATATCACGTTTATGTAAACACATTTTTATTCCTTCATTCGTAACATATTATTGATAACTACAAAACACACATTTGTAGTGTTTTGTTCGCCAATAAATAAAAACAGAATATACCCCTATGTAACAGTATGCATATGAGAGTGTCTGTGAAGCTGAAGTTGAATTTTCTGCGGGAATGCTCTGGTACATCCGGGAACCTGACACCTAAATGGGTTATCTCCCGTGTGCAATCTCTCGTGCACAGCGCGTGCGTATTTGCTGTTGAATGACTTGGGACAGTAGCTGCACCTGAATCGCTGGTCGTTACGATGGTAACGCTGATGTTGTGTCAATGATGAACGCTTGGCAAACTTCCGGTCACATGTCGTGCATGCAAATGGCGTATTTCCGGTGTGAACATTCATGTGATCTTGAAGACGACTGTTGGTGGAGAATTCTTGACCACATACATTACAGGAATGTCCGTCATGAAGACGTTGATGTTTGCTAAAGAAACAATGAGCAACTACCTTATCACAAAGTCCACACTTCATCTTGTCCTCACAAAGTTTCACGTGCTTTGTAACAAATCCGTGCTCGTAGTAAATTACTTTCCTTAGATTACACCTGGCGCCCTGCACGTGATGCTGATACTGGTGTCCGTGAGCGTCATTATAGTCTGTGCAAAACGCATTGCAAACATGGCACCAGAATGAAACGGAAGTATTCACAGTAGATGGTGATGTAGGAATCCGTGAATTGGTAGACGTATCAACTGACTTGTTTAGCTTGCTATCTTCCACCTGATATGGCGCGTTGACAGCCCTCTCATCATAAGCACTGCATACAACCGCCAGTGTTGATGCCGTATCAGTTTTACTGCTATCTCCTAATAATGCAGCGATCGAGAATGGGTGGGGTGTGGGACAGCTCACAGGTGACTGGGCCTCGTGTTTGATAGCACAATGATGCGATGTGAAGTCGCACGCAGGTAATTCTACTTCCTGTTTTATGTAGGCACTATCATCAAGGCAAGCGCTACTCTCGTTGAAAGAGGAAGTGTCAGTGAATTGACGCAGATCTTCCTGATCCACCAGACGATCGCACGTGTGGCGTGTGTACTTCTTCCTGGAGAGATCAAGTGGATACTCGGCGGCTGGTCGTTTCCCTAGAGATGCCCTCTGCAGGAAGTGAGTCATCAATGCTTCCATCCTCTGAAAAACAAATATGATAAAAAATAGATTCACATTGTCAATTGATTCTGAACAAACACTTTTAAATCTACAAGAAGAAATATAATAGTTTTCACATTTGACACATTACCGTTCTACTACTTTTCACAAATAACATGATTTGTGTGTGTATTTATTACGGTTGTGTTGTTTGTGTACTTAGTACGGTTGTTTGTATTGTTTGTGTATTTAGTACCGTTGTTTGTGTACTTAGTACGGTTGTTTGTATTGTTTGTGTATTTAGTACCGTTGTTTGTGTACTTAGTACGGTTGTTTGTATTGTTTGTGTATTTAGTACCGTTGTTTGTGTACTTAGTACGGTTGTTTGTATTGTTTGTGTATTTAGTACCGTTGTTTGTGTACTTAGTACGGTTGTTTGTATTGTTTGTGTATTTAGTACCGTTGTTTGTGTACTTAGTACGGTTGTTTGTATTGTTTGTGTATTTAGTACCGTTGTTTGTGTACTTAGTACGGTTGTTTGTATTGTTTGTGTATTTAGTACCGTTGTTTGTGTACTTAGTACGGTTGTTTGTATTGTTTGTGTATTTAGTACCGTTGTTTGTGTACTTAGTACGGTTGTTTGTATTGTTTGTGTATTTAGTACCGTTGTTTGTGTACTTAGTACGGTTGTTTGTATTGTTTGTGTATTTAGTACCGTTGTTTGTGTACTTAGTACGGTTGTTTGTATATTTAGTACGGTTGTGTGTGTATTTAGTACGGTTGTGTGTGTATTTAGTACGGTTGTGTGTGTATTTAGTACTGTTGTGTGTGTATTTAGTACGGTTGTGTGTGTATTTAGTACTGTTGTTTGTGTATTTAGTACTGTTGTTTGTGTATTTAGTACCGTTGTTTGTGTATTTAGTACCGTTGTGTGTATATATTTAGTACGGTTGTGTGTATATTTAGTACGGTTGTGTGTATATTTAGTACGGTTGTATGTGTATCTAGTACGGTTGTGTGTGTATCTAGTACGGTTGTGTGTATATTTAGTACGGTTGTGTGTGTATTTAGTACGGTTGTGTGTGTATCTAGTACGGTTGTGTGTGTATTTAGTACTGTTGTGTGTGTATTTAGTACGGTTGTGTGTGTATTTAGTACGGTTGTGTGTGTATTTAGTACGGTTGTGTGTGTATTTAGTACGGTTGTGTGTATATTTAGTACGGTTGTGTGTGTATCTAGTACGGTTGTGTGTGTATTTAGTACGGTTGTGTGTGTATTTAGTACGGTTGTTTGTGTATTTAGTACGGTTGTGTGTGTATTTAGTACCGTTGTTTGTGTATTTAGTACGGTTGTCTGTGTATTTAGTACGGTTGTCTGTGTATTTAGTACTGTTGTCTGTGTATTTAGTACCGTTGTTTGTGTATTTAGTACGGTTGTCTGTGTATTTAGTACGGTTGTCTGTGTATATATTACCGTTGTCTGTGTATTTAGTACGGTTGTCTGTGTATTTAGTACTGTTGTTTGTGTATTTAGTACGGTTGTCTGTGTATTTAGTACCGTTGTTTGTGTATTTAGTACGGTTGTCTGTGTATTTAGTACCGTTGTTTGTGTATTTAGTACCGTTGTTTGTGTATTTAGTACGGTTGTCTGTGTATTTAGTACCGTTGTTTGTGTATTTAGTACGGTTGTCTGTGTATTTAGTACGGTTGTCTGTGTATATAGTACCGTTGTCTGTGTATTTAGTACTGTTGTTTGTGTATTTAGTACGGTTGTCTGTGTATTTAGTACCGTTGTTTGTGTATTTAGTACGGTTGTCTGTGTATTTAGTACTGTTGTTTGTGTATTTAGTACTGTTGTTTGTGTATTTAGTACGGTTGTCTGTGTATTTAGTACCGCTGTCTGTAGTGGTATACAAGTCAGTGGAAATACATCCAGTGTTTTATTGTTACCTTTATATTTATCGTCGCTACCGGTTGCCCATATGAGCGACGCCTCCTGAAGAGATTAATCATTTTATATTTTTTGGAAAGCACTGATATTAGACCTCGGTTCAAAGTCCCATCTAGTATAGGTCAGACCGGAGATCGAATACATTCTGTTATAGCCAAAGTAATTAAAATATATATAATAAATAAAAATAATTGCAATGCCGCGAATTTGATTGGCTGATTAAAGGCGACATTCATTAAACATTGAAAACTTAATTAACTTATATATACGAGTAAGTATTCAATTTGCTAATAGAATTCCATTCTAATTCAATGTGTATTCAGGCATACACATATTCCTTTAAATTGCAGATGTTAGGATCATCAATTCAGGTAAATGCTTCCATTATAAAGTGTGAACTTTTGCGTAATCAGACAAACTATTAAAATAAAACAATTCAATTACAAAACAGTAAACATCATACCTTGTATATCTTATGATTAGGTCCTGATAACAGTTGTTGATTATTGCGATTATGTTGTGCTTAATCGATTATTTTGTAAATACTATCAATACAGATGGCAAACTACTGCTGTTGGGAACTAACCATTCTTCATTCCTTATATATTAGAAATATTCAGTCGTCACCGCGGGGTCGGCTTGTTGCTCAAAATCGCTTTAAGATCGAACAACGAAGGGAATCTACGGAACGCGGACAGCCCATGTACAAGACAATACATCGATGACATCTCAGTTGAATGTTACAAACAAACATCGTGATTTAAAAGTTCGCGATCAATTAAGATTGCTTGGCAATTAATAACGGTAGCTCTACATGTATATAATTAAAAGGTACCATACAATGATTTATATATATGAATGTCTATTTATAGCCTCCTCTATCTATTTTATCTTTATTATAGTCTCATATAGTTACAAATAAAAATATAACACATATAGATTGCATGATACAACAGTACATAGTCATTCAATATTTAGAATTAAAAGATACTTATTTATCACATAAACGATATACAACACAAGTCTATCAACAAAGCTAACACCAATGAACATAACATACTCGTATAAGCTGTGTTATATAAAACACACCAACACCCAAGCCTCAAAAATGTACATGACAAAGCAACTGCACGCATGCCCCATTCCGTAACCTGGTGAATCCCCCCCCCCCAACGACTGCCATTCCAAACCCGAAGGTACATTAAAACAAGGTCGTGACGTCATACCGTTGCACTTGCATTACGTTGCATTAATAATAATGGACTGCTGTCAAAAGGCCAGAGTACAGGTATAATATTAAATCATACGCGTACATGTACGAACTCAAACCTCAAACGAATCCAATATGTAAAATACGCGCCTCACACAGTCCAATATTTTACATATTGGATCGTTTGAGGTCAGTTATATTCTATCTGTGGTCTCACAGACGGATCTGTAGTCCAGTGGTTAACACGCTGGACTGGTACTCCAGGTTTCGCAGGTTCGTTCCCCGTCTGACCCTAATACATAATTTGGTAAATTACAATAATTTATCGAGCATTTTTAACTTCCCTAGAACTTGTGGTTTTCATATATCATTATGAAAGGCATATATGGTCAAGCAACCATATCATTATATAATTGTATTTGTGTATAACATTGGTATAAGTAAGTAAGTTTTTATTAAAGTGATATATGCACATTTCAACAAATATATATAGCACATATTAAACAACAAGAAGACGCACCGGCCCCGTGGGCCTATATATAAGTTACCTAATAATATGCATTCAATAATAATTATATAGTGTGAACAGAAGTGATCTGATCATTAGATTAATACATGGAATATATGGCGCTATTCACAGAGCATGTGCGTTATCAATGTAAAAGTAATTAAGAACATGTCCATAAGACACATGTGTCCCAGCTTCTTCTCTTATCTACAATGACAATGCCCACTAATGTGACCTAATAGCGCGGTAGTAGAAAGCAAACCAATCGAACGCACGCACGCACACGAGCAGGTGTGAGTACCTCACATTGGGGCACAACTAATGCTACTGGTTGCCCATATGAGCGACGCCTCCTGAAGAGATTAGTTATTTTAGATTGTTGGAGGATAATGCATGATACAGACAGAGACCCATTCCAGAATCTCATCTGGTTCTTTTACGTGCACGATGTAAAGCACCGACACGAGACCTCGGTTTAACGTCACATCTGAAAGACTGTTCATTTTATTAGGGTCAGACTGGGGATCGAACCTGCGATCCCTGGATTACCAGTCCAGCGTGTTTCCACTGGACTACATATCCGTCTGTATTGGGGCACAACAAGAATTGCGATGTATTATATACAATACTGCCACCGATTTCAGTCGACCGTGTCACTGATTGGTATAATTGCATAGGTTAGAACACGGAAAACGTTTAATGTGCGGTCAATTATGAAATGTGGTGCAACGTTCACATAGACAGCTATACCGTTGTTCTTGTCTCACTGTCCAATGCTTCCTTGAAACGTATTACAATATCTGACAGCATTGTAATAAGAACGGTATCACCCCACAACTGTGATTGTGCTTCTATCCCCGGTATAGTGCAATAATTGGTCGCTGATTGACATATAGCCTCCAGTCAGTAGACATTAACAAGTGTGTAGGTTGCTACGGTCAACGAATTGTTCTATAGAACATACGAGCCGCTAGAAGGAGATATAGTACAACTACGATTGGCTTATTGAATAAACACCGTATTTTCTCTATGCTTACATGCGACTCCACTAGGACATTATTCGTTGACTGTATACTCGCATAGATTACGATTTAGCTTGCTGCTAAAGCTATAATACATTCCAACCGGAATACGCTCATAAAGATCTAGAATATATACCTATATTATTCTTGATTGCCATTAATATAATTGTTGTGTGCAAATGTGCAAATGTTCTCAGAATTCGTATGAATACACCTTGTCCTCGTAACTGTGACTGTGAGAGAAGCTATCACTCGTGTCCATTATGTGACAATGTGATTTGTGTTTTTTTACGTTTATTTATCGTCGCTACCGGTTGCCCATATGAGCGACGTCTCCTGAAGAGATTAGTGATTTTAGATTTTTGGAGGATAGTGCAATGATACAGAGAGAGTCCCATTCCAGAGTCTCTGGTTCTTTTACGTGCACGGTGTAAAGCACCGACACGAGACCTCGGTTTAAAGTCCCATCTGAAAGAGTGTTAATTTTATTAGGGTCAGACGGGGGATCGAACCTGCGATCCCTGGATTACCAGTCCAGCGTGTTACCACTGGACTACAGATCCGTCTATCAATGTGATTTGTCACAATGGAACAGTTAAGTATATGATAGACATATACATAGTTTATTAAATTCCAGTAGGCTTTCAAGCTCATGAGGACATACATACATATTATATACAGTTAGCGACCAGTGCAAACATAATGCATACAGTATATGATTATTTATTGCATGAATACGAAATACGAAGGATTCCATCAAAGATATATCACATCTTTATTACAAAACAGAAACTGAACAAATAAAATATTCCAAAATGCTTAGTTTATACACATTTATTTTAGCTCGATTGCGAATCAAGTTCTTTCAACTTATATTAATCACTCTCGAGACCTCATTCCTGATGGAATTCATCGCCATGAAGGAGAGAAAAGAGGCAATGTGGAATTTAAATGCCTTGCCTAAGGGCACGATCGTAACGGCTCCAATGGTGCTCGAACTCCGGACCATTCGCACCTGAAGCGAATGCTCATCCACTGCGCTATCACGACTTCCAAAATGTTTAAAACTATGTATTTACATAGTTATTGTTTTTCATGTAAAAACACACTTATCTGAATTGTGCGTTTTCTATGTGCTCTAGTATAGTTTGGCAGTGTAATAACGATGTACTTGTCCATGCACATCGCAGGTTACATGGAACATATGTGAACAACCAATCATGCTTAATGGTGGTACGCATGCACTACGTTCTGAATATAATGATATCTTTAAATTATGTGCCGAACCGATTAAACAGTATGTATTGCAAAACATAAATCACATATAACATACAACGACATACATAATACATCACATATACCATACAACGACATACATAATACATCACATATAACATACAACGACATACATAATACATCACATATAACATACAACGACATACATAATACATCACATATAACATACAACGACATACATAATACATCACATATAACATACAACGACATACATAATACATCACATATAACATACAACGACATACATAATACATCACATATAACATACAACGACATACATAATACATCACATATAACTACAACGACATACATAATACATCACATATAACATACAACGACATACATAATACACACATAACATACAAGACATACATAATACATCACATATAACATACAACGACATACATAATACATCACATATAACATACAACGACATACATAATACATCACATATAACATACAACGACATACATAATACATCACATATAACATACAACGACATACATAATACATCACATATAACATACAACGACATACATAATACATCACATATAACATACAACGACATACATAATACATCACATATAACATACAACGACATACATAATGCATCACATATAACATACAACGACATACATAATACATCACATATAACATACAACGACATACATAATACATCACATATAACATACAACGACATACATAATACATCACATATAACATACAACGACATACATAATACATCACATATAACATACAACGACATACATAATACATCACATATAACATACAACGACATACATAATACATCACATATAACATACAACGACATACATAATGCATCACATATAACATACAACAACATACATAATGCAAACGATCAAGTAGGAAGCTAAAACTAGCTTTTATAAATTTGTTTTTAAATGCAACGTAAAACAACCGGCGGCAAAAACATCAAAAGTAGCATTAGGAATGTGATGAAATGAAGTACAATATTGTTGTGTAGTCTCAGGTTTACAAAATTGGAACAATGTCGTAGGCATTAAGTTTGAGACTCGATATAGATTTGCATGGCAGGTTCTGTAAGTTTAATTTCACAAAGTTTGGTACATGAGACAACGTATGTACACAACAACTTAAACATTCTTAAAGTCGATGTGATGATTACGTCATCTCGATTGATGCACATAGTTACAACGAACACTATATAATAAGATTGAAGTTTAAAAGTAGAAATATTAGTCCAGTGGTAAGACGTTGGACTGGTAATTCGGGGATCGCAGATTCGATCCCCCGTCTGACCCTAATAAAATTAAGTCTTTCAGATGGGATGTTAAACCGAAGTCTCGTGTTGGTGCTGTACATCGTGCACATAAAAGAACCAGATGAAACTCTGGAATGGGTCTCTGTCTGTATCATTGCACTATCCTCCAAAAATCTAAAATGACTAATCTCTGCAGGAGGCGTCGCTGATATTGGCAACCGGTAGCGACGATAAATACACGTAAAACACACACACAACGTAGAAATAGTTCGGTTAAACAAAGCTCTAGAGTAATCAACCAAACTCATAATTCATTTCTATACCAAATATGTATCAGTTATCATTGGGTTAAAAATCCACGTTGATTTGACCAAGCATGATTGAAATCATGGCCTAATTAATTAATTATGTGTTCGTGTGCTAGCCTCTACATATCTGTCCGATTAGCGCAGTGATTAGAGCGCTCACTTCTCACCAATGTAGCCCGGGTTCGATCCTCGGACCGGGATGTATGTGAAATGGTACGGTGGTCGCTAGATCGGACAGATGGGCTTTCTCTGGGTACTCCGGTTCCCCCCACACTATAGACCACATATACGCTTTCATCCGCGCCAACGAGAGTGATTAATATAAATTGCTAAAACTTGCTTCGCAATCGTTGTAAAATAAATAAAGTTTAAACTGTTAACATGTCTTTATAAACAAGTTATATGTACGTTGTGGCAGTAGACAGTACAATTATAGACACGTATTAAACGTTCAAATATAGTCGTATAGACACACAACACATGAAGTTCGGCTACGAAGTTCTCCGTATACACACTCAATGTGGCTGCATTTCTACACTCTAAGTACCTTGTTACAAAACTGTGTATGAATACGTTCTATGTAGTTTGCTTGGGAACCCCCCATACTTCACATCCGTACGACAACATATGATATAGAAGTTATCAAAAAAATATAAAACACGTCTTGATAATAACTCTTGTATACAAACATTTTTTTAGCTTGGCTAGTGCTTTTAAAGCTCGACTTCGTGTGTGTCTCAGAAAATGAGCCACCCGGTCGTACATACTACGTGTACATGTATTCCTAAATAGTGGAACTCCCGACAACGTCAATAGTTCGCCATTGTAAATTAATATAATGGACTTCGTCATATTGATATCGTGTTTGTAGAAGCATTGTGCGTATTGTGGGGATGTAATGATAGTCGCTGGCATATTTGTCACATCGAGTATTACTCCCTCAAAGAATGTTATATTACCGAGAAATGTAAATTGTAAAACATGTCAAGCCGAGATCCGGTAAGCACGGAACTCTTTGATGATTGAGTTATTCATTTTGCATAGCTATGAATATAGTTAATTATCTACGTAAACTAGCTTAATCTTCTATTATGGTGTATGAATATGTTCTCATAGAAAATATAAATAAATAACGTCGCAAAGTATATGAACTATTGATTTGCAGCATACAGCTCGATGTCATAATTAGCATGGCTATGGAGGCCCCTGTCACCCTTTTTAAATATTAACATAACCGAACACATACCCTGTCTTGCCCTGTCCTACCCCGCCCCGATTGTATCTATGGAGAACTCGGTAGGCAAAGCCTGGACTCGCATAGACTATTTAGTGTTGTAAAATATTGGATACAAATATGTACTTGTTGAGAATTTAAATATATTAAACGTACATATGCAATGTTAAAGACTAATGTTGAAATTAACCCAACTAAAAAAGCTTGGTGTCAAATGTCAAGTTAATACATGTACTTGCTAATTTTGTTTTGAAAATGTGTGGTTAGTTCAAGGTATTGAGCATAAGAAATTCTTCCTTACCCTCCTTTTGAGAGAATAAGTGATTTATGCTTGCTATATTTTAATAATAATTACTGGAAAATTCGACAAGAGCATTATTTTATAGCACAATCGTTAGTTTCAATTTTAGTAAATATTTAGATGTGATAACTATTCGTAAATACAGAATTGCGTCATCACGTTTAAGAGTGTCATCTCCTAGATTAGCTGTCGAATATGGAGTATACCATTACGTGTTCCTGTAGAGGAACGAATATGTTCAATGTGCAATGTTTTAGAAGATGAATATCATTTTGTACTTGAATGTATTATGCTAAAAGATAGTCGTGTGCCAAACTCAAAGGCTTTTGTTTATATGCTTATAATATATTTTAAATTAACAGACAATTTGCCCTTTTCTCATCAAATGTTTTACATATTTGATCGATATATAACCTGGCAAACAGCTGAATGACGAGGAAGACAGCCCAACTGTTTCAAGTAAATGATATAATTCGAAATAAAATGATAATAAATATATTTAAAAAGCACTCTTAACATTACATTGCCGATACAACTTCTTAATGATTAATGGTATGTGTCTGTGTCGATTGACAGTTTGGATTTGTTTCTTACTTTAATGAGTGGCATACGATTGGCAAGTTTCCATGCAGAGAATAACAGTTTAATATAATTGATTTACTAAGCAAAACATAAAGAGATTTTGATATAGTTCGGGAACTACGCTTAATTTTGAAGCTAAATCGGGCAAGTTAACATTAGACGCGTCTACTATTGCAATTGAGACGAAACAATCATCAAGTGTGCCGGTAGGTTAATAACTATACAGCAGATTGGTTCGTCGTGGATATATGCATAAAGCAATGATGTCTATTGTCTACATCGGTCCGCAACATATATATCAACGACTTCACCATTTAAAGACGTTCGCTGTAGAAAGTTATAACGACGTGTACATTTTACCCGCACACCGCTCGCAAAATCAAAATTAACTAAATGATTCGATTTAGCATTAACATTTAAAAAGACAAAAAGTATTTTCATGAGCTAAACATCGATAGGTGGGTAGCAAAGTCATCGATGCGCTTGATAGCCTTGCTCAATGGAGTTCAATATTGAGCCGTTAATCAGTAATTCGGACACAACCTTAAATCCGGATACATTGATAAATCATTAAATATGAAGTTACTTTTTCGTTACAAATTTTCGAATTATGGATATTACTGTCATGAGTGAAGAAAATAATCCTTCACACATTGCACTAATTTACCCAATATTTCGCACATTTTGATATCAATTTTTTTCTAATATGATATCAATTTTACCTCTAAGACAAGTGCACAGTTTCTTTTTCGTGTCAGTATAATTGTTTTGTATGTTATATCATGCTCAATGTAATACATTATAATTAAACTAAACTTCCATGACTGTCTACGTGTGTGTCCTTCATTTCTGAAACGTGGAATAAATTGAACAATATTCCATTGTAGGATTTTCAACATCCAACCATGTTTCCGAAACAATTTCAATTTCATTTATTCTTTATTAACTCAAGATCATTTACATGACATATGAGTATACATGTAATGAGCTAACAGATGTTGTGACACGGGTTGATATATAAATAATAAAGAGTACAGTAGAGAAAAGAGTCAAGTTTCGAGATGGGAAAAGAGCGGAAAATTCTATTATTATTATTTCGTTTTCGATGGTTGTGTTAGTCACGTGTGTGTTTGACGAAATACTGATGCACATTCTTGAGTTAACCGTGAGTTTTATCTATCAGAAGTAAATGATTTGAGGATTATACATATTATGTTATTGGTAATGTATTTATTAATTAATAGTTACTTTTTACTTGTCTGTCCGAATTATAAAGATTTAAGAAAGAAATATTTCAAACCGTACTTTTGCCATTGGCCAACACTTAATAAATTTAGAACTTTAATGTCTTCTACTTCAATATACGTTATTAATAATCTATCAAAATATATTTACGCCGCATTCCAAATCCGCACTACAGAATAAATTTAATCTATGTTCCATAGTACTGATGCTCTTTTGAAAATAATTATGCAAATTGTCTATGTTGTACTCATTATATGTATTTGGCTATAAACATTATATTATGTTTTATGCTTTAATAAACGATTGATTGATTGATTGAATGTGACATTTGGTTGTTGACTTTATTGCACGTGTCATAATCTTTTTCTATAACCTGTTTAACATTGTTTGTTGTTTTGCTTTAGTTGTTTTGTTTTTATGTGTTTGTATTTAACTTGAGAATATATGGTGACAGTAACAGCAATAATGTTTAACACAACTTGATAACAATAATGTCAATTGTATGCAAGGTACTCTCATTATTGCAATGCATGGACGATTGTTTTTGACAGATCATCGCTTGGCGTATACGCGTTACAGCTCGGATAAGAATACTCCGTAAAATAGATCACGGACAGGTACGGTCATTGTTTGGCGCATACGCGTTACAGCTCGGATACGAATACTCCGTAAAATAGATCACGGACAGGTACGGTCATCGCTTGGCGTATACGCGTTACAGCTCGGATACGAATACTCCGTAAAATAGATCACGGACAGGTACGGTTATCGCTTGGCGTATATGCATTACCGTTACCACATGGAATCTCTCCGTAAAATATATCACTGACCGGAGCGGTAAATGCTTGGTAAATATGCGTTACCGTTACCACATGGAATATCTCCGTAAAATATATCACTGACCGGAGCGGTAAATGCTTGGTAAATATGCGTTACCGTTTACCACATGGACTCTCTCCGTACAATAAAGACGGAGCGGTAATGCTTGGTAAATATGCGTTACCACCACAACTCTCCGTACAATAGAGTATGGACTGGAGCGGTAGATGCTTGGTAAATATGCGTTACCGTTTACCACATGGACTCTCTCCGTACAATAGAGTATGGACCGGAGCGGTAAATGCTTGGTAAATATGCGTTACCGTTACCACATGGACTCTCTCCGTACAATAGAGTATGGACCGGAGCGGTAAATGCTTGGTAAATATGCGTTACCGTTTACCACATGGACTCTCTCCGTACACTAGAGTATGGACCGCAGCTGTAACTGCTTGGTAAATATGCGTTACCGTTTACCACATGGACTATCTCCGTACAATAGAGTATGGACCGGAGCGGTAAATGCTTGGTAAATATGCGTTACCGTTTACCACATGGACTCTCTCCGTGAAATAGATCACTGATCGGAGAGGTAAATGCTTGATAAATATGCGTTACCGTTACCACATGGAATATCTCCGTAAAATAGATCACAGATCGGAGCGGTAAATGCTTGGTAAATATGCGTTACCGTTTACCACATGGACTCTCTCCGTAAAATAGAGTATGGACCGGAGCGGTAAATGCTTGGTAAATATGCGTTACCGTTACCACATGGAATATCTCCGTAAAATATATCACTGACCGGAGAGGTCATGCTTGTTAATTTCACTAACTGGAGAATAGCGCACATAGCATCAATCTGTATGAGATATTAGACTAACAACGTATCAATTTAGACAAGTACTCGGCTTAGCTGTCTGATATTAGCGGAACACTTGAAGAAAACATAAGCCGACTACTACAATGAGATAAAATTCCATCAACTATTCTAATGAGTATCAATCTAGACTGGGTGTATAGTGATCTATCTACTTCTTTATGTGCACACACTTACCCCCGCCTTAACTCTCGCGAACTCACACGGTAGCTCTGATTAAAGACGAAATGCAAATCAGTCATTTCTGCTGACACTAATTATAAGCTTCCTAGTTCGTTAGTGGGCAGTGACCAATAATGAATGATCTGGACCACAGTACCAAACGACAATTTGAGATGTTCTCTAGTTATGGGTGTACACGTTCATTATTACGCTATTCATGCGCGTGCACGAGGAGTGTTGGATGGATGCCATCCTCTGTAGCCTGGGTTCCAGTCTGTCGATTTTTCACTAATTTACTTCTGGCAAAATGATATTATCAGAAACTCAATACTGCACAATTAATAGTCTCGGTGTTAAGCATATATTTATATGATTGACCAGGCAAAATATATCAACGCCTGTTCCCTGGCTACACCCTCTGCTACACATCTCAGACTTGATACAACGTCATGAAACATGACATAGTAAGATATGTCAGCAGACTCCACGAGTTCAAGAGTTCCATTGTTCCACAAACAAGGCATTCAGCGTACACGATATATAGTATTACTTTATTTGTATACATTTTCAGGTTGAAAATCGCACCAACAGCTTAGGTCATAAGGCGACTCTCCAATCGCACCAACAGCTTAGGTCATATGGCGACTCTCCAATCGCACCAACAGCTTAGGTCATATGGCGACTCTCCAATCGCACCAACAGCTTAGGTCATATGGCGACTCTCCAATCGCACCAACAGCTTAGGTCCATATGGCGACTCTCCAATCGCACCAACAGCTTAGGTCATATGTCGACTCTCCAATCGCACCAACAGCTTAGGTCATATGGCGACTCTCCAATCGCACCAACAGCTTAGGTCATTTGGCGATCTCCAATCGCACCAACAGCTTAGGTCATATGGCGACTCTCCAATCGCACCAACAGCTTAGGTCATATGGCGACTCTCCAATCGCACCAACAGCTTAGGTCATATGGCGACTCTCCAATCGCACCAACAGCTTAGGTCATATGGCGACTCTCCAATCGCACCAACAGCTTAGGTCATATGGCGACTCTCCAATCGCACCAACAGCTTAGGTCATATGGCGACTCTCCAATCGCACCAACAGCTTAGGTCATATGGCGACTCTCCAATCGCACCAACAGCTTAGGTCATATGTCGACTCTCCATCGCACCAACAGCTTAGGTCATATGGCGACTCTCCAATCCACCAACAGCTTAGGTCATATGGCGACTCTCCAATCGCACCAACAGCTTAGGTCATATGGCGACTCTCCAATCGCACCAACAGCTTAGGTCATATGGCGACTCTCCAATCGCACCACAACAGCTTAGGTCATATGGCGACTCTCCAATCGCACCAACAGCTTAGGTCATATGGCGACTCTCAATCGCACCAACAAGCTTAGGTCATATGGCGACTCTCCAATCGCACCCAACAGCTTAGGTCATATGGCGACTCTCCAATCGACACCAAAAGCTTAGGTCATATGGCGACTCTCCAATCGCACCAACAGCTTAGGTCATATGGCGACTCTCCAATCGCACCAACAGCTTAGGTCATATGGCGACTCTCCAATCGCACCAACAGCTTAGTCATATGGCGACTCTCCAATCGCACCAACAGCTTAGGTCATATGGCGACTCTCCAATCGCACCAACAGCTTAGGTCATATGGCGACTCTCCAATCGCACCAACAGCTTAGGTCATATGGCGACTCTCCAATCGCACCAACAGCTTAGGTCATATGGCGACTCTCCAATCGCACCAACAGCTTAGGTCATATGGCGACTCTCCAATCGCACCAACAGCTTAGGTCATATGGCGACTCTCCAATCGCACCAACAGCTTAGGTCATATGGCGACTCTCCAATCGCACCAACAGCTTAGGTCATATGGCGACTCTCCAATCGCACCAACAGCTTAGGTCATATGGCGACTCTCCAATCGCACCAACAGCTTAGGTCATATGGCGACTCTCCAATCGCACCAACAGCTTAGGTCATATGGCGACTCTCCAATCGCACCAACAGCTTAGGTCATATGGCGACTCTCCAATCGCACCAACAGCTTAGGTCATATGGCGACTCTCCAATCGCACCAACAGCTTAGGTCATATGGCGACTCTCCAATCGCACCAACAGCTTAGGTCATATGGCGACTCTCCAATCGCACCAACAGCTTAGGTCATATGGCGACTCTCCAATCGCACCAACAGCTTAGGTCATAGGCGACTCTCCAATCGCACCAACAGCTTAGGTCATATGGCGACTCTCCAATCGCACCAACAGCTTAGGTCATATGGCGACTCTCCAATCGCACCAACAGCTTAGGTCATATGGCGACTCTCCAATCGCACCAACAGCTTAGGTCATATGGCGACTCTCCAATCGCACCAACAGCTTAGGTCATATGGCGACTCTCCAATCGCACCAACAGCTTAGGTCATATGGCGACTCTCCAATCGCACCAACAGCTTAGGTCATATGGCGACTCTCCAATCGCACCAACAGCTTAGGTCATATGGCGACTCTCCAATCGCACCAACAGCTTAGGTCATATGGCGACTCTCCAATCGCACCAACAGCTTAGGTCATATGCGACCTCCAATCGCACCACAGCTTAGGTCATTGGCGACTCTCCAATCGCACCAACAGCTTAGGTCATATGGCGACTCTCCAATCGCACCAACAGCTTAGGTCATATGGCGACTCTCCAATCGCACCAACAGCTTAGGTCATATGGCGACTCTCCAATCGCACCAACAGCTTAGGTCATATGGCGACTCTCCAATCGCACCAACAGCTTAGGTCATATGGCGACTCTCCAATCGCACCAACAGCTTAGGTCATATGGCGACTCTCCAATCGCACCAACAGCTTAGGTCATATGGCGACTCTCCAATCGCACCAACAGCTTAGGTCATATGGCGACTCTCCAATCGCACCAACAGCTTAGGTCATATGGCGACTCTCCAATCGCACCAACAGCTTAGGTCATATGGCGACTCTCCAATCGCACCAACAGCTTAGGTCATATGGCGACTCTCCAATCGCACCAACAGCTTAGGTCATATGGCGACTCTCCAATCGCACCAACAGCTTAGGTCATATGGCGACTCTCCAATCGCACCAACAGCTTAGGTCATATGGCGACTCCAATCGCACCAACAGCTTAGGTCATATGGCGACTCTCCAATCCCACCAAAAGCTTAGGTCATATGGCGACTCTCCAATCGCACCAACACACACACCCCAACCACCAACACACAACCCCAACCAACAACGCTTAGGTCATATGGCGACTCTCCAATCGCAACAACAGCTTAGGTCATATGGCGACTCTCCAATCGCACCAACAGCTTAGGTCATATGGCGACTCTCCAATCGCACCAACAGTAGTTCATATGGGACTCTCCAATCGCAACAACAGCTTAGGTCATATGGCGACTCTCCAATCGCACCAACAGCTTAGGTCATATGGCGACTCTCCAATCGCCCAAACAGCTTAGGTCATATGGCGACTCTCCAATCGCACCAACAGCTTAGGTCATATGGCGACTCTCCAATCGCACCAAACAGCTTAGGTCATATGGCGACTCTCCAATCGCACCAACAGATTAGGTCATATGGCGACTCTCCAATCGCACCAACAGCTTAGGTCATATGGCGACTCTCAATCGCACCAACAGCTTAGGTCATATGGCGACTCTCCAATCGCACCAACAGCTCATAAGGTCATATGGCGATCTAGCTCCAATCGCACCAACAGCTTAGGTCATATGGCGACTCTCCAATCGCACAACAGCTTAGGTCATATGGCGGACTCTCCAATCGCACCAAAAGCAGCTAGGTCATATGGCGACTCTCCAATCGCACCAACAGCTTAGGTCATATGGCGACTCTCCAATCGCACCAACAGCTTAGGTCATATGGCGACTCTCCAATCGCACCAACAGCTTAGGTCATATGGCGACTCTCCAATCGCACAACAGCTTAGGTCATATGCGAGACTCTCCAATCGCACCAACAGCTTAGGTCATTTGGCGACTCTCCAATCGCACCAACAGCTTAGGTCATATGGCGACTCTCCAATCGCACCAACAGCTTGAGTCATATGGCGACTCTCCAATCGCACCAAAGCTTAGGTCATATGGCGACTCTCCAATCGCACCAACAGCTTAGGTCATATGGCGACTCTCCAATCGCACCAACAGCTTAGGTCTATGGCGCGACTCTCCAATCGCACCAACAGCTTAGGTCATATGGCGACTCTCCAATCGCACACAAAGCACTTAGGTCATATGGCGACTCTCCAATCCGCAACACAGCTTAGGTCATATGGCGAACTCTCCAATCGCGCACCAACAGCTTAGGTCATATGGCGACTCTCCAATCGCACCAACAGCTTAGGTCATATGGCGACTCTCCATCGCACCAACAGCTTAGGGTCATATGGCGACTCTCCAATCGCACACAACAGCTTAGGTCATATGGCGACTCTCCAATCGCACCAACAGCTTAGGTCATATGGCGACTCTCCAATCGCACCAAACAGCTTAGGTCATATGGCGACTCTCCAAATGCACCAACAGCTTAGGTCATATGGGAATCTCCAATCGCACCAACAGCTTAGGTCATATGGCGACTCTCCAATCGCACCAGCAGTTAGGTCATATGGCGACTCTCCAATCGCACCAAAAGCTTAGGTCATATGGGCGACTCTCCAATCGCAACCAACAGCTTAGGTCATATGGCGACTCTCCAATCGCACCAACAGCTTAGGTCATATGGCGACCTCTCCAATCGCACAAACAGCTTAGGTCATATGGCGACTCTCCAATCGCACCGCAACAGCTTAGGGCATATGGCGACTCTCCAATCGCACCAACAGCTTAGGTCATATGGCGACTCTCCAATCGCACCAACAGCTAGGTCATATGGCGACTCTCCAATCGCACAAACAGCTTAGGTCATATGGCGACTCTCCAATCGCACCAACAGCTTAGGTCATATGGCGACTCTCCAATCGCACCAACAGCTTAGGTCAGTATGGCGACTCTCCAATCGCACCAACAGCTTAGGTCATATGGCGACTCTCCAATCGCACCAAAACAGTTAGGTCATATGGCGACTCTCCAATCGCACAAACAGCTTAGGTCATATGGCGACCGACCTACTCCATATCGACAACCAAACAGCGTTAGGTCATATGGCGACTCTCCAATCGCACCAACAGCTTAGGTCATATGGCGACTCTCCAATCGCACCAACAGCTTAGGTCATATGGCGACTCTCCAATCGCAACAACAGCTTAGGTCATATGGCGACTCTCCAATCGCACCAACAGCTTAGGTCATATGGCGACTCTCCAATCGCACCAACAGCTTAGGTCATATGGCGACTCTCCAATCGCACCAACAGCTTAGGTCATATGGCGACTCTCCAATCGCACAAACAGCTTAGGTCATATGGCGACTCTCCAATCGCACCAACAGCTTAGGTCATATGGCGACTCTCCAATCGCACCAACAGCTTAGGTCATATGGCGACTCTCCAATCGCACCAACAGCTTAGGTCATATGGCGACTCTCCAATCGCACCAACAGCTTAGGTCATTGGCGACTCTCCAATCGCACCAACAGCTTAGGTCATATGGCGACTCTCCAATCGCACCAACAGCTTAGGTCATATGGCGACTCTCCAATCCCACCAACAGCTAGGTCATATGCGAATCTCCAATCGCACCAACAGCTTAGGTCATATGGCGACTCTCCAATCGCACCAACAGCTTAGGTCATATGGCGACTCTCCAATCGCACCAACAGCTTAGGTCATTTGGCGACTCTCCAATCGCACCAACAGCTTAGGTCATATGGCGACTCTCCAATCGCACCAACAGCTTAGGTCATATGGCGACTCTCCAATCGCACCAACAGCTTAGGTCATATGGCGACTCTCCAATCGCACCAACAGCTTAGGTCATATGGCGACTCTCCAATCGCACCAACAGCTTAGGTCATATGTCGACTCTCCAATCGCACCAACAGCTTAGGTCATATGGCGA
>CM026390.1:75509570-75549167 GCA_014843695.1 Archivesica marissinica | reverse complement strand
GTCATATGGCGACTCTCCAATCGCACCAACAGCTTAGGTCATTTGGCGACTCTCCAATCGCACCAACAGCTTAGGTCATTTGGCGACTCTCCAATCGCACCAACAGCTTAGGTCATTTGGCGACTCTCCAATCGCACCAACAGCTTAGGTCATATGGCGACTCTCCAATCGCACCAACAGCTTAGGTCATATGGCGACTCTCCAATCGCACCAACAGCTTAGGTCATATGGCGACTCTCCAATCGCACCAACAGCTTAGGTCATATGGCGACTCTCCAATCGCACCAACAGCTTAGGTCATATGGCGACTCTCCAATCGCACCAACAGCTTAGGTCATATGGCGACTCTCCAATCGCACCAACAGCTTAGGTCATATGGTGACTCTCCAACTATTATTGGTCCATCCGAGAAGTAGTTCAGCAACGGACGGACCTCTGGGTAGAACCACCAGTTATCATCATGCCAGCTGGATAGCTTCATCACATGAAATAATTTGACGAACCTACAGCAGTGAGAGACAAGTGGTTTGGCGTTAACGCCCGTTACAACTCGGCCATGGATGGCCCCGACTTGTATAATTATGTACGTCAATACTAATTAAATTCCGTGGGATATACAGCATTTCTGAAACCATATACTGCATTTATTTCAGCCATATAATTGCTCCTATTTGTCATTGTAAATAACACGCCTGATAAACTTTGGAAACAGAGGATGAAATATAAAAACACATTACACCATATGTTTCCATTATTCCATTCCACAAGCATCTTTACTTTTTAAATAAATGCGTTGCTTATAGCAATATATCCCCATAAGTGGATATGGTTACGTCTCATTAAATGTCCTAACCTTCCGGTTCTTTGCTGTTCGGGTGGGTACGCAATATGATTGCTGGTGGTGGAGTATGTAGCCCACCTATGTGTTTGCAACTCATTAATTGGGCGTATTTAATAGCCTTGCTATAATTTCATGATGTCACTAGTCATGTTTAGGAGATATAGAATTGTTTTGGCTAATTTGCGTCATTTACAATTAAAATAAATGACATTTTCAACATATTATTTCTTGGTGTTCTTTGTATAAGTAGTAACTAGACACTTTAAAATGTATCATGGTCGAATGACACAGTAATAGGGGCAACACATATGAACTCACACACGAAATGACAACCCATCTATTTTGTATGTTCTGTATGCATGTTGTTGAACAGAGGTGGGCATTTCAAATGTCCTAACCTTCCGGTTATTTAATGTTTTATATATTTGTTTCCTATTTTCATAGTAAACATTCGACGTTTCATTCATATGATGAATAATCTTAAAATACAAAAACGCGTGACACGGTGTTCATTATAAAAGAACATCTATAATAAATAAAAAATTATGTGGAAGTCGTGATAGCGCAGTGGATACGCGTTAGCTTCAGGTGCGACAGGTCCGGTGTTCGAGCCCCCCTTGAGCCGTTACGATTGTGCCCTTAGGCAAGGCATTTAAATTCCACGTTGCCTCTTCTCTCTCCCTCGTGGCGATGGATTCCATCAGGAATGAGGTATCGAGAGTGATTAATATAAGTTGAAATATTAAAACATTATACTTATATATGGCTTCGTTTATTTCCGTTGCCAGCCGCTGTGCAGAAGCTAATCGTCCGGCATCCAGGTGGCTAACATGTCATTTTAATTGTCCGGTGTCCGTATTAAACAGACAATAGCCTAAACTAAGATAAATGTGTATAAACTAACTAGGCAATATTGATATCACCCTGACATTAATAACATATATATCTGTCAATCTTAATACCGTCAATGATGATAATATGGACACATATAAACAGTTTTCAACCTATGGAGGTTCACTTCGTGACAATAATGTACACTGATTCTTGGAACCTCTTAGCTACATTTCCTCATGACAGCATTGTGGATTTATTTGCCAAAGTTGATCAATTGCATCATTAATCTGTGTTGTTTTTTTTTAAATTTTTTTTATACAAATTTATTTTAGCTCGATTGCGAAACAAGTTATTTCAACTTATATAAATCACTCTCGAGACTTCATTCCTGATGGAATCCATCGCCACGAGGGAGAGAGAAGATGCAACGTGGAATTTAAATGCCTTGCCTAAGGGCACAATCGTAACGGCTTCAGTGGGGCTCGAACTCCGGACCTTTCACACCTGAAGCGAACGCGCATCCACTGCGCTATCACGACTTTCACGATTTCTGTTGAAATGAGCTAACTTAATTGTAGAGAGGTGAGCGAGAGGTGAGCGAGAGAGGTTGAGCGAGAGGTGAGCGAGAGGTGAGCGAGAGAGGTTGAGTGAGAGGTGAGCGAGAGGTGAGCGAGAGGTGAGCGAGAGAGGTTGAGCGAGAGGTGAGCGAGAGAGGTTGAGCGAGAGAGGTGAGCGAGAGGTGAGCGAGAGGTGAGCGAGAGGTGAGCGAGAGAGGTTGAGCGAGAGGTGAGCGAGAGGTGAGCGAGAGAGGTTGAGCGAGAGGTTGAGCGAGAGGTGAGCGAGAGGTGAGCGAGAGTGAGCGAGAGGTGGGCGAGAGGTGAGCGAGAGGTGAGCGAGAGGTGAGCGAGAGGTGAGCGAGAGGTGAGCGAGAGAGGTGAGCGAGAGAGGTGAGCGAGAGAGGTTGAGCGAGAGGTGAGCGAGAGGTGAGCGAGAGAGGTGAGCGAGAGAGGTTGAGCGAGAGGTGAGCGAGAGGTGATCGAGAGGTGAGCGAGAGAGGTTGAGCGAGAGGTGAGCGAGAGAGGTTGAGCGAGAGGTGAGCGAGAGGTGAGCGAGAGGTGAGCGAGAGGTGAGCGAGAGAGGGTGAGCGAGAGGTGAGCGAGAGAGGTTGAGCGAGAGGTGAGCGAGAGAGGTGAGCGAGAGGTGAGCGAGAGGTGAGCGAGAGGTGAGCGAGAGAGGTGAGCGAGAGGTGAGCGAGAGGTGAGCGAGAGGTGAGCGAGAGAGGTTGAGCGAGAGGTGAGCGAGAGTGAGCGAGAGAGGTTGAGCGAGAGGTGAGCGAGAGAGGTTGAGCGAGAGGTGAGAGAGGTTGAGCGAGAGGTTGAGCGAGAGGTGAGCGAGAGGTGAGCGAGAGGTGAGCGAGAGGTGAGCGAGAGAGGTTGAGCGAGAGAGGTTGAGCGAGAGGTGAGCGAGAGGTGAGCGAGAGGTAGAGAGGTTGAGCGAGAGGTGAGCGAGAGAGGTGAGCGAGAGGTGAGCGAGAGGTGAGCGAGAGAGGTTGAGCGAGAGAGGTTGAGCGAGAGGTGAGCGAGAGAGGTGAGCGAGAGAAGTTGAGCGAGAGAGGTTGAGCGAGAGGTGAGCGAGAGGTGAGCGAGAGAGGTTGAGCGAGAGATGAGCGAGAGAGGTTGAGCGAGAGGTGAGCGAGAGGTGAGCGAGAGGTGAGCGAGAGAGGTTGAGCGAGAGGTGAGCGAGAGAGGTTGAGCGAGAGGTGAGCGAGAGGTGATCGAGAGGTAAGCGAGTAAAGGTAGTTCATTGGTAACATGTGAAATATTTGATGTAAGCTTGTGTAATAAGATATCTTATAATCAACAAGATACAGCAAATTTGAGTTCTTTTCCTGTAGCCAGAAGCTTTTTGAGTCAGTTTTATTCTAGTCAATATATCATGTTTATTAAACATGTTTCATCTCCAAATAATCATAGTTTTCTTCGTCTAATGACGTTTGTTGTCTCTTTCTATATATATGTCATCTTTCTACCACAATATTGTACATACATATTTTCTATATATATGTCATCTTTCTACCTCAATATTGTACATAAACCTTCTTTTGTTTCTGGTTAGTACAATTAATAAATGAATGGGATATAGAAACTGTCTTAAGTCTTATTTAAGCCTCTTACTTTGTATCATTAATTACGTTTAGGTATTTAAAGTATTGCTCAAGATGTTGTCTTATGTTTTACAAAGTGTCAATTTTATTTACCCATAGTCTCTCATAACTCATTATTGAGTGGCTTTGTATTTTATTTGATAATACATGTATAATATCATGCATTCTGTGTATAATATTTATGTTGTATCATTTACTGTATAATGGTGAGACTTAAATAAATCATCTGTCTGTCTGTCTGTCTGTCTGTCTGTCTGTCTGTCTGTCTGTCTGTCTGTCTGTCTGTCTGTCTGTCTGTCTGTCTGTCTGTCTGTCTGTCTGTCTGTCTGTCTGTCTGTCTGTCTGTCTGTCTGTCTGTCTGTCTGTCTGTCTGTCTGTCTGTCTGTCTGTCTGTCTGTCTGTCTGTCTGTCTGTCTGTCTGTCTGTCTGTCTGTCTGTCTGTCTGTCTGTCTGTCTGTCTGTCTGTCTGTCTGTCTGTCTGTCTGTCTGTCTGTCTGTTGTCTGTCTGTCTGTCTGTCTGTCTGTCTGTCTGTCTGTCTGTCTGTCTGTCTGTCTGTCTGTCTGTCTGTCTGTCTGTCTGTCTGTCTGTCTGCTGTCTGTCATATACATTTTATATATATGTCATCTGTCTACCTCATATGTACATATACATTTTCTATATATATGTCATCTGTCTACCTCAATATTGTACATACACATTTTCTATATATGTCATCTGTCTACCTCAATATTGTACATACACATTTTCTATATATATGTCATCTGTCTACCTCAATATTGTACATACACATTTTCTATATATATGTCATCTGTCTACCTCAATATTGTACATACACATTTTCTATATATATGTCATCTGTCTACCTCAATATTGTACATACACATTTTCTATATATATGTCATCTTTCTACCTCAATATTGTACATACACATTTTCTATATATATGTCATCTTTCTACCTCAATATTGTACATACACATTTTCTATATATATGTCATCTTTCTACCTCAATATTGTACATACACATTTTCTATATATATGTCATCTTTCTACCTCAATATTGTACATACACATTTTCTATATATATGTCATCTGTCTACCTCAATATTGTACATACACATTTTCTATATATATGTCATCTTTCTACCTCAATATTGTACATACACATTTTCTATATATATGTCATCTTTCTACCTCAATATTGTACATACACATTTTCTATATATATGTCATCTGTCTACCTCAATATTGTACATACACATTTTCTATATATATGTCATCTTTCTACCTCAATATTGTACATACACATTTTCTATATATATGTCATCTGTCTACCTCAATATTGTACATATACATTTTCTATATATATGTCATCTTTCTACCTCAATATTGTACATACACATTTTCTATATATATGTCATCTTTCTACCTCAATATTGTACATACACATTTTCTATATATATGTCATCTTTCTACCTCAATATTGTACATACACATTTTCTATATATATGTCATCTGTCTACCTCAATATTGTACATATACATTTTCTATATATATGTCATCTTTCTACCTCAATATTGTACATATACATTTTCTATATATATGTCATCTGTCTACCTCAATATTGTACATATACATTTTCTATATATATGTCATCTGTCTACCTCAATATTGTACATATACATTTTCTATATATATGTCATCTGTCTACCTCAATATTGTACATATACATTTTCTATATATATGTCATCTGTCTACCTCAATATTGTACATACACATGTTCTCAGGCGACTCGTGTTCTGAATCAAGCGTTTACTTGTAGAGTATCCTTGCATATGGATAATATAGTAAATGAGCGGGTTTAATTTTCTTGACATTATTAGCCTTTCTGGCATTGTTGAACGTTGCAAACCAGTTAAGTTTGTCCAATGCGAAATATCTGATAGAAGATTATTAGCCCGAAGCTTAGGTATTATTTATTAACAATCATCACACTTCTAGTATCATCAGTAAAATGTGTTATGAGTTCACATTTCCAATTATGTCATTTACATAAATAAAAACTGAAATAGGACTGGTGTTAGAATCTTGCATGCTATCGGAGCCGGTTGGGAAAATGTCAGATTTTACCCTGAGATCCGTTAGTTTATACAAATTTATTTTAGCTCGATTGCGAAACAAGTTCTTACAACTTATATTGATCACTCTCGAGACTTCATTCCTGATGGAATCCATCGCCACGAGGGAGAGAGAAGAGGCAACGTGGAATTTAAATGCCTTGCCTAAGGGCACAATGGTAACGGCTCCAGCGGGGCTCGAACTCCGGACCTTTCGCACCTGGAGCGAACGCGCATCCACTGCGCTATCACGGCTTTCACACTATCCACCGCTATCACGGGATCCTTTACTGTTTGGTGTCACATCTGAATGTGGTCATTTCACAATGAGTGTGTCCCAATTGCTACTGAATAGACCACGATGTCAGACCTTATATGTATCAAAGGGATTTATCAAACTCACGTGTTTCTTTGGCGCTTGATTATAAATTTGTTTTTAGGTAGTTATCAATCGATTTACAAAGTAGTTTCCTAAATTCAGCCATGACCTACTAATGTCTTCATAAATAGCAATAAGTTTATTTATTAAGCTTAGCATTGGCTGTGTATGCACACACACTACTAGACCTAAGCTGTTTGTACGACTTTAAGCCAAAAGTCAAACACATAGATGAAACTGCATATTTCTGCTATATACAAAATGACATTACTTCTGGTTTTATTACATTTAGCCGAATCAGAATTTCTTGCACAAGACATAGCAGTTATTTAGAGATATTTCCAGTTGTATCTTGTATAAAAAACGTTTCAAGCATTGTTTGCAATATTCCCATGACACGCTCGATACAAGTATGCTGGAATGGGCAAATCACAATACAGGTCAAACAGCGTAATACGTCATTTCTTAATGTTCAACGGAACGTGGGTTAGGATCCATAGGATATTGTGCTTCTTAACACTACGTAAGTGTATAATGGAGATATCTGATGTTGTTTGTGTTTCACAGTACGTATCAAACGTGTGGCGTCCGTGGTCCAGTGGTCCAGTGGTAGAGCGTCGGATTTGGAATCGAACGGTCCCGGGTTCGATACTCGGCCAGGCCACGTATGTAGTGTCATTGAGCAAGGCACCTCACACACATTGCTTAGTACTGGTTAATCACTTAGGTCGGCTAGGTCTGCCCAGGAAAACATGTCTAGGTAACCGCAAGGGGTTTGACATTAATGGAACATACATACAAACTCAACGAAAGAACCTGGTGGAGTATGTCAGTACTTACATGTGTAGTTCGTCGTAGCGGTACTCTCTCGCATTGTTGATGTGATGAGTGCCTTACCACCGTCGTATCCCAGAGCAACACATGCTAGCATTGTCTAACAATATACTAGTAGTCAGATAAAGATCAATTTACTTCATACATGTATTATCTATACAAACATGTACCTATATATAGATACCTGATGTAATTATTGCTTTCAATAATTCCAAATAATCTTACACAAATAGTTAACTAGACATGGACTATATTTGTGAGGGTACTTCAGTGTTCAAATGAACAATGGAATGATCTAGTGGTGGGAGTACTGTAGCAGTGTTATAATACATTACGGAAGTGTTTGGGGGTATACACTAGTACTTATATAGCCTTCAGCAGGACTTGTTGGGTGGAGGTACGCCCTCTTCAACAATGAAGAGTTTGATGGGTGTATTCCACTACATTAGTTGAATAGGGAATTCCTTTCCAGCCTATTCAGGATTGGTGTATTTCAACTGACCATCATCAGCCTCTTTAAACAATGCGTATACCATTATCTCATTCCATAGTCTATATAGACAGTCAGTCAGGTACATATACATGCTCTTCCTCAACTTATATAAGCAGATGGCTGCCCCGCCAAAGCCTTCACAATTCAATTGAAGTATTGGTGTAATGTATCTTGCGCCAACTATGTATATATACAAATTTATTTTAGCTCGATTGCGAAACAAGTTCTTATAACTTATATTAATCACTCTCGAGACCTCATTCCTGATGGAATCCATCGCCATGAAGGAGAGAGAAGAGGCAACGTGGAAATTAAATGCCTTGCCTAAGGACATACTGGCAACGGTTCCAGCGGCGTTCGAACTCCAGGCCTTTCGCGCCTGAAGCGAACGCTCATCCACTGCGCTATCACGACTTCCAACTAGGTACCCCACCAGACACACCGCGAACCAGTCTGTGCCTGCACGTGGTTATCATACCAGGAAAGAAATGTTGCTAGAATATGTTCGCATCACAAATAGCATTGATAACCTAAATCACAATGTATGAGATTAAAAAGGCATGTTTATACTTTTTTTCGATAACTCCCCCTAAAATTCACAAAGAATATCAACGTGATGGATTTCCAGACTGCTCTTGTGTAAGTAATGTTTCAATAACATTATAGCCAGAAATACAATTACAATACTGACATCTCACTTTTTGCATCGATATTGAACAATCACATCAATTATAAAACCCATGTTCAGGCCTGGAGGTTATAAAACATTTCTCCAATCTCAAACTCAATCTCAATATTCTGATTGGTTCAGCTGACAGTAAAGCTGAGATTCAAGAAATAAAATCACTTGAGCTTGAGATCTAAGAAAACTGTTATAACCTCGTGCCTTAGTCTCTTATTAGTGGCCATTACTGATCAGTACACTGTTTATGATATCGCAGCATTAACTCACACAAAAACAGTATGCCTCTCAAACATTTACAGGTGTTCATGGTTGAATATATAAACTGACACACATTTGTTCACCATACACATTTGTTCACCATACACATTTATTTGTTCACCATACACATTTGTTACCATTCAATGCAAGCAACAATGGGAATCTTGAATAAAAGCTTGTCAATTGGAATGAAACATTGGAGACATTGTTGAAATTAAAGTAATTCCTAAATTCATGTATACCGCGGTATGTCAACACCTACGGTACATGCATGTCAAGTACCTTTTTTCTACATCGTCATCGGCTAATTTACGTGTACCATTACACATGTATGTCTTTTCCTTGCATACATATTTTGCGCGGCCATTGATGCTTTATAACAATGCATTTCTTGTTATGACCCATGTAACTAGTCTTTGCTGCTATAATGGGCACTTTTAGTGAGGAATAATTAAGATTGACTACATGAGCGCTCGCCATATGTCATACGAACCCAGTCAATCGCGAGGTATTGTGACCTTTGGCTGAGGATATATCAGACATGCATGCCATTTGGAGAAGAATTGTGACGTGCAAAGGATATTAATGTTTCACGCATCAGCATCACCACGTGTTCGAGCTTTCACAACTGAGTAAAATGTGGACCATGTTCACTTATGTCGGAGTGCCCATGGGCATCAGTTAGGGAGAATAATCACATACACGTGCCCCGTTCTATTTTATGGTAGAGAACTACATACACTTACATACACCGTCCCACTTTATGGGAGAGAACTACATACACGTACGTACATCGTCCCACTTTATGGGAGAGAACTACATACACTTACGCGCACCGTCCCACTTTATGGGAGAGAACTACATACACTTACGCGCACCGTCCCACTTTATGGGAGAGAACTACATACACTTACGCGCACCGTCCCACTTTATGGGAGAGAACTACATACACGTACGTAAACTGTCCCACTTTATGGGAGATAACTACATACACTTACGTACACCGTCCCACTTTATGGGAGATAACTACATACACTTACGTACACCGTCCCACTTTATGGGAGATAACTACATACACTTACGCGCACCGTCCCACTTTATGGGAGATAACTACATACACTTACGCGCACCGTCCCACTTTATGGGAGAGAACTACATACACTTACGCGCACCGTCCCACTTTATGGGAGAGAACTACATACACTTACGCGCACCGTCCCACTTTATGGAGATAACTACATACACTTACGTACACCGTCCCACTTTATGGGAGAGAACTACACATACGTACGTACACTGTCCCACTTTATGGGAGAGAACTACATACACTTACGTACACCGTCCCACTTTATGGGAGAGAACTACATACACTTACGTACTCCGTCCCACTTTATGGGAGAGAACGACATACACTTACATACACCGTCCCACTTTATGAGAGAGAACTACATACACTTACGTACGTCGTCCCACTTTATGAGAGAGAACTACATACACGTACGTACACCGTCTCATTTTATGAGAGA
This sequence comes from Archivesica marissinica, assembly GCA_014843695.1. NCBI lineage: Eukaryota > Metazoa > Mollusca > Bivalvia > Venerida > Vesicomyidae > Archivesica > Archivesica marissinica. Next base: position 75,539,037 of record CM026390.1, on the reverse strand, counting down.
GAACTACATACACTTACGTACACCGTCCCACTTTATGGGAGAGAACTACATACACTTACGTACACCGTCCCACTTTATGGGAGAGAACTACATACCCTTACTTACACCGTCCCACTTTATGAGTGAGAACGACATATACTTACGTACACCGTCCCACTTTATGGGAGAGAACTGCATATACGTACGTACACCGTCCCACTTTATGAGAGAGTACTAGATACACTTACGTACACCGTCCCACTTTATTAGTGAGAACGACATACACTTACGTACACCGTCCCATTTTATGAGAGAGAACTACATACACTTACGTACACCGTCCCACTTTATGGGAGAGAACTACATACACTTACGTACACCGTCCCACTTTATGGGAGAGAACTACATACACTTACGTACACCGTCCCACTTTATGAGTGAGAACGACATACACTTACGTACACCGTCCCATTTTATGATAGAGAACTACATACACTTACGTACACCGTCCCACTTTATGGGAGAGCACTACATACACTTACGTATACCGTCCCACTTTATGGGAGAGAACTACATACACTTACGTACACCGTCCCACTTTATGGGAGAGAACTACATACACTTACGTAAACCGTCCCACTTTATGAGTGAGAACGACATACACTTATGTACACCGTCCCACTTTATGGGAGTGATTGACATATACTTACGTACGCCGTCCCATTTTATGGGAGAGAACGACATACACTTACGTACACCATCCCATTTTATGAGAGAGAACGACATACACTTACGTACACCGTTCCATTTTATGAGAGAGAACGACATACACTTACGTACGCCATTAGTCATACCTTATCATCAGTTCTGTCGGAGATAGTTACATGTACATTCATACCTTAGGTAGCAGCAGTTATGTCGGAGGTAGTTACATGTACATTCATACCTTAGGTAGCAGCAGTTATGTCGGAGGTAGTTACATGTACATTCATACCTTAGGTAGCAGCAGTTATGTCGGAGGTAGTTACATGTACATTCATGCCTTAGGTAGCAGCAGTTATGTCGGAGGTAGTTACATGTACAGTCATACTTTAGAAAGCAGCAGTTTTGTCGGAGGTAGTTACATGTACAGTCATACCTTAGGTAGCAGCAGTTCTGTCGGAGGTAGTTACATGTACATTCATACTTTAGAAAGCAGCAGTTCTGTCGGAGGTAGTTACATGTACATTCATACCTTAGAAATTAGCAGTTATGTCGGAGGTAGTTACATGTACATTCATACCTTAGAAATTAGCAGTTATGTCGGAGGTAGTTACATGTACATTCATACCTTAGGTAGCAACAGTTCTGTCGGAGGTAGTTACATGTACAGTCATACTTTAGAAAGCAGCAGTTCTGTCGGAGGTAGTTACATGTACATTCATGCCTTTGGTAGCAGCAGTTATGTCGGAGGTAGTTACATGTACATTCATACCTTAGGTAGCAGCAGTTCTGTCAGATGGAATCATAGTGTTGTACAAATAATCAAGAATAGTTCGAGAAAAGCGCAGCAGACATGGAACAAGAATTTCGGAAATCAAACACATTATTGTTATGTCCTCACTTTGCGGATAGCCGGTATTGGTCACGTGACAGAACGTGACACGCTCCTGCCTGTTTGCGCAAGCGCTTGGAAAGATTGATGAAGTATGGTAAGAGACATCGATCAGATCCTTGGAATCATTACAAAATGAGACAGCTGCTTTCAGATACGGCCATGTGCGCACCATTCCGAGAATAATGTATTGACATATGTAGGATAAGTGTTTGTATATAACGAGAAATAATTTGAATATTATCCAGCTAGGACCGTTGGGACAGGGAATAATAATAGAGAAGTGATTGTGAACATTCACCAGGTAAGTCGTTAGATCAGTGGCTGGACATTATCTAGCACTAGTGTTGACATGTTATCAACTATATAAACAAACAGAAACCATATAAACCTAGCTATAGATTATAGATATTTTGCAGGAAACGTTCAGTTTTATATATAAATAGTGCCAGTCTGAGATATTTTGGTAGGTGGTTGGAGTAAGGAAATGTTTGGGGGTGGGGCTGTTTGTTGTTGAGAATTCATACTTTAATTAACTTTATTTACAGTACTTTATTTTCATGCAATGGATTTATTTCAACGGACACCCAAGTCACGCTATACAGTGTGTATCTACGCATAGGTTGTTTCACACGTTATTGAGTTGAGATAAAGTCAATGTACTGTAATCAAAGTCACTATGCCGTAGGCTGTGCGGCTGTGCGGCTGTGCGGCTGTGCGGCTGTGCGGCTGTGCGGTGAGGTGCGTCATCTAATCTTGTTACTTGTGGCTCAAATTAAATTTGAAATATAGATGTTCTTCTGAAAACTTTGATTAATTTATTGGTGTATATTTGTTCGATGCTACGGCTCAAGAAATAGTGACATTACTAACTTGCCAGGCACTACACCGGACAGTGCATGTCAACATTTCAATTCAACACTTGGTGTATTTCGTTTATTAATGTTCAGATGATTTAATTGCATATTATATATGGGTGGGTGGATGTACAGAAGGCATTTGACCACATTAACCCATAGAAGTGTACTGTAAAATTCATCATGTGGTGTAATGTTGCAGCACAGGTGTTGTGGCGATACTATTATGTTAGAGCCCAGATGTTGGAGGCGAGAATGCAATGTCAGTTTAGACAATATTTTATTCAAGAATGGTGCATAACATAGGAATAGTTGCAATAGCACAGTTGGATTAGAATAAAAAGTTACATTGTAACTTATTTGAATCCCTTTCCTTCAATACAATTACATACATACATTGTATTCTGTTCTTACAGGTTACATTACAAGTATTGTTTAGTATGACATAATGCTATAGAGCGAGTTTAAGCACACGAGGAAAAAACATGCAACAAAAACGTTCGGAAATATACGAGTTTGTTGGAATGTAATGTTGCAGCCCAGGTGTTGGTGGCGAGAATGTAATGTTGGAGCCCAGATGTTGGTGGCGAGAATGTAATGTTGGAGTCCAGATGTTGGTGGCGAGAATATAATGTTGGAGCCCAGATGTTGGTGGCGAGAATGTAATGTTGGAGCCCAGGTGTTGGTGGCGAGAATGTAATGTTGGAGAATGTAATGTTGGAGCCCAGATGTTGGTGGCGAGAATGTAATGTTGGAGAATGTAATGTTGGAGAATGTAATGTTGGAGCCCAGATGTTGGTGGCGAGAATGTAATGTTGGAGCCCAGGTGTTGGTGGCGAGAATGTAATGTTGGAGCCCAGATGTTGGTGGCGAGAATGTAATGTTGGAGCCCAGATGTTGGTGGCGAGAATGTAATGTTGGAGTCCAGGTGTTGGTGACGAGAATGTAATGTTGGAGTCCAGGTGTTGGTGGCGAGAATGTAATGTTGGAGTCCAGGTGTTGGTGGCGAGAATGTAATGTTGGAGTCCAGGTGTTGGTGACGAGAATGTAATGTTGGAGTCCAGGTGTTGGTGGCGAGAATGTAATGTTGGAGTCCAGGTGTTGGTGGCGAGAATGTAATGTTGGAGTCTAGGTGTTGGTGGCGAGAATGTCATGCTGGATCCCATGTGACGACGGCGCGAATGTAATGGTGGTTACCATGTGTTGGTGTTGAGAATGTAATGTTGAAGCCCAGTACCCGAGATCATAACACATTTCTTAGATCTCACACTCAAACTCGAGGAATTTGATTGGTTGTGTACGCGGTTGACACTCAGCAGAACATACCGATCAGAAGCGTGCAACTGAATTCGATAATGGAGAAGAATTGTATGACCTATGTGCCAGGTGCTTGAAACACTACATTCTATATCATTTAAAATGTCGGCAAATCCTGATTTCTTAAAACTTTATGACAATAAACTCGAATATCTCTATGTAAGTAAATGGTGATATTTAAGAAATGAATCGCGGGTTAAATAGTTTCCATCGGGGTATGAACTACATTGAACGCGCTTAAAATATGCTGAGGCCGAAGGAAATATACTATGCTTTAACATTTTCTATTGAACCTATTGTGTTTTACGTTTATTTATCGTCGTTACCGTTTGCATATATGAGGGACGCCTCCTATAGAGATTAGTCATTTTAGATTTTTAGACAGAAACCCATTCCAGAGTCTCATCTGGCTCTTTTATTTACGTGCACCGACACGAGACCTCGGTTTAACGTCCCACCTGAAAGACTATTCATTTTACAAAGGTCAGATGGGGGATCGAACCAGCGATCCCTGGATTACCAGTCCAGTGTGTTACCACTGAACCTATTTCCTGTTTTTACGCAAATGATATTACCGTTGACTACACAAATAGCGTCATTGTTATGATGATATAGCCAACGATTGAACCAGTATCATAAATATAATTATCACACAACTATGCTTGTATTCATTTCATACAGCCATCACATATATTTTATATGTACATACGTGTAATACAATCTGGAGGAATTCTGATTGGTTGAGAGAATATTCCTTATAATTTGTAAATTTAAATTATGCATATTTCTTTGTGAATTGGTACAGCCAACGTTAACGATAAGACAAATAACGATTTAAAACAAGTCATGGCGAAATTATAAAACTGTTTAAAACCTAAGTATAATGGTATTTTGCGTAGTGACGTCATGACAATTTGAGCTGACGCCAGAGACGCTAGGTTCCAAAATGAAAGTAGCAACGTTTTTTTTGTCCAAACGAGCGTTATAAAGTAACGTGATAACAGAGTATTACACTCACAGTGATTGCATACCAAATTCTATGAAACTCGTTTCATAAAATATAGTACGAACTCACAAATCATGTCAGATCATATATTTATACACAGGTCGCTCAATCCCCATGCTTGTTGGCAAAAGTATTTTCTTACGGTGACTTAAGCATTCGCTGTATTAAAATCCAGTAATTCCGTGCTTTATGTGAGAATAAAGCTGTATAGAAGATGACATCTATTGATTCACAATCGTACGAGATCAATCGTGGTGTAGACTGAACGGTTACAAAACTCTCGAGCATATCACTACAGTAACCTACTTCAGTTGGAAACATTTGAATACGTGGTATTCTATATAGCACCACATACCGTATCCGGGCATCACCATATATCATATCCGGGCATCATCAAATGCTCCATCGTGTCAAAACCGCATGCTCCACCATGGCGTCACCGTACATAACATCCGGTCATCATTGCATGCTCCATCATGGCGTCACCGTATATCATATCCGGTCATCATTGCATGCTCCACCATGGCGTCACCGTATATCATATCCGGTCATCATTGCATGCTCCATCATGGCGTCACTGTATATCATATCCGGTCATCATTGCATGCTCCATCATGGCGTCACGCCATGCTGGAGCGTCACCGTATATCACATCCGGTCATCATCAAATGCTCCATCGTGTCAAAACCGCATGCTCCACCATGGCGTCACCGTATATCATATCCGGTCATCATTGCATGCTTCATCATGGCATCACCACATGCTCCATCATGGCATAACCACATGCTCCATCATGGCATTACCACATGCTCCATCATGGCATCACCACATGTTCCATCATGGCATCACCACATGTTCCATCATGGCATCACCACATGTTCCATCATAGCATCACCACATGTTCCATCATGGCATAACCATATGCTCCATCATGGCATCACACATGCTCCATCATGGCATAACCACATGCTCCATCATGGCATCACCACATGTTCCATCATGGCATCACCACATGCTCCATCATGGCATTACCACATGCTCCATCATGGCATCACCACATGCTCCCTCCATAATGACATCACCACATGTTCCATCATGGCGTCGCCACCAGCTACATCATGGCGTCACCACTTTCTCCATCATGTCATCACCACATGCTCCATCATGGCATTACCACATGTTCCATCATGGCATCACCACATGTTCCATCATGACATCACCACATGTTCCATCATGGCATCACCACATGTTCCTTCATGGAATAACCACATGTTCCATCATGGCATTACCACATGCTCCATCATGGCATCACCACATGTTCCATCATGGCATCACCACATGTTCCATCATGGCATCACCACATGTTCCATCATGGCATCACCACATGCTCCATCATGGCACCACCACATGCTCCATCATGGCATCACCACATGTTCCATCATGACATTACCACATGCTCCATCATGGCATAACCACATGCTCCATCATGGCATTACCACATGCTCCATCATGGCATAACCACACGCTCCATCATGGCATCACCACATGCTCCATCATGGCATTACCACATGCTCCATCATGGCATTACCACATGCTCCCTCCATAATGACATCACCACATGTTCCATCATGGCGTCGCCACCAGCTACATCATGGCGTCACCACTTTCTCCATCATGGCATTACCACATGCTCTATCATGGCGTCACCACATGCTCCACCATGACATTACCACATGCTCCATCATGACATCACAATATCTCATCCATTGACATGTATTAGTTCCCTAATTGATACATTCATGAGTGAGATTTGATGTTAATTGTTGATATTATCGTTCACTGTATATATGGAATTGCACTCGGTGACTAAGAGGACTAAAGTAACGTCAATGTAGTTGGTATTAAATATTTACATGTTTTGTGATATGATATATTTAGGAGGGGGGGGGGTATTCATTATACCTCCACTGTCTGAAGAGCAATCAGCATATAGCCTGATCAGACGGCATGTTCTGTTCTGTCCGATAGGGTTCTCTACTCTTTTTTTTACAAAGTCGCTTTTATGCGACATTGGCGGTGAAAGAGTTATGGGTATACATGTTTATAAAATAGCGCGCACTGCATACTCTTTGTAGTGGCTTGTTGCTATTGCTGGTTAGAATGGTACAGTCCAATGCATTCTAACATTATTAATTAATTAAAAGTTTTATTTCTTAATACTTTTTTCTTTGTGGACTTTTGCGACTGACGATCACGGAACAAGATCCAATATAGATTTATTGCCATCAATTTTCTCATTTCCCTTTTCTACTCTACTAGACAATTACATATCACCATATGCTATGCCATATTATATATAGTTTATCTACTTTTCAGCTTTAACATTAATATATAATTCCAATGTACTGTTTTCACAAATAGTGAATCTTGTGATTGCATTTGATTTGCATATACATTGTATGTTGAGAGCCGCATGGTAGATTAACTTTTGTTAAATGAGTTCTCTCGTAAAATAAATTATTTATTATTATTATTATTATTGTTTTTTATTATTATTATTATGCAGTACCTCACCAGTCACTACAGTATTCTAGTGAAATGATGCTCAAAGTAGGGACGAGACTCCGGGGGCCGGCAAGTGTGGTAACAATTTAATAAAAGTTGATCACACAGAATACTATATTAGCCAAATACTATTGGAAAATGGAAAGTATATCAACAGAACATGTGTGTTTATTAGTATAAGATTGCAATTTATTTAAGAAATGAATCGCGTGTTAATAGTTTCTATCGGGTATGAACTACATTGGACTTGTTTAAAGTTAGTGTGGATGCATTCGACCTCCACACACTTTAACCAATGTAGTTAATACCCCGATGGAAATAATTAAACCGCGATTCATTACTTATATTTACATTAAATATTCTTTTCCATGATACAAAGAAAATATAACACACTGCATTTTGTCCAAATTTGCAACTTACCGTGTGCCGAAACAGGTTAATAGATCATCCTTGGAACAGCGTAAACTTTAAGACGCCTTTTCTCGCGACGAAAGCTGCCAACACTGCGAATGCGCATGCCCGTAACATCGAGTACGCATGTCAGCTGCATATCATTAGTTGAGAACCCTCATACGAAATTGTATGCAATCAGGGCACATACGTTCATCGAAGGAAATACAATAGCGATGTAAATATTTCGTCTCATGAGCCCAGAAATAATGTATTTGCACTTGACGAAATATCAATATCGCTGAGCATTCAATGAAACAAATTACAATCGTATGCTAAACACAACTATTATATATATATATGCAAACACAAACAATAGAAACATACAGATAACAAGAGAAAATTTGTGTTCCCGTTTTCATGAATTCACATTTGAAATACAAACAAGCTGTACTAAGACTTTAGTCACACAGATAAAAGTTCGGGTTTTTATTGTACACAGAATGGTAACATCAATTACCATACATAATAATTTATACTATCTATCTATCTTCCTTTAATGCCGAACCTCTAGTATACTAGAGGACATAGAAAACGCACACTTCGGATAAGTGTGTTTTACATGAAAAACAATAACTATATAAATACAGAGTTTAAAACATTTTGGAATAGTTTTAGTTGTTCAGTTTGTGTTTTGTAATAAAGATGTGATATATCTTTGATGGAATCCTTCGTATTTCGTTTTCATGTAATACTAAGCATGTAATGTACGCGTGCGTTTTCTATGTCCTCTAGTATAGATACAATATTATTCATGCTTATTGTGTAAGAATGAGTTCTGGCTTATGGTATAATAATGAGTTCTGGCTTATGGTATAAGAATTATTTCTGGCTTATGGTGTACGAATGAGTTCTGGCTTATGGTATAAGAATGAGTTCTGGCTTATGGTATAATAATGAGTTCTAGCTTATGGTATAAGAATGAGTTCTGGCTTATGGTGTAAGAATGAGTTATAGCTTATGGTATAAGAATGAGTTCTGGCTTATGGTGTAAGAATGAGTTCTAGCTTATGGTATAAGAATGAGTTCTGGCTTATGGTGTAAGAATGAGTTATAGCTTATGGTATAAGAATGAGTTCTGGCTTATGGTATAAGAATGAGTTCTAGCTTATGGTGGGTGTAACACATACGTACATGTATGTATATGTGACTACATAATGCTATCACACAAAAACAACAAATTACGAGTGTTTAAAAAGATTGATTATTCAATACGGCATTAAGTATATACGTATACTGATATGTGTTTACTAATTGCAATTATTTGCATTTACATATCTCTACTGAATCAATCTATTTATACATTAACCTAAATACATCGGTATTGGTGTTTGTAAAGCTGATTGAATGTACTGTGTTCTATCGCTGCAAGATGAAATGCCGTTGACCACAAACGACGCACACACGCACGCACGCACGCTCGCAACGCACGCACGCACGCACACACACACGCACACAGTTCCCCCCTGGCAGATACATACTCTGATTCTGCATCACATCGTAAATTGAAGTTCCCTGAGAGAATATGTATTATCCAATAACGTATGGATTATACAGCGAAATTAATAGACATATTGTACAGGACATTATTCCATAGCGTACTTACTGGACCATGACTGATAGCTGATAGGGAATTTACGCCGTCTACATGCTAGAATGCGTCGGAAAACTTTATGGTAACTCCTGAATAGTACTCGTATAAATTCCAGAACAGTCCACGCACGCAAAGTCCTGTCCTGTACTCACCAAAAGTACCATATATATATATATATATATTCGAGCTGAGCAATAATCCATGCATAGACCAGTCCTGTGTTCACCAAAAGTCCCATATATACTCCAGCTGAGCAATAATCCACGCATAGACCTGACCTGTGTTCACCAAAAGTCACATATATACTCGAGCTGAGCAATAATCCACGCATAGACCAGTCCTGTGTTCACTAAAAGTCCCATATATACTCGAGCTGAGCAATAATCCACGCATAGACTAGTCCTGTGTTCACCAAAAGTCCCATATATACTCGAGCTGAGCAATAATCCACGCATAGACTAGTCCTGTGCTCACCAAAAGTCCCAAATATACTCGAGCTGAGCAATAATTCACGCATAGACTAGTCCTGTGTTCACCAAAAGTCCCATATATACTCGAGCTGAGCAATAATCCATGCATAGACCAGTCCTGTGCTCACCAAAAGTCCCATATATACTCGAGCTGAGCAATAATCCACGCATAGACCAGTCCTGTGTTCACCAAAAGTCCCATATATACTCGAGCTGAGCAATAATCCACGCTAAAACCAGTCCTGTGTTCACCAAAAACCCCATATATACTCGAGCTGAGCAATAATCCACGCATAGACCAGTCCTGTGTTCACCAACAGTCCCATATATACTCGAGCTGAGCAATAATCCACGCATAGACCAGTCCTGTGTTCACCAAAAGTCCCATATATACTCGAGCTGAGCAATAATCCACGCATAGACCTGACCTGTGTTCACCAAAAGTCCCATATATACTCGAGTTGAGCAATAATCCACGCATAGACCAGTCCTGTGTTCACTAAAAGTCCCATATATACTCAAGCTGAGCAATAATCCACGCATAGACCAGTCCTGTGTTCACCAAAAATCCCATATATACTCGAGCTGAGCAATAATCCACGCATAGACCAGTCCTGTGTTCACCAAAAGTCCCATATATACTCGAGCTGAGCAATAATCCACGCATAGACCAGTCCTGTGTTCACCAAAAGTCCCATATATACTCGAGCTGAGCAATAATCCACGCATAGACCAGTCTTGTGTTCACCAAAAGTCCCATATATACTCGAGCTGAGCAATAATACACTCACATGTCTGTCCGTTTCTACAACAACTATGGAGCATCCGTGGGGGTCATGGATTAAGCGATAATATCGTGATTGATAGGTTGTGAGTTGGAACCCCGCAAGAACCACGGTTGTAATGTCCGTAGATAAGACACTTAATTCCCTCCCCTCCATCCATTGCTTCCTCCCTCCACTCCCTCCTCTCTCCCCCTCCCCCCTCTCTCTCTATCTCTCTCGATCTATCTCTCTCTCGACAGTAATATCACATATATAGCATAATATCATGTTAGTCAGATTTGCTATAATAAAATGTGTAACCATAGCAACCGGTACTCTTTATGCTGTAAAATCTGAAAATTTATGATTCTGTTTCAATAAAGGAATAGCTATGAAAGGTAATAAATTGTACAAGAAAAACAAGTGCAGTTTATTTATCTTACATGTATAGTCGAACTCTTTGACAAAATTGTCTTGAACTATAATTTTGTTTCAAGAAAAGCGTCACATTTTGCAGTCGAGATTTTCTGACGTCAAAATTGACATTGGAACGTTACATAAGACTTATATTGTATTGAAGACGGATTTCAATATAACTGAACACTAAAATTAGCCTTTTCAGCCAAGTGCAGGAAACCATAGTGGGGTGTACCATAAAAATGGACAAAACGGCACTTATATATTTTGGAAGATTTACATCTTGACATAATAAAAATGTGTTGTGGCAAGCAATTGGGAGTAGCTTAACAACATTGTTTGCCATTTGAAAAAGTACCTTCGGATTGAAAAAATATTGCTTACTTTTGAGGGTATGGGAAGCACAATTGGGCTCAAATGACTAAAAACAAACATATTCTATCATTATTTGGTATCAAATTATTCAGAACACCGTTGTCTACCATATTCAACAATGAATGTTGGTGTGAGTTATATAATGACGTAAATTATATGCTTAAAGTGACTTGTTTCGCTAAAAACGGGAACAAAATGCTTATATTTTCCGTCTAATAAAACAATTGCAAAAATCAAATGATTTACACATGATGTTAAAGTTTGATTTATTAGTACAAACTATCCAGTTGAAACACATGAAATAACCAATATACAAGGGGTCATTACACACTGCAATACTGTAAAGGGACGTAATTCAAATATTTATAAAGATTTTTACAAATATTTATCCGTAAGACTGATCATTGATTTTTTTGTATCAGTTTGTGTTTTATGTGTCTGCATATTTTTTAAAGAGTACTTTTAAATTTGACACAATGAGGCTACAATACCTAATGTAAATTAATGCACTATATTTATTACTTCCTTTTATTTCAACAAATGTATTTATTAAAGGACTATATCAGAACTATTGTTCAAATTACTCAATTACCATGTGACTCATCAATACATGAACACTACCGATATATTAGTCATGCACATTGTCATTGTCTGATGATATAGTTTATATACCTGTTCTACAGGTTAATTGAATATCAGCTCAGTATCACTGTCGATCTCTTCGTCATCGGCTTCTGTATCTGGTATGTAAAATTCTCCATCTTCACGCTGATTTGAACAAGATGTTAGTTTGCACATCTGAGTGCATTTCAGTTTATTTTTTAGACAAGAACATGTGTCTGGTTTGCATATACGAGAACAGTTGCACATCAACAACTCCATTACAGCATCCGGTGCAGTAGGAACATCATTCCATTCAACAGAGATAGCCACTACCATTTGTACCATCTTCTTCGCTAAGACGCCAACCATTTCCTATTGGAGATGGAACATCAGGGGAAGGTTCAATACATCGTCTCCAAATAGCACACTGGTAATTGGCTCTCATACAATGTTTAAGAAGGGATGCTGCACAGGGTGGCAACTGCCAATATTCAATTTCTCCTTTCTTTGCACAGAAAAGTCGATATCGTAGTTCATTTACATCAGCTGTAGAGGTTCTAGATGAATACATGGTGCATGTAAATGTTTCAAGACCATCAAACAGTTCATCAGAGAGTGACCAATTTGTCCCAAGTAATTTGAACATATCCTGAAAACTAGTCACTGCTTTAGACGTTTATATGCCGTCACCTTTCCACGGCCTGCAAAAGCACTCACTGTGTCACATCCTGTAAAGCTATGCAATCCTGGCAAAGCTTCACATACATCCTGTCCAACTGAACATGCTAGTTTACCAATGTCGATATACTTTGTCCGTGTTTGAGTGCTCTTCTTTTGATACATTTGACACCCTAAATCTGATACATTTGCTAGACACAGAAGTGTTACATCAGTATCTTCAGATACCACTAATACTGAGCCAAAGCCATTCCTTGATACGTGTTTGGCATGTAACAGTAATCTAGTGTCAGCTTCTTCTTGAGATGATTTCAACTCTTCTACTTCTTCACTACCATCTTCAGTGATAACGAAACATTCATCCTCACATGTCACAAACAGCTGCTTATGACCAATCGTCTCACTATGATCTGGTTGCTTCCAGTCATTCACAAGGAATTTGATAAGGTTCTTCTTGTTTTCAGATCCTTTGAGAAACGTTCTCCACTGCTGTACATTATGACCTGGTGCTATATCCTTGAACTATGTACTATCCGCTGATCCTCTATTAATACGTTCAGCATCCTTGATTGAGCCATCCTGATAAACATCAAAAACCATATCAACCCTGCCACAACCTCTACTTTCGCCCATTATCAAGGACAGAACATGTTGCGATAACACAGCAAAGGTCATTTGGTTAGCATGGACTTTTTGCAATAGTGCCATTCCGTCAATGATACAGGCTTTGTTCTCGCCAAGTGATTCTGCTGGTTTGACATTCTTTATTCTGCAAAACGTTTTCCAATGATACCGAGCAGTGTGCAAATCGTATGGAACACTCCCATTCTTGGTACTACTCCATTGAATCTGTCTGGGTGTTTCCATATTATATCAGTGGCTTTCGCATAAAGAGCTTGGTCAAACACAACAACAATGTTTGGTAGTTCTAGGGATTCCATTACCTGAACAGACTGTGTCAGGACTTCATTGATAGTTTTCAGCTGTGTTGCAGGAGAATTTATCGTTGGCATATAACCAATGTTATCTTGCTGTATGTCTACATTGTCTCTAGTTAGTATGTTAAAGCCTGTCCAACTGCTGACTGTTTGATTAGAGGAGCAGTGTAGTCTTGTCAGTGCCCAACGATGGTTTTTCGTCACACTATCTTCGATGACCTCAGTTTCGTTTATAGGTATATACTGTCTACTGAGTGGACCGACACGCTCACCAGCATTATATTCAGGAATGGTCGGTAACGATTGTGCAATAGATCGCTTCCTTGTTTTCTCAATACGTCTCCCTGGGGCTGTGGGCAAGAAAGGACCATAATACTTCATCTGAACGGCGATTCCGTTCACTCGGTGTGACGTTTCCTTACCGCTTAATGTCTCTTCTAATCTATCAATGTTGTCTCAGGCTAGCGTCGTTGGAATATTAGGTTGAATACATTCCGGTATAGGCACATTGTCTTCAAACCTGTTGAGTTTTTCTATGCATAATGCTGTATCGATCTCCTGTAGCTGATCGTATTCATGAGACACCATGGCCAACACTTTTCACAAGTTCAACATTTCCAGTTAAAGACTTAACCGCGAATGGAAGCAAAATATGTTTTGGTGGTTTTCTTCTTCCACTGTTGACACTGTATACAATATCTTGTCCAATAGAACTAGCTGCACGTGCAACCTTTTCAGATGGGACAACTTCACCTCAGAAGAACTTTCAGGAAACTATGCAAATCAGCAGGGATGTATTCCGTTGCATCTGTCAGGTCAGATGGGAGTGGTGGCCAAGGTTCTTCTTTAACATGATCTTGAATGATGGATCTCAGTGTAATGGCCACATTACCAGAGTCATCATTACAATGAAAATTCTTTGACAAAATGTCCTGAATTTCGTATTTTAAATCTTGATTCTCTTTCACTAGCTGCTCTACCGTCAAATTATCCGGGAAAATTAGCACATTGTTTTTAGAATCTTTAGTATAGTTCAGACTTTCCTTAAACTCGAATTTATCTTACGGAGCATGTGAGTTCTGGTAGATTCCTTTATTTCTGATATTCCACTTTCTTTCACCATAATTATGTGACTTCAAACTCTCCCTTAATTCTGAACGTTTTTTGACATTGGGTTCAGAAAACATGTCTCTCATTTGTTTAAAAAGTTCAACATATGCATTTTTTTCAGCTTCAACATATAACTGGTGTTCTAGATCTTGATCCATTGTACTGCTAGACTTGCACTTATTCTCATCTGGATCTGGTCTTGTGTACTCCATATAGCATGAATGGTGATAGTGTCCTTCTGCAGCAACTAATTCTCTCGATAGAATAGCTATGATTTTAGTGTCATTAATAGCTATTGCTCTTTGTCTCACTGTGGTATCTGCTCTCAGTTCTCCACATCTAGTCAAAGTTTCTCTCGTACGTGTGCCCTTTTTATACTTGCCAGTTTTGTCACAGAATATGCAAACAGGGGCGTACACTCCAGATGGTTGTGGTGACTGTATTCCTGACTCAATCTGACTTCTTGTCTGACGTATATCAGATGTAGAAGGACACGCTTCCTCCTCAGATTTACTGGATGATTCATTTAATTTCTGTAGTGTTTCAAGGTCTCGTTTATGGGTAAACGTTCTTCTACACTCTGTGTGATAGTACACTGACTGTTCAGGGACTGTGTCGTCTGATAATGTTCTTGCTATATCAAGCATGCCTTGATGGTTTCGAATTCTTGCAGCATTCAGAAGTGTCTGCCAGGATGGCAAATCCCTGGGAGAGGTAAGTTTAGTTGTTACAGGATTATCTACACAGTGTATTATGCACGATGCTGCTACTGTGGAATCTTGCATTGACTCGTCATCACTGCTCTCACTGTTTGCAGCCATCGTCCGATATGCTGGTCAAATTCCGCAATAAAATAAAAATTTGTAGCACACTATTTTCCAAAATGTTTTATTTGTTAATGTATTAGTTAAAAGCCTAAATAGTATATTTTATGTGTGCTTCAATGAATAAGTATCATGAAAGGTTTTTATGATGCTACATTTAAGAGATTATAATGTTTTATCCGAAAACTGTCATATCCGAGTACTACTCTAGTTTTAAAAAAAATCCACTAAAATGACTTCCCTCCCTACTGTGTCATTCCATTTTTAATTAGTACATGTAGATAATGTATCAGTAGAGGGACAACAGTTTTGCAAAATAATGTACACTTACAGTCACAAAGAATCGACATTTGATGACTAGAACATTGCTTGTTTCTATTTGTTTACATCACACTACAAATGGCGTTATTTATAAAAGGGACAACATTGAAGTGACTTGCCAGGATTTCAGTTGCATAATTATCTAACAACAGTTTAGCACATTTGGCTTGATAGAAAATATGTTTTTCATGTCTTCTGGAATGAAAAACAGCCGTTTTTCAGTATTTTATATCCAATTTCTGACAATCTAATTAATATTCATGGTTATGCAAATGAGAAAATTTACATAAATTATCATAAAATGAAAGCATTATCAATACTGTTTAGTTTGAAACTAATATGAACTTTCTACAATGAAAGATTGCCTAGTTCTGGCATATAATTGATACCATATCCAAATATCTGAATTTGGGATACCGTTGCCATGGAAACGGCTCAGCAGACCTATTAGCTACCCGTTACAGCTTGCCACAAACCATTTTCTGTCTTCATATTTGATATATAATCAAGCTAGGTAGGTGTCGTTTTGTCCATTTTTATGGTACACCCAATTCATCTTACCTGGAATACTAAATAGATACATGCTTATGCTTGCAGATAAATCAAGGGAGATAATACATTATGAACTTTGCTCAGTTTGTGCCATTTTCTCAGTCCATATATTGACATTGCCTGTCACGTATACGATACATGTATGTAATATTAACGCACACATTCACAATGTCCATCAGATTTACGCCAGAATTGCAATTACGTCAGGCACGTGGCGTCCAATTATACCAGAACAGTTAGTTTATACAAATTTATTTTAGCTCGATTGCGAAACAAGTTCTTACAACTTATATTAATCACTCTCGATACCTCATTCTTGATGGAATCTATCGCCTCGAAGGAGAGAGAGAGAAAGAGAGAGAGAGAGAGAGAGAGAGGAGAGAGAGAGAGAGAGAGAGAGGAGAGAGAGATAGAGAGAGCGAGAGAGAGAGGAGAGAGAGAGAGAGAGGAGGAGAGAGAGAAGGAGGAGAGAGAGAGAGAGAGAGAGAGAGAGAGAGCGAGAGAGAGAGAGAGAGAGAGAGATAGAGAGAGAGAGGAGAGAGAGAGAGACAGAGAGAGGAGAGAGAGAGAGAAGAGGAGAGAGAGAGAGGAGAGAGAGAGAGAGAGGAGAGAGAGAGAGAGAGAGAGAGGAGAAGATGCAATGTGGAATTTAAATGCCTTACCTAAGGGTGCACTCGTAACGGCTCCACCAAATCAGAACAGTTAATGAATACTATTCAGTGGCGTAGCTTCCTGTAGGCAATGTAGACACATGCCAACACATTTTCTTCAAACATGGAAATTATGAAATTGCGAAACAATGCAATACAACATGATGGGTAAGGGGCGGAGGTGTAGGATGTGCAGAGAACACATCGAATATGAAACAACGCAATAAAACATGAAGGGTACGGGTAAGGGTAAGGGGCGGGGGTGTATGATGTGCAGAGAACACATCGAATATGAAACAATGGAATAAAACATGAAGGGTAAGGGGTGGAGGTGTAGGATGTGCAGAGAGCACATCGAATATGAAACAATGCAATACAACATGATATAGAGTTTCTAAAGGGTATACCCCCGGGGACACCCACCCCATCCTAATAGTGGCTGCATATATACAAAGCCCAAGCTACGCTGCTATTCCAGTTGAGCTACGTAACACGACCCGACCCACTATTTCTAGTTGAGTTACGTAACACGCTCCGACCCACTATTTCTAGTTGGTATACAGGGAAGGTAGGTTCGATCCCCCGTCCCCTAATAAAATTAACAGTCTTTCAGATGGGACATTAAACCGAGGTCTCGTGTCGGTGCTGTACACAGTGCACGTAAAAGAACCAGAGGAGTCTCTGGAATGGGTCTCTGTCTGTATCATTGCACTATCCTCCAAAAATCTAAAATGACCAATCTCTTCAGGAGGCGTCGCTCATATGGGCAACCGGTAGCGACGATAAATAAACGTAAAACACACACACAGTGTGGCAATTCCATCGTTTCTAATTACTAGTACTACAGATTGTATTGTGTTACTGCGATGATTGACATATCGATCTGTTATCACCAGACGATCAGCCTATCAGTGGATAGAATGAATGGGTCAGTCTTGATAAAAGCTCAATGCTTCTCTGTTCACTTACATCTTATACCTAAGAATGGACCCGCGTACAGGGCCGTCGCTGGGGCTATTTTGATGATACGCACGGCCAAATATGCTTGCTTGTCGAGTGAGCATAGCGAGCGAGTACACTAGGGGGGGGTCCGGGGGAGATTTTTTGAAATGAGGAAGCAATTTCAATGCATTTTGTAACATACAATTGTAGGACTAAAGTTCTTACGACAATCGGTATAAAGTAAGGCTAGATGTATACTATACATGATCTATCGCTCTTATAAATTAAACAAGTACGTAAAATAGCACAAACTAAATTTCGAAATACACCATATTTGCAATGGGCTCAATTATTCCACCACTCCCACACATTACGGCGTCTATGTACCCCCGCCCCCCCCGGTTTTAATGCATTTTTGGAGTTTTCATTTTCTGAGACCAATGATACGCACGTGCGTACTTGCGTATGCCCAGCGACGGGCCTGGCGTATATATGAATACATCAATGTTGTGTGTGTGCGTATAGAAATACACATAAACTGATATGTCTTCATTTACACTGATACGGTTCTATATATCTCGCACTGGGATTGGATCACTCATTATATAGTACAGTATCCAGCAACTCGGTACAGATTGACAAGGCCCTGGTTTTATTTTCATTATTTCGTTTTCATTCACACTGCGAGATGTGTGTGACCTGCATGGACGAAATTAGCATGTCTGCATCAACTAACTAACTGCTGGGAATTCATTATACTGTAGTATCAGTATTTGTTTGCATTGAGGTCACAGCTCTACACTGCAACGTATTGTACACGTATATATGTCACAGCTCTATACTGAAACGTATTGTACACGTATATATGTCACAGCTCTACACTGAAGCGTATTGTACACGTATATATGTCAACGCTCTACACTGAAACGTATTGTACACGTATATATGTCAAAGCTCTACACTGAAACGTATTGTACACGTATATATGTCACAGCTCTACACTGCAACGTATTGTACACGTATATATGTCACATCTCTACACTGAAACGTATTGTACACGTATATATGTCACAGCTCTACACTGAAACGTATTGTACACGTATATATGTCACAGCTCTATACTGAAACGTATTGTACACGTATATATGTCACAGCTCTACACTGAAACGTATTGTACACGTATATATGTCACAGCTCTTCACTGAAACGTGTTGTACACGTATATATGTCACAGCTCTACACTGAAACGTATTGTACACGTATATATGTCACAGCTCTACACTGAAGCGTATTGTACACGTATATATGTCACAGCTCTTCACTGAAACGTATTGTACACGTATATATGTCACAGCTCTACACTGAAACGTATTGTACACGTATATATGTCACAGCTCTACACTGAAACGTATTGTACACGTATATATGTCACAGCTCTACACTGAAACAGTATACATGTGTGGCGTCCGTGGTCCATTGGTAGAGTGTCGGATTTGGAATCGAACGGTCCTGGGTTCGATACTCGGTCTGGCAACGTATGTAATGTCATTGGGCAAGGCATCTCAACAATTTTACACATTGCTTAGTACTGGTTTACCGCTTAGGTCGTCTAAGCCTGACCAGGAAAACATGTCTAGGTCCCCGCAATGGATTTGACATTAATGGGACATACATACATACATTCTGTAGAGGAACAGACACTATGCGTGACACTAGTGTCAGGGGTAGACTGGTGTATCATGCACGTTCTGACACGTCAACTATCACTGATAATTGACTTACAACATTCGAATATATATCTTGATTCATTATTTACAACGTATCTAAATAAACCTTTCATTTTATTATTAGTTTATACAAATTTATTTTAGCTCGATTGCGAAACAAGTTCTTACAACTTATATTAATCACTCTCGAGACCTCATTCCTGATGGAATCCATCGCCACGAGGGAGAGAGAAGAGGCAACGTGGAATTTAAACGCCTTGCCTAAGGGCACAATCGTAACAGCTCCAGCGGGGCTCGACATCCGGACCTTTCGCACCTGAAGCGAACACTGCTCTATCACGTCTTCCACGACTTTTATTATTATTAAAGGGAAGGACACCCTTAGTAGTCATTGCTACATCAGTATAGCATGTGTAATTGCCTTTGTACAGCCGCCTATGCTGACCATCAGTATGACCGTGACAATTATTTCCCGAAGTTGGACATGTTCATATCTAATATAAAGCTACATGTAATTAGAAAGTGTCAGCTATACAGCTAACATATCGTGTTGCATATCGTGTTGCATAGCATGTTGCATATCGTGTTTAATATCGTGTATCATTTGAAAAGCATTGCACGTTGTATCGGAGGTTATAGAATAGACAGTAATAATTGAACTTCCGTAAAGTTTCAACGCCCCTTTTTCAAACCAGAGTGTGCCTTGTTTTGTGGAAACGTGCCAGCTAATGTCGACAACAAACGTACTGGAATTGTAAATTGAAGCTGGTGCCTTATTTCGCTTAAAGATGATCACTTTCGATCGTTTCAATTTATTACCTGTAATCAATCTGCCGTGTATAGTTCATGTGTAATTTTATCATGTATGTGTTTTACGCTTATTTATCGTCGCTACCGGTTGCCTATATGAGCGACGCCTCCTGAAGAGATTAGTCAGTTTATATTATTGGAGGATAGTGCAGTGATACAGTCATATACATGTACCAATTCCATAGTCTCCTCTGATTCTGTTACATGCATGGTGTAAAGCACCGACACGGGACCTCAGGTTTAAAATCCCATCCTGAAATACTGTTAATTTCATTAGGGTCAGACGGGGGGATCGAACCTGCGATCCCTGGATTACCAGTTCAACGTGTTAACCACTGGACTACAGATCCGTCTGTATCAGCCGTTATTATGTGTATATCAAACAAATCTGAGTGTGAACTGTGAACAAAAATTCAATTTACTACCGATGTGCTCGAGGGCTCGAGAGTTTGGTTTGCGCAATTGGCTTCATGATCGTGGAATGTGATGAATGGACACATCCAATCGATACTCATAGTGGGTGATCTATTTCTCAACAATAAAACACGTGCTTCATATCAACAGACATGTTCGATAAGCAACGTATACACAGCTAAACCTGTCTCAAGCAGACAAACAAGGGAATCACAGAAGTGGCTGCTTAGCACTGGGGGCTGCTCAATAGAGGTCAAATATATAATAAAACAGCATATTGGGAATCTGGAAACTGGCTGCTTAATACAGGTTGGTTGCTTAATAGAGGTCAAATATATAATAAAACAGCATATTGGGAATCTGGAAATTGGCTGCTTAATACGGGTTGGTTGCTTAATAGAGGTCAAATATATAATAAAACAGCATATTGGGAATCTGGAAATTGGCTGCTTAATACAGGTTGGCTGCTTAATAAAGGTGACAACTAACACAGGTATGACTGTATAGAGTTTTACATGAGTTGTGATTTCATATTTTAGGAAACAAGTTTGGAATTTTGTTATTAAGCGAGCCTTCATGTAAAAGAAATGCAATAATACAATTCAATTAATATATGTATCTACTCTTCACCACACGTACTGCATAAAAAACCACTATAATAAAACAATACAAGTACATATAACTCTCTTATAGAAATATGAGATAATTATGCAATATGCATATAAGCTGTCATACAAAAACCATCAACGCATCATATACATGTATTCCATCTGAGGAAGCAATAGAACTACTTACAAACAGCTGATCAGTCACTAGACCATATGTCCATAAGGGGAGTGGCAGCAAAACGGGTATTTCGTGTTTGTGTGTTTTACGTTTATTTATCGTACCTACCGGTTGCCCATATGAGCGACGCCTCCTGAAGAGATTAGTCATTTTAGATTGTTGGAGGATAGTGCAATGATACAGACAGAGACCCATTCTAGAATCTCCTCTGGTTCTTTTACGTGCACGGTGTACAGCACCGACACGAGACCTCGGTTTAAAGTCACATCTGAAAGACTGTTAATTTTATTTTGGTCAGACGGGGGATCGAACCTGCGATCCCAGGATTACCAGTACAGCGTGTTACCACTGGACTACAGATCTGTCTGGTTTTTCGAAATATAAATACAGTTATATATCTGTAAATTGCAATCAAGGGAAGAAACTCACGGTAACTCAAATAGACTTTATGACTATAATTATGTCATACGGTAGACTTAAATCCTAACCGAAATACAAGTCGTAATCATCATTGAATCATCAATGAATCATCAATAAATAATTAATAAATCATCATCAGTAAATCATCAATTTTTTTGAATCATCAGTAGACGTCACAGGGAAACATTCAGTTGTGTTTGTTTATTTTCTACCGTTTGCCCATATCAGCGACGTGCAGTTCACCTAACATCACCTTTCCTGGGCAAGCTCCAGCGGTTAACCAGTACTTGGTGCACCAACCTCAGTAAGAAACTGCCAACGTTTTCATATAAATGAGACACGGCCTGAGCGGGGTCCAAACCCGTGACCATCAGTGATGATAGGTTACAGTAGTATACAAGTCAGCGACCGTAACCACTCGACCACGGAGGCGGAGTGTTTTATTCTATTTACCCCCGTATATATATATATATATATATATCCATTCTGGCGTTCCATATTTAGGTATACCATAAACCGCTATAGAATGTATGTCTTAACTAAACCACATACAAAACTCAAACTCTGTTTGCAATGGGCAAGACTTGCGATCGTTTATTCAATGTAATGACGAGGTTAATTACAAGAACAAAACATATGTTTTCAAATCTCTTTGACTGTACTACGTACATATAGTCGAATACATGAAACATAGCCTCGGCGCAGACCGAGATACACGGGACCAGGGTAAAAACCATAGGTAAAAAATCATTAATAATAATGTTAAAAAACTCTGGAAAACTGTATCCAATGTACCTCGGGATGTTTCATATATTTTACTAACAATGGAAAACTGTATCCAATGTACCTCGGGATGTTTCATATATTTTACTAACAATGGAAAACTGTATCCAATGTACCTCAGGGATGTTTCATATATTTTACTAACAATGGAAAACTGTATCCAATGTACCTCAGGGATGTTTCATATATTTTACTAACAATGGAAAACTGTATCCAATGTACCTCTGGGATGTCATATATTTTACTAACAATGGAAAACTGTATCCAATGTACCTCGGGATGTTTCATATATTTTACTAACAATGGAAAACTGTATCCAATGTACCTCGGGATGTTTCATATATTTTACTAACAATGGAAAACTGTATCCAATGTACCTCGGGGATGTTTCATATATTTTACTAACAATGGAAAACTGTATCCAATGTACCTCGGGGATGTTTCATATATTTTACTAACAATGGAAAACTGTATCCAATGTACCTCTGGGATAACTCATATATTTTACTAACAACATATCTTTGATTGTAGATTCAAATAATATTGTCCAAACGATAACCTATTCGTTTAGATGTTTTACGATATACGCATAACGATAACGAATCTGAATTCAATTCGATTTTAACATTTAAATTAATATGGAAACCCGTTCATAGATCTCATTCCCGAAATAATTCGAATTTGAATAGCGAAATTGCGTGCGATACGATCGAAGCCAAGCATAGAACTGACGATCAATCGAACCATATCACATGACCAAGCACGCACTCACAGTCATGTGATCATCTTATATATATGCACCAATAATTCGCACACACAATTTTGTGCCAAGTATTGTTAAGACATACGTTCTGAGCTATACTAACGTATCGCACAGAACTTGAAATTATAGATGGTTATATAAACAATTTGCATGTGACATATTCTAACCAGTCACTATAGTAGGTCACTTCCAGGTCAGCGTGTCCAGTTTATATCTCGACACTAAAGTAGCTTACTTCGCGTATTAGATCAATGAAAATCTCTTAGTTTATACAAGTTCTTACAACTTATATTAATAACTCTCGAGACCTCATTCCTGGTGGAATCCATCGCCACGAGGGAAAGAGAAGATGCAACGTGGAATTTAAATGCATTGACTAAGGGCACAATCGTAACGGCTCCAACGGGGCTCGAACTCCGGACCTTTCGCACCTGAAGCGAACGCCCATCCACTGCGCTTTCACGACGTCCATTAAATCTCTTACAAAGCCGATTGGAATTCAGTATTTTTTACACCAAGTGGACATTTTAAAATCATCTGGACAAGGTACTCGGCTATAGCTTGTGTACACAATTCCTCAATATCCTGAACCTACTTGGTTATGCAAGGATAATCCAAGCTTATACCTAGGATGGCATTGCATGAATGTATATTACATTAAACTATCTTTATTTTACAACGATTGCGAAACAAGCTTTAACAACTTATATTAATCACTCTCGTTGGCGCGGATGAAATCGTAAATGTGGTCATTCGTAGGGGAGGAAACCGGAGTACCCGGAGAAAAAATCCACCTGTCCGATATGGCGATCACCGTACCATCTCGTACACTTTCCAGTCCGAGGATCGAACCCGGGTCGCATTGGTGAGAAGCGAGCGTGCTAACCACTGCGAAAACCGGACGGCCTATGTGTATGTTACATAATGCGGATCAGTCAGATTATGGTGTAATTAAATGTACATCCGTGTTAACTCTGTTACTAGCTTTAGTAATTTCACCAGTAGACAGAGCAACTGCCATTGGTATCACTATCCGCATGCTTTGATAGGCCTGCCATTTGAGATGACATGTTATATTTGTTATGTTGTTGTGACCCTCGCATTATATACTGACGAGTGTGTTGTGCTTCTGTTGATATTGGTAACACATATTCTATATTCATGTTGACTTAAGAATGCAAAATAATCAATTATATTCTAATTCGCTACGCTCGACCTTAAATCAATCATTTATCCCATACACACAGTAATTCTAGGGGAACAGAATTACAAACAAGATTTAGCGTAGGATTCGCCATTTATTATATACTAGAGGACATAGACAACGCACACCTACATTATATACTAGAGGCATAGACAACGCACACCAATTTTACTAGGACATAGACAACGCACCCTACATTATATACTAGAGGCATAGCAACGCACTTTTTTGGGCATAGAACGCACCCTACTTATATACTAGGTGGTTTTTGGTGGTCATATATACTAGAGGACATAGAAACGCCACCTACATTATATACTAGAGGACATAGACAACGCACACCTACATTATATACTAGAGGACATAGACAACGCACACCTACATTATATACTAGAGGACATAGACAACGCACACCTACATTATATACTAGAGGACATAGACAACGCACACCTACATTATATACTAGAGGACATAGAAAACGCACACCTACATTATATACTAGAGGACATAGAAAACGCACACCTACATTATATACTAGAGGACATAGAAAACGCACACCTACATTATATACTAGAGGACATAGAAAACGCACACCTACATTATATACTAGAGGACATAGAAAACGCACACCTACATTATATACTAGAGGACATAGAAAACGCACACCTACATTATATACTAGAGGACATAGACAACGCACACCTACATTTATACTAAGGACATAGACACGCACATCTACATTATATACTAGAGGACATAGACAACGCACACCTACATTATATACTAGAGGACATAGACAACGCACATCTACATTATATACTAGAGGACATAGACAACGCACACCTACATTATATACTAGAGGACATAGACAACGCACACCTACATTATATGATTATTTTATTTAACCATACTTTTATTTGCAAATCAATAATACATATTATGTCATACACACAAAGATACAATACTAAGCATAAGTATTACATGCAAACGAAATACGAAGGATTCCATCAAAGATATATCACATCTTTATTACAAAACACAAACTGAACAACTAAAAATATTCTAAAATGTTTAACTGTATTTATATAGTTATGTGTTTCATGTAAAAACACACTTATCCGAAGTGTGCGTTATCTATGTCCTCTAGTATATATACACTCAAGTATTCTCTTACTCGTTAAACCAGCAACCATACACGTAATTCTGTTCAGATATTGGTTAATTATTATTAATTAATATTATTAAACTTTATTTATTTTACAACGATTGCGAAGCAAGTTTTAACAACTTATATTAATCACTCTCGTTGGCGCAGCTGAACGCGTATATGAGGTCATTCGTGTAGGAGGAAATCGGAGTATCCGGAGAAAACACACCTGTCCGATCTGGCGACCACCGTACCATCTCACATACTTCTCGGTCCGAGGATCGAACCATGGTTGCATTGGTGAGACGCGAACGCGCTGACCACTGCGCTAATCGGAGAGCCAATTTATCGTACAGACACATATTCATTCGACATTATATAATATAATTTACAACAGGTAATTATGTACACATTAAATACAAATGAATTGAAATGAAAGCTAAAAGCTTATTGGATTTTACTCCAGATATTGATAATTAAGCATCTCATAATTATTATTTATTTATTATTTATTATAATGTAATATCAGTCTGCGATGTTAAGTACACCATTCTGTGTTTTAATGTATTCACCTCGATATAAGAGAGCCACGTAAATGATAAACTGTAGGACCTACCCCCAACACACTCCTCTCAACATATGATATATAATATAATATCCTCATTTTTACTTGATTTCGTTTTTTTGTGGATGAGGAGGAGGGAGGTAGACAGAATACTCGCCCCCCCCCCCAAGCCTTCTTTCCTGCCACGTGACTTCCCCAACGATTAGCTTAAACAATATTTATTTCTTTGCATATACATAGTCTAGTATACATAATATGTACATACATGTAGGATTGAGGAGATAGCAACTTGCTTAGATGGTTACCTCTTTCCTATGTACATACATGTAGGATTGAGGAGAAAGCAACTTGCTTAGATGGTTACCTCTTTCCCCAACGATTAGTATAACGATAAATATGATCAGATATTGAAATAGAACTCGTGAAGACCTATTAGTAATATATACAATTCGACTGGAATCGATACCTCCCCGTAGGAATCGATACCTCCCCGTAGGAATCGACACCTCCCCGTAGACTGGAATCGATACCTCCCCATACCTCCCCGTAGACTGGAATCGATACCTCCCCGTAGACTGGAATCGATACCTCCCCATACCTCCCCGTAGACTGGAATCGATACCTCCCCGTAGGAATCGATACCTCCCCGTAGACTGGAATCGATACCTCCCCATACCTCCCCGTATACTGGAATCGATTTTCCCCCGTAGACTCGATACCTCCCCATACCTCCCCGTAGGAATCGATACCTCCCCGTAGACTGGAATCGATACCTCCCCATACCTCCCCGTAGGAATCGATACCTCCCCGTAGACTCGATACCTCCCCGTAGACTGGAATCGATACCTCCCGTAGACTGGAATCGATACCTCCCCGTAGACTGGAATCGATATCTCCCCCCGTAGAAAAAATCACAGACACAGTAGTATGGCGTAGATCCGCGACAGACACGGACAAACTTAAAATCACAGACACAGTAGTGTAGCATAGATCCGCGACAGATATGGACACACTTAAAATCACAGACACAGTAGTGTAGTGTAGATCCGCGACAGATATGGACACACTTAAAATCACAGACACAGTAGTGTAGCATAGATCCGCGACAGATATGGACAAACTTAAAATCACAGACACAGTAGTGTAGTGTAGATCCGCGACAGATATGGACAAACTTAAAATCACAGACACAGTAGTGTAGCATAGATCCGCGACAGATATGGACACACTTAAAATCACAGACACAGTAGTGTAGTGTAGATCCGCGACAGACATGGAACATCTTAAAATCACAGACACAGTAGTGTAGCGTAGATCCGCGACAGACATGGACAAACTTAAAATCACAGACCCAGTAGTGTAGCGTAGATCCGCGACAGACATGGACAAACTTAAAATCACAGACACAGTAGTGTAGCGTAGATCCGCGACAGACATGGACAAACTTAAAATCACAGACACAGTAGTGTAGTGTAGATCCGCGACAGACATGGACAAACTTAAAATCACAGACACAGTAGTGTAGTGTAGATCCGCGACAGACATGGACAAACTTAAAATCACAGACACAGTAGTGTAGCGTAGATCCGCGACAGACATGGAACAACTTAAAATCACAGACACAGTAGTGTAGCGTAGAGCCGCGACAGACATGGAACAACTTAAAATCACAGACACAGTAGTGTAGCTTAGATCCGCGACAGACATGGACAAACATATTGATTACCCCAGCGATTAGTATAACGATACATATTATATATTGTAAGTTAACTTATGAAGAGCTATTAAATAAACATTCGACTGGAGTCGGTACCTCCACGTAGATTAGAAAGACTTAATCATATATTGACTTAACAGTCTTACAACTGAAAATCACAGACACTGTAATTAACAGTAGATACATGACAGACATGTAACTAATTAACAGTAGATACATGACAGACATGTAACTAATAAACAGTAGATACATGACAGACATGTAACTAATAAACAGTAGATACATGACAGACATGTAACTAATAAACAGTAGATACATGACAGACATGTAACTAATAAACAGTAGATACATGACAGACATGTAACTAATAAACAGTAGATACATGACAGACATGTAACTAATAAACAGTAGATACATGACAGACATGTAACTAATTAACAGTAGATACATGACAGACATGTAACTAATAAACAGTAGATACATGACAGACATGTAACTAATAAACAGTAGATACATGACAGACATGTAACTAATTAACAGTAGATACATGACAGACATGTAACTAATTAACAGTAGATACATGACAGACATGTAACTAATTAACAGTAGATACATGACAGACATGTAACTAATTAACAGTAGATACATGACAGACATGTAACTAATTAACAGTAGATACATGACAGACATGTAACTAATTAACAGTAGATACATGACAGACATGTAACTAATTAACAGTAGATACATGACAGACATGTAACTAATAAACAGTAGATACATGACAGACATGTAACTAATAAACAGTAGATACATGACAGACATGTAACTAATAAACAGTAGATACATGACAGACATGTAACTAATTAACAGTAGATACATGACAGACATGTAACTAATTAACAGTAGATACATGACAGACATGTAACTAATTAACAGTAGATACATGACAGACATGTAACTAATAAACAGTAGATACATGACAGACATGTAACTAATAAACAGTAGATACATGACAGACATGTAACTAATAAACAGTAGATACATGACAGACATGTAACTAATTAACAGTAGACATGACAGACATGTAACTAATTAACAGTAGATACATGACAGACATGTAACTAA
>CM026390.1:75442942-75508570 GCA_014843695.1 Archivesica marissinica | reverse complement strand
TTTAATAGTACATGCACATGCATGCTAGTTTCTTATTGCAGCATAGATGCTGTTTATTTTAGTTTAATCATATGTTATTGCATTCATTCTATACATACAGTGTACAATACAAGACAAATGAACAGATTATATAAGTAAGCATAATATACGATGGCATTGTTTGTACAAGGATTGTCAATATATGTTGAAGCAAATGGGTTGGGCCCCAAGTTTTAGCATATCTGTTTACGGCCCTGTAGACGCTGTAGCTTCCTATAATAGAAAAAGGGGTAACCACACACGCATGCTGCGTTCTCCTTAATCATACATGTATATGTACATATTAT
The DNA here is from genome assembly GCA_014843695.1 of Archivesica marissinica. NCBI lineage: Eukaryota > Metazoa > Mollusca > Bivalvia > Venerida > Vesicomyidae > Archivesica > Archivesica marissinica. The sequence goes on along the minus strand of CM026390.1, from coordinate 75,508,244 downwards.
ATAATGACTATGTTTATTCAAAGATATAAATTAATATTGTTTAAGCTAAATAGTGTAAAGTTGAATATAGTACACTGTATTTCTGAGACTCATTATAGTTATTGAAACGTAGAACTGTTACCTGTGCATTGACCAGGTACTTGCTTAATATAGCCAATATCTATAAACGTAGAACTGTTACCTGTGCGTTGACAAGGTACTTGCTTAATATAGCCAATATCTATAAACGTAGAACTGTTACCTGTGCATTGACCAGTACTTGCTTAATATAGCCATATATATAAACGTAGAACTGTTACCTGTGCGTTGACCAGGTACTTGCTTAATAGCCAATATCTATTAAACGTAGAACTGTTACCTGTGCATTGACCAGTACTTGCTTAATATAGCCAATATCTATAAACGTAGAACTGTTACATGTGCATTGACCAGGTACTTGCTTAATAGAGCCAATGTCTATAAACGTAGAACTGTTACCTGTGCATTGACCAGGTACTTGCTTAATATAGCCAATGTCTATAAACGTAGAACTGTTACCTGTGCGTTGACCAGGTACTTGCTTAATATAGCCAATGTCTATAAACGTAGAACTGTTACCTGTGCGTTGACCAGGTACTTGCTTAATATAGCCAATATCTATAAACGTAGAACTGTTACCTGTGCATTGACCAGGTACTTGCTTAATATAGCCAATATCTATAAACGTAGAACTGTTACCTGTGCATTGACCAGGTACTTGCCTAATATAGCCAATATCTATAAACGTAGAACTGTTACCTGTGCATTGACCAGGTACTTGCTTAATATAGCCAATATCTATAAACGTAGAACTGTTACCTGTGCATTGACCAGGTACTTGCTTAATATAGCCAATATCAATAAACGTAGAACTGTTACCTGTGCATTGACCAGGTACTTGCTTAATATAGCCAGTCTATAAACGTAGAACTGTTACCTGTGCATTGACCAGGTACTTGCTTAATATACCAATATCATATAACGTGAACTGTGCCATGTCATTAGGTACTGTGCTTAATATACCCATATAGCTATAAAAACGTAGAACTATTACCTGTGCATTGACCAGTACTTGCTTAATATAGCCAATATCTATAAACGTAGAACTGTTACCTGTGCATTGACCAGGTACTTGCTTAATATAGCCAATATCTATAAACGTGAAACTATATCCGTGCATTGACCAGGTACTTGCTTAATATAGCCAATATCAATAAACGTAGAACTGTTACCTGTGCATTGACCGTACTTGCTTAATATAGCCAATATCTATACACGTAGAACTGTTACCTGTGCATTGACCAGGTACTTGCTTAATATAGCCATATCAAAACGTAGAACTGTTACCTGTGCATTGACCAGGTACTTGCTTATATAGCCAATATCTATAAACGTAGAACTGTTACCTGTGCATTGACCAGGTACTTGCTTAATATAGCCAATATCTATAAACGTAGAACTGTTACCTGTGCATTGACCAGGTACTTGCTTAATATAGCCAATATCTATAAACGTAGAACTGTTACCTGTGCATTGACCAGGTACTTGCTTAATATAGCCAATATCAATAAACGTAGAACTGTTACCTGTGCATTGACAAGGTACTTGCTTAATATAGCCAATATCTAAACGTAGAACTGTTACCTGTGCATTGACCAGTACTCTTAATAATAGCCAATATCTATAAACGTAGAACTGTTACCTGTGCATTGACCAGTACTTGCTTAATATAGCCAATATCTATAAACGTAGAACTATTACCTGTGCATTGACAAGGTACTTGCTTATATAGCCATATCTATAAAACGAGAACTGTTACCTGTGCATTGACCAGGTACTTGCTTAATATAGCCAATATCTATAACGTAGAACTGTTACCTGTGCATTGACCAGGTACTTGCTTAATATAGCCAATATCTATAAACGTAGAACTGTTACCTGTGCATTGACCAGGTACTTGCTTAATATAGCCAATATCTATAAACGTAGAACTATTACCTGTGCATTGACCAGTTACTTGCTTAATATAGCCAATATCTATAAACGTAGAACTGTTACCTGTGCATTGACCAGGTACTTGCTTAATATAGCCAATATCTATAAACGTAGAACTGTTACCTGTGCGTTGACCAGGTACTTGCTTAATATAGCCAATATCTATAAACGTAGAACTGTTACCTGTGCGTTGACCAGGTACTTGCTTAATATAGCCAATATCTATAAACGTAGAACTGTTACCTGTGCATTGACCAGGTACTTGCTTAATATAGCCAATATCTATAAACGTAGAACTGTTACCTGTGCATTGACCAGGTACTTGCTTAATATAGCCAATATCTATAAACGTAGAACTGTTACCTGTGCATTGACCAGGTACTTGCTTAATATAGCCAATATCTATAAACGTAGAACTGTTACCTGTGCATTGACCAGGTACTTGCTTAATATAGCCAATATCTATAAACGTAGAACTGTTACCTGTGCATTGACCAGGTACTTGCTTAATATAGCCAATATCTATAAACGTAGAACTGTTACCTGTGCATTGACCAGGTACTTGCTTAATATAGCCAATATCTATAAACGTAGAACTATTACCTGTGCATTGACCAGGTACTTGCTTAATATAGCCAATATCTATAAACGTAGAACTGTTACCTGTGCGTTGACCAGGTACTTGCTTAATATAGCCAATATCTATAAACGTAGAACTGTTACCTGTGCGTTGACCAGGTACTTGCTTAATATAGTCAATATCTATAAACGTAGAACTGTTACCTGTGCATTGACCAGGTACTTGCTTAATATAGCCAATATCAATAAACGTAGAACTGTTACCTGTGCATTGACCAGGTACTTGCTTAATATAGCCAATATCTATAAACGTAGAACTATTACCTGTGCATTGACCAGGTACTTGCTTAATATAGCCAATATCTATAAACGTAGAACTGTTACCTGTGCGTTGACCAGGTACTTGCTTAATATAGCCAATATCTATAAACGTAGAACTGTTACCTGTGCGTTGACCAGGTACTTGCTTAATATAGTCAATATCTATAAACGTAGAACTGTTACCTGTGCATTGACCAGGTACTTGCTTAATATAGCCAATATCAATAAACGTAGAACTGTTACCTGTGCATTGACCAGGTACTTGCTTAATATAGCCAATATCTATAAACGTAGAACTGTTACCTGTGCATTGACCAGGTACTTGCTTAATATAGCCAATATCTATAAACGTAGAACTGTTACCTGTGCATTGACCAGGTACTTGCTTAATATAGCCAATATCTATAAACGTAGAACTATTACCTGTGCATTGACCAGGTACTTGCTTAATATAGCCAATATCTATAAACGTAGAACTGTTACCTGTGCATTGACCAGGTACTTGCTTAATATAGCCAATATCTATAAACGTAGAACTGTTACCTGTGCATTGACCAGGTACTTGCTTAATATAGCCAATATCTATAAACGTAGAACTGTTACCTGTGCATTGACCAGGTACTTGCTTAATATAGCCAATATCTATAAACGTAGAACTGTTACCTGTGCGTTGACCAGGTACTTGCTTAATATAGCCAATATCAATAAACGTAGAACTGTTACCTGTGCGTTGACCAGGTACTTGCTTAATATAGCCAATGTCTATAAACGTAGAACTATTACCTGTGCATTGACAAGATACTTGCTTAATATAGCCAATATCAATAAACGTAGAACTGTTACCTGTGCGTTGACCAGGTACTTGCTTAATATAGCCAATATCAATAAACGTAGAACTGTTACCTGTGCGTTGACCAGGTACTTGCTTAATATAGCCAATGTCTATAAACGTAGAACTATTACCTGTGCATTGACAAGATACTTGCTTAATATAGCCAATATCAATTGACAGTACTTGCTTAATATAGCCAATATCATAAACGTAGAACTGTTACCTGTGCGTTGACCAGGTACTTGCTTAATATAGCCAATATCAATAAACGTAGAACTGTTACCTGTGCGTTGACCAGGTACTTGCTTAATATAGCCAATGTCTATAAACGTAGAACTGTTACCTGTGCATTGACCAGGTACTTGCTTAATATAGCCAATGTCTATAAACGTAGAACTGTTACCTGTGCATTGACCGGGTACTTGTTTAATATAGCCAATATCTATAATCGTAGAACTGTTACCTGTGCATTGACCAGGTACTTGCTTAATATAGCCAATGTCTATCCAATTAATATACACTGAGTGCCAATATCTAATCAATGCACAGTTCATTCTGGTACAAATAAATTGCAGTGTATGGTAAGAGTCAATTAGAAGCTGTGTAAGTTACAATGTATAAATTTAGCCATGTCACCATAGATATTTCAGATGTGTATGTGTGTGAGGGATCTGACTGTGAAATGAGGTGTAATGTATGTGTGTGTTACGCTTTTTTAACGTCGCTACCGGATGCCCATCTGAGCGACGCCTCCTGAAGAGATTAGTCATTTTCGATGGCGGAGGATAGTGCAATGATACAGACAGAGACCCATTCCAGAGTCTCCTCTGGTGCTTTTACGTGCACGGTGTAAATTCCCATTCTGAAAGACTATTAATATTATTAGGGTCAGATCGGATTCCAGGTGAATGAGTGTTCTCTTCTTATCCATAATTCAAGCTATCTATTGCTTGTTATTATTCGGAATAAAATTAATAACGCCTCCGCTGCTACGCGTATCTGGATTATTACTATTTACAACCTCATAATTCCTATACCACATAGATAAGGTACGTTCTATGCACAGGGATATAGTCCGGATTGAGTTACAGCTTTTATGCTAGAGTAATAATTCCAAAATGGATACGCTGGTGCTCTCTGATACTAACTGCTGATGTCATAGTTTTCCAATCATCTGCAAGGGACTCTATTGTTGTTTACTCGCTATCTGCTGATGGAATTACACGAAGTGTATTAACATGTTGGAATTCAAATGAGAGAGAAATGAAGTTGTCCATTGGCGCACTATAATCGCTTATTGCCAACGGGCCTAGTTATTAACCCATTCAACATCAAGTAACTGACATGGACTGGTCCATGATATTTTTAGACCAATAAATTAATAACAAAATTACATTTGGATCAGTTCATTTATCAAAATGGGTAAATAAATTTCTAAAAATAGTTATATTACTTGAAAAAAATGTAGATCCTGATGAGACGGCTCGTCACGAGCCGGCTCATCTGGATCTACACTTTTTTGTAAGCCAATTTAGAGGTCTGTGGTGTTGAAAGGGTTAATAGACAGAACGTATGTTTGTGTTTAAAATACCTGTCAAATGAAGTATCACTGTTTGGAGAATGTCATGCATGGCTTGCTTAAAGCATCAAACATTGGCGACATTAAAACGACTGTGGATAACATAGCGAAACTGTTCTTTGTTACAAAGTTGCAAACTCTAATTCCGCGCGCTTATGTATAAAATACACGCACAATGCCTCAAATACACATACACGTTCATGAATCTACCACGGGAGCATTGTATGTTATTTAGTCTTTAGACCTCTATAATATATCTATTAATTATCTATTAAAATGATAAATACTGTCTCCTCGTCAGCGATGTATAAAATAGCAATGACAAGTTCATTAAACCATTCGGATATTGACAACCTAAACAATGGGTCAGTATGTGTTCACATATCCACGACTTGTTCTCATGCATACATATATTGCTATACATGTAATATAGAACATATACCATAAAGTGCACCTCTATCCTGTCTGCATATCTTACTATTTATAATTATATAGTCTAAAACATATACCATACAGTGTACATTTATCGTTACTGCATATTTTACTATTTATAATTATATAGTCTAAAACCTATACCATACAGGGTATCTTTATCATTACTGCATATCTTACTATTTATAATTATATAATCTACACCCTATACTATACAGGATACCTTTATCATTACTTCATATCTTACTATTTATAATGATATATCAAAACCTATACCATCAGGTACCTTTATCATTACTTCATATCTTACTATTTATAATTATATAGTCAAAACCTATACCATGCAGTGTACCTTAAAGTTTACCATTACTGCATATCTTACTATTTATAATTTATATAGTCTAAAACCTATACCATACAGTGTACCTTTATCATTACTGCATACCTTACTAGTTATAACTATATAGTCTAAAACATATACCATACAGGATACCTTTATCATTACTTCATATCTTACTATTTATAATGATATAGTCTAAAACCTATACCATACAGTGTACCTTTATCATTACTGCATATCTTACTATTTAGATAGTCTAAAACCTATACAATCAGTGTTTCGCATGTAAGTTGAAAGACGTATTGATACAAACGTTAGTTGGTGGAAGTCAGTACATTATGAGAAATGTATGTCTATATTAACATCACTGCACTTCATAGGCACATTGGCCAGGACATATACATATATTATCTAAAATCAAACATTTCGAACTGATTCGACCGCTTCCATATTCACAAGGCAATATAGTCAACAACTCGACACTATACAGACACCGCTCACATGTCATACTGTACAACACATTACATGATTGATATATGTGTTGTTGTAGTATTTCAAACATGAATCATGTAACCGTATTGAGAAATCCAAGATAAATGATGCAGCATGCCAACTATCAACTCTGTAACCTTATATAGAACTAATGTTGTGTTTTATACACCAACCCTGTTGCAGTATGGATCGTTGATTGACGAACATGTATACAACAACCCTGTAGCAGTATGGAGAATTGATTGACTAACATTTATACAACAACCCTGTAGCAGTATGGATCGTTGATTGACTAACATTTATACAACAACCCTGTAGCAGTATGGATCGTTGATTGACTAACATTTATACAACAACCCTGTAGCAGTATGGATCGTTGATTGACTAACATTTATACAACAACCCTGTAGCAGTATGGATCGTTGATTGACTAACATTTATACAACAACCCTGTAGCAGTATGGATCGTTGATTGACTAACATTTATACAACAACCCTGTAGCAGTATGGATCGTTGATTGACTAACATTTATACAACAACCCTGTAGCAGTATGGATCGTTGATTGACTAACATTTATACAACAACCCTGTAGCAGTATGGATCGTTGATTGACTAACATTTATACAACAACCCTGTAGCAGTATGGATCGTTGATTGACTAACATTTATACAACAACCCTGTAGCAGTATGGATCGTTGATTGACTAACATTTATACAACAACCCTGTTGCAGTATGGACAATTGATTGATTTATATATAACCACTCTGTGTAATATAATATAAAATATACGCGGTAGGAGACAATTACAACAAGTTAATTAGAAATATCCATTTTTAACTATGTTCATAATAATATATGGAATACAGAATAGTGTACCGCATACAAATACACGTATCCATAGGGGGGGGGTGGTGGGGGCAGATTGAGTCGTTATGGTTGATTATATACGAGACCAAACCAGACCAGACCAGATCAGACAATAACCGAATGTATTTATAAACGATATAATATGTAACACCAAGGCGATAATGTCTGTCTGACCCAACTGGAGTGAACACTCGATATATTTTCGACGCCGTAGTATATTAAAACAGGTTTTGGCACAAAGTCGTATCATTGACTGATTACTGAAGAGAAGTGCTAACTTCTTACGAAATCCATTATTTTCATCCGTTGTCTTCAACCCAAGACTCCCATCTATCATTCAATATATTGCAATGTATTTTGTATGTTGCACATGCTAGAGAAATTCCTTTATCATATAACTTTGCTTGTATTCAGGTAATACAGCCATGCCATAAATTATTATATAACTACACGTTTAATAACACATGAACGGATTCTGAATTGGTCGTAGCATGACATCGACAGCTTGCAATATACATTCGACATATACATGTTGTTTGTGTTCATTGGTCGTAGCATGACATCGACAGCTTGCAATATACATTGGACATATCCATGTTGTTTGCGTTCATTGGTCGTAGCATGACATCGACAGCTTGCAATATACATTGGACATATCCATGTTGTTTGCGTTCATTGGTCGTAGCATGACATCGACAGCTTGCAATATACATTCGACATATACATGTTATTACTGTTCATGCTTTATTTGTTGAAAATCAACTGCTTAGATCAATAAAATGCTAAATATGCACTAACGGTATACAGAGATTAAAACTATTATGTCGATTATTTGCGTGAAGTTGTTTGATTATCAACAGGGACTATTTACCACCGCGTACTGGTGCAGAATAATGTAATAAGGCTCAACAATATACTGGCAAACAGAAACGTTTTATGTCTTCTAATGTATGGTTGTTGTTACTGTTGTAATGTGTTAAATATGATCTTACACTCGTGGTGATTGCATCCCATATTTAATGAAACTCGTTTTGGGATTTTGCCAAAAGGTTCGCTTTGATTCCAAAACTCGCTTCATAAAATATGATATGAACTCAGCACTCATGTATGATCCTATATCTATAAAATATGATATGAACTCAGCACTCATGTATGATCCTATATCTATAAAATATGATATGAACTCAGCACTCATGTATGATCCTATATCTATAAAATATGATATGAACTCAGCACTCATGTATGATCCTATATCTATAAAATATGATATGAACTCAGCACTCCTGTATGATCCTATATCTATATAATATGTGGTATGTAGGATCATATGTTGTAGACTTTGAACTTGGATTAATAATACATTTATTCCATACTGATGGAGTAATACTATTCTTAAAACATATGTTATATAAAGCATGCAAAATTAAACAAAATAGTGGCATCATTTTTTAATACTTCTGGTGGAAGTATGTCAATTCTACAAGCCTTACCACGTTTGGCATTGTCTACGGCAGTCTTGACCTCTAACAAAGAAATATGTTCATTAAATGGTACATCATCAATATTATTAGCATTTTCACTAGAAACTTGCTCATCAACACTTTCTTTGTTAAATAAAGAACTGAAATCGTGTTTCCATTTAAATAGAATATCATCGACACAAGTAGAAATATACCCATCTTCTAAGGTAACTTTCATTGGTAGGTTCTTACTCTTGCAATGACCTACACCAATGTTCCCGATCGACTTCCAAAACTTAGACATTACACTTTTTCAGAAGTTCGTTTTCCATATAATACCAATATAATCGTTTTCCAGATAATACCAATATAATCGTTTTCCATATAATACCAATATAATCGTTTTCCAGATAATACCAATATAATCGTTTTCCAGATAATACCAATATAATCGTTTTCCAGATAATACCAATATAATCCTTTTCCATATAATACCACTATAATCGTTTTTCATATAATACCAATATAATCCTTTTCCATATAATACCAATATAATCCTTTTCCATATAATACTAATATAATCGTTTTCCATATAATACTAATATAATCGTTTTCCATATAATACCAATATAATCGTTTTCCAGATAATACCAATATAATCGTTTTCCAGATAATACCAATATAATCATGTAGTCTTTTGTGTTTCCCTATCAACAAATGTACGTGCTTGAACATATTCAAATTAGAATTTTAATCTATTTTAGATGTTCTTCAACAAAACTTCATTTTGTACAGATAATGCGTCATATCATTCCTTATACATGCGTGCTTTCCCGTTTTAAATTAGTTTTAAATAAGATTTGTATATGTGTTTACGCTTATTTATCGTCGCTACCGGATGTCCATATGAGCGACGCCTCCTGAAGAGATTAGTCATTTTAGATTTTTGGAGGATAGTGCAATGATACAGACAGAGACCCATTCCAGAGTCTCCTCTGGTTCATTACGTGCACGGTGTAAAGCACCGACACGAGACCTCGGTTTAAAGTCCCATCTGAAAGAGTGTTAATTTTATGATGGTCAGAAGGGGGATCGAACCTACGATCCCTGGATTACCAGTCCATCGTGTTACCACTGTAGTTCTAAGATGTGGATATTCTAAGTTTATATATTAATGGTTTCTCTGTACCTAGTCAATGGCTGACGTGAACGTATGACCGATTACGGAAACAATAAACTGTATCAATTCCAAGAAGTATTTTCGCAGTTCGATCTGTTTTCCTTGTTGCCTACAGCTTCCCCAATCGCGTGTTCCAGCTTATATCTAGTTATAATCACAATCATTTGTAGGGAATCAAATCATAACAAACGTATATTCTCAGACTGTTCCATAGACATATCCTGCAATTTATCTAACTATCTTGTTGGCATGCACCATATTCAAATCGTTAATTAAGAAACAATGTTGCTATAAGTAGATAAGACGAAACCACGCAATACCTTGACCAAGAACGGATATGACAATGATGTTAATGATTGCATAAAACTACCCAACATATTACGGAGACAATTAATCAATTTAATTCCTTGGCTTAATATATATATATATATATATATAATAATAAATAGTGCATTGCAGACAGTACATAGTGTATGCAGACAGTACATAATGTATGCAGACAGTATATAGTGTATACAGACAGTACATAGTGTATGCAGACAGTACATAATGTATGCAGACAGCATATAGTGTATGCAGACAGTACATAGTGTATGCAGACAGTACATAATGTATGCAGACAGCATATAGTGTATGCAGCCAGTACATAGTGTATGCAGCCAGTACATAGTGTATGCAGACAGTATATAGTGTATGCAGGTTGTGGGTTGTGTATGCAGACAGTATATAGTGTATGCAGCCAGTACATAGTGTATGCAGCCAGTACATAGTGTATGCAGACAGTATATAGTGTATGCAGACAGTACATAGTGTATGCAGACAGTATATAGTGCACGCAGACAGTAAATAGTGTATGTAGATAGTACATAGTGTATGCATACAGTACATAGTGTATACAGACAGTATATAGTGCACGCATACAGTAAATAATGTATGCAGACAGTACATAGTGTATGCAGACAGTACATAGTGTATGCAGACAGTAAATAGTGTATGCAGACAGTACATAGTGTATGCAGACAGTACATAATGTATGCAGACAGTATATAGTGCACGCTGACATTAAATAGTGTATGCAGACAGTACATAGTGTATGCAGACAGTATATAGTGCACGCAGACAGTAAATAGTGTATGCAGACAGTACATAGTGTACGCAGACAGTATATAGTGCACGCAGACAGTAAATAGTGTATGCAGACAGTACATAGTGTATGCAGACAGTACATAGTGTATGCAGACATAATATAGTGCATGCAGACAGTAAATAGTGTATGCAGACAGTACATAGTGTATGCAGACAGTACATAGTGCACGCAGACAGTAAATAGTGTATGCAGACAGTACATAGTGTATGCAGACAGTATATAGTGCACGCAGACAGTAAATAGAGTATGCAGACAGTACATAGTGTATGCAGACAGTACATAGTGTATGCAGGGGCAGTACATAGTGTATGCAGGGGCAGTACATAGTGTATGCAGGGGCAGTACATAGTGTATGCAGGCAGTACATAGTGTATGCAGGTAGTATATAGTGTATGCAGGGGCAGTACATATTGTATGCAGACAGTACATAGTGTATGCAGGGGCAGTACATAGTGTATGCAGGGGCAGTACATAGTGTATGCAGGGCAGTACATAGTGTATGCAGGGGCAGTACATAGTGCATGCAGGGCAGTACATAGTGTATGCAGGCAGTACATAGTGTATGCAGGGGCAGTACATAGTGTATGCAGACAGTACATAGTGTATGCAGGGGCAGTACATAGTGTATGCAGACAGTACATAGTGTATGCAGGGGCAGTACATAGTGTATGCAGGGGCAGTACATAGTGTATGAAGGGGCAGTACATAGTGTATGCAGGCAGTACATAGTGTATGCAGACAGTACATAGTGTATGCAGACAGTACATAGTGTATGCAGACAGTACATAGTGTATGCAGGGGCAGTACATAGTGTATGCAGGGGCAGTACATAGTGTATGCATACAGTACATATTGTATGCAGACAGTACATAGTGTATGCAGGGGCTGTACATAGTGTATGCAGGCAGTACATAGTGTATGCAGGGGCAGTACATAGTTTATGCAGACAGTACATAGTGTATGCGGACAGTACATAGTGTATGCATACAGTACATAGTGTATGCAGGCAGTACATAGTGTATGCAGGCAGTACATAGTGTATGCAGACAGTACATAGTGTATGCAGGGGCAGTACATAGTGTATGCAGGCAGTACATAGTGTATGCAGACAGTACATAGTGTATGCAGGCAGTACATAGTGTATGCAGAGAGAACATAGTGTATGCAGATAGTACATAGTGTATGCAGGCAGAACATAGTGTATGCGGACAGTACATATTGTATGCAGACAGTACAGAGTATATGCAGGGGCATTACATAGTGTATGCGGACAGTACATATTGTATGCGGACAGTACATAGTGTATGCAGGCAGTACATAGTGTATGCAGACAGTACATAGTGTATGCAGGCAGTACATAGTGTATGCAGGCAGTACATAGTGTATGCAGGGGCAGTACATAGTGTATGCATGCAGTACATAGTGTATGCAGGGGCAGTACATAGTGTATGCAGGCAGTACATAGTGTATGCAGTGGCAGTACATAGTGTATGCAGACAGTACATAGTGTATGCAGGGGCAGTACATAGTGTATGCAGGCAGTACATAGTGTATGCAGGGGCAGTACATAGTGTATGCAGACAGTACATAGTGTATGCGGACAGTATATAGTGTATGCAGGCAGTACATAGTGTATGCAGGCAGTACATAGTGTATGCAGGCAGTACATAGTGTATGCAGGCAGTACATAGTGTATGCAGGCAGTACATAGTGTATGCAGGCAGTACATAGTGTATGCATGCAGTACATAGTGTATGCAGGGGCATTACATAGTGTATGCGGACAGTACATATTGTATGCGGACAGTACATAGTGTACGCAGGCAGTACATAGTGTATGCAGGCAGTACATAGTGTATGCAGGGGCAGTACATATTGTATGCAGGCAGTACATAGTGTATGCAGGCAGTACATAGTGTATGCAGGCAGTACATAGTGTATGCAGGCATTACATAGTGTATGCCGACAGTACATAGTGTATGCAGGCAGTACATAGTGTATGCAGGCAGTACATAGTGTATGCAGACAGTATATAGTGCATGCAGACAGTACATAGTGTATGCAAACAGTACATAGTGTATGCAGGGGCAGTACATAGTGTATGCAGGCAGTACATAGTGTATGCAGGGGCAGTACATAGTGTATACAGACAGTACATAGTGTATGCAGGGGCAGTACATAGTGTATGCAGACAGTACATAGTGTATGCAGGGGCAGTACATAGTGTATGCAGGGGCAGTACATAGTGTATGAAGGGGCAGTACATAGTGTATGCAGGCAGTACATAGTGTATGCAGACAGTACATAGTGTATGCAGACAGTACATAGTGTATGCAGACAGTACATAGTGTATGCAGGGGCAGTACATAGTGTATGCAGGGGCAGTACATAGTGTATGCATACAGTACATATTGTATGCAGACAGTACATAGTGTATGCAGGGGCTGTACATAGTGTATGCAGGCAGTACATAGTGTATGCAGGGGCAGTACATAGTGTATGCAGACAGTACATAGTGTATGCGGACAGTACATAGTGTATGCATACAGTACATAGTGTATGCAGGCAGTACATAGTGTATGCAGGCAGTACATAGTGTATGCAGACAGTACATAGTGTATGCAGGGGCAGTACATAGTGTATGCAGGCAGTACATAGTGTATGCAGACAGTACATAGTGTATGCAGGCAGTACATAGTGTATGCAGACAGAACATAGTGTATGCAGATAGTACATAGTGTATGCAGGCTGTACATAGTGTATGCGGACAGTACATATTGTATGCAGACAGTACAGAGTATATGCAGGGGCATTACATAGTGTATGCGGACAGTACATATTGTATGCGGACAGTACATAGTGTATGCAGGCAGTACATAGTGTATGCAGACAGTACATAGTGTATGCAGGCAGTACATAGTGTATGCAGGCAGTGCATAGTGTATGCAGGGGCAGTACATAGTGTATGCAGGGGCAGTACATAGTGTATGCAGGGGCAGTACATAGTGTATGCAGGCAGTACATAGTGTATGCAGTGGCAGTACATAGTGTATGCAGACAGTACATAGTGTATGCAGGGGCAGTACATAGTGTATGCAGGCAGTACATAGTGTATGCAGGGGTATTACATAGTGTATGCGGACAGTACATAGTGTATGCAGGCAGTACATAGTGTATGCAGGGCAGTACATAGTGTATGCAAACAGTACATAGTGTATGCAGGCAGTACATAGTGTATGCAGGCAGTACATAGTGTATGCAGGCAGTACATAGTGTATGCATGCAGTACATAGTGTATGCAGGGGCATTACATAGTGTATGCGGACAGTACATATTGTATGCGGACAGTACATAGTGTATGCAGGCAGTACATAGTGTATGCAGGCAGTACATAGTGTATGCAGGGGCAGTACATAGTGTATGCAGGCAGTACATAGTGTATGCAGACAGTACATAGTGTATGCAGGCAGTACATAGTGTATGCAGACAGTACATAGTGTATGCGGACAGTACATAGTGTATGCAGGCAGTACATAGTGTATGCAGACAGTACATAGTGTATGCAGACAGTACATAGTGTATGCGGACAGTACATAGTGTATGCAGACAGTACATAGTGTATGCAGACAGTACATAGTGTATGCGGACAGTACATAGTGTATGCAGGCAGTACATAGTGTATGCAGGGGCAGTACATAGTGTATGCAAACAGTACATAGTGTATGCAGGCAGTACATAGTGTATGCAGGCAGTACATAGTGTATGCATGCAGTACATAGTGTATGCATGCAGTACATAGTGTATGCAGGGGCATTACATAGTGTATGCGGACAGTACATATTGTATGCGGACAGTACATAGTGTACGCAGGAAGTACATAGTGTATGCAGGCAGTACATAGTGTATGCAGGGGCAGTACATAGTGTATGCAGGTAGTACATAGTGTATGCAGGCAGTACATAGTGTATGCAGGCAGTACATAGTGTATGCGGGCAGTACATAGTGTATGCAGGGGCAGTACATAGTGTATGCAGGCAGTACATAGTGTATGCAGGGGCAGTACATAGTGTATGCAGGCAGTACATAGTGTATGCAGGGGCAATACATACTGTATGCAGACAGTACATAGTGTATGCAGACAGTACATAGTGTATGCAGACAGTACATAGTGTATGCAGACAGTACATAGTGTATGCAGGGGCAGTACATAGTGTATGCAGGGGCAGTACATAGTGTATGCAGGCAGTACATAGTGTATGCAGGCAGTACATAGTGTATGCAGGGGCAGTACATAGTGTATGCAGACAGTACATAGTGTATGCAGGGGCAGTACATAGTGTATGCAGACAGTACATAGTGTATGCAGGGGCAGTACATAGTGTTTGCAGACAGTACATAGTGTATGCAGGCAGTACATAGTGTATGCAGACAGTACATAGTGTATGCAGGCAGTACATAGTGTATGCAGGGGCAGTACATAGTGTATGCAGACAGTACATAGTGTATGCAGGGGCAGTACATAGTGTATGCAGGCAGTACATAGTGTATGCAGGCAGTACATAGTGTATACAGGCAGAACATAGTGTATGCAGGCAGTACATAGTGTATGCAGGGGCAGTACATAGTGTATGCAGGGGCAGTACATAGTGTATGCAGGGGCAGTACATAGTGTATGCAGGGGCAGTACATAGTGTATGCAGGCAGTACATAGTGTATGCAGGGGCAGTACATAGTGTATGCAGGGGCAGTACATAGTGTATGCAGGTAGTACATAGTGTATGCAGACGCAGTACATAGTGTATGCAGGGACAGTACATAGTGTATGCAGGCAGTACATAGTGTATGCAGGGGCAGTACATAGTGTATGCAGGGGCAGTACATAGTGTATGCAGGGGCAGTACATAGTGTATGCAGAGGCAGTACATAGTGTATGCAGGGGCAGTACATAGTGTATGCAGGCAGTACATAGTGTATGCAGGCAGTACATAGTGTATGCAGGCAGTACATAGTGTATGCGGACAGTACATAGTGTATGCAGGCAGTACATAGTGTATGCAGGCAGTACATAGTGTATGCAGGGGCAGTACATAGTGTATGCAGGCAGTACATAGTGTATGCAGGGGCAGTACATAGTGTATGCAGGCAGTACATAGTGTATGCAGACAGTACATAGTGTATGCAGACAGTACATAGTGTATGCAGGCAGTACATAGTGTATGCAGGCAGTACATAGTGTATGCAGGGGCAGTACATAGTGTATGCGGACAGTACATAGTGTATGCAGGCAGTACATAGTGTATGCAGGCAGTACATAGTGTATGCAGGCAGTACATAGTGTATGCAGGCAGTACATAGTGTATGCAGACAGTACATAGTGTATGCAGGGGCAGTACATAGTGTATGCGGACAGTACATAGTGTATGCAGGCAGTACATAGTGTATGCAGGCAGTACATAGTGTATGCAGGCAGTACATAGTGTATGCAGGCAGTACATAGTGTATGCAGACAGTACATAGTGTATGCAGGGGCAGTACATAGTGTATGCGGACAGTACATAGTGTATGCAGGCAGTACATAGTGTATGCAGGCAGTACATAGTGTATGCAGGCAGTACATAGTGTATGCAGGCAGTACATAGTGTATGCAAACAGTACATAGTGTATGCAGGGGCAGTACATAGTGTATGCGGACAGTACATAGTGTATGCAGGCAGTACATAGTGTATGCAGGCAGTACATAGTGTATGCAGGCAGTACATAGTGTATGCAGGCAGTACATAGTGTATGCAGGCAGTACATAGTGTATGCAGGCAGTACATAGTGTATGCAGGCAGTACATAGTGTATGCAGGCAGTACATAGTGTATGCAGGCAGTACATAGTGTATGCAGGCAGTACATAGTGTATGCAGGCAGTACATAGTGTATGCAGGCAGTACATAGTGTATGCAGGCAGTACATAGTGTATGCAGGCAGTACATAGTGTATGCAGACAGTACATAGTGTATGCAGGCAGTACATAGTGTATGCAGGCAGTACATAGTGTATGCAGACAGTAGTGCAGTACATAGTGTATGCAGACAGTACATAGTGTATGCAGGGGCAGTACATAGTGTATGCAGACAGTACATAGTGTATGCAGGGGCAGTACATAGTGTATGCAGACAGTACATAGTGTATGCAGGGGCAGTACATAGTGTATGCAGACAGTACATAGTGTATGAAGGGGCAGTACATAGTGTATGCAGGCAGTACATAGTGTATGCAGACAGTACATAGTGTATGCAGACAGTACATAGTGTATGCAGGGGCAGTACATAGTGTATGCAGGGGCAGTACATAGTGTATGCATACAGTACATATTGTATGCAGACAGTACATAGTGTATGCAGGGGCTGTACATAGTGTATGCAGGCAGTACATAGTGTATGCAGGGGCAGTACATAGTGTATGCAGACAGTACATAGTGTATGCGGACAGTACATAGTGTATGCATACAGTACATAGTGTATGCAGGCAGTACATAGTGTATGCAGGCAGTACATAGTGTATGCAGACAGTACATAGTGTATGCAGGGGCAGTACATAGTGTATGCAGGCAGTACATAGTGTATGCAGACAGTACATAGTGTATGCAGGCAGTACATAGTGTATGCAGACAGAACATAGTGTATGCAGATAGTACATAGTGTATGCAGGCTGTACATAGTGTATGCGGACAGTACATATTGTATGCAGACAGTACAGAGTATATGCAGGGGCATTACATAGTGTATGCGGACAGTACATATTGTATGCGGACAGTACATAGTGTATGCAGGCAGTACATAGTGTATGCAGACAGTACATAGTGTATGCAGGCAGTACATAGTGTATGCAGGCAGTGCATAGTGTATGCAGGGGCAGTACATAGTGTATGCAGGGGCAGTACATAGTGTATGCAGGGGCAGTACATAGTGTATGCAGGCAGTACATAGTGTATGCAGTGGCAGTACTTAGTGTATGCAGACAGTACATAGTGTATGCAGGGGCAGTACATAGTGTATGCAGGCAGTACATAGTGTATGCAGGGGCAGAACATAGTGTATGCAAACAGTACATAGTGTATGCAGGCAGTACATAGTGTATGCAGACAGTACATAGTGTATGCAGGGGCAGTACATAGTGTATGCAGGGGCAGTACATAGTGTATGCAGGCAGTACATAGTGTATGCAGACAGTACATAGTGTATGCAGGCAGTACATAGTGTATGCAGACAGTACATAGTGTATGCGGACAGTATATAGTGTATGCAGGCAGTACATAGTGTATGCAGACAGTACATAGTGTATGCAGACAGTACATAGTGTATGCGGACAGTATATAGTGTATGCAGACAGTACATAGTGTATGCAGACAGTACATAGTGTATGCGGACAGTATATAGTGTATGCAGGCAGTACATAGTGTATGCAGGGGCAGTACATAGTGTATGCAAACAGTACATAGTGTATGCAGGCAGTACATATTGTATGCAGGCAGTACATAGTGTATGCATGCAGTACATAGTGTATGCATGCAGTACATAGTGTATGCAGGGGCATTACATAGTGTATGCGGACAGTACATATTGTATGCGGACAGTACATAGTGTACGCAGGAAGTACATAGTGTATGCAGGCAGTACATAGTGTATGCAGGGGCAGTACATAGTGTATGCAGGTAGTACATAGTGTATGCAGGCAGTACATAGTGTATGCAGGCAGTACATAGTGTATGCGGGCAGTACATAGTGTATGCAGGGGCAGTACATAGTGTATGCAGGCAGTACATAGTGTATGCAGGGGCAGTACATAGTGTATGCAGGCAGTACATAGTGTATGCAGGGGCAATACATACTGTATGCAGACAGTACATAGTGTATGCAGACAGTACATAGTGTATGCAGACAGTACATAGTGTATGCAGACAGTACATAGTGTATGCAGGGGCAGTACATAGTGTATGCAGGGGCAGTACATAGTGTATGCAGGCAGTACATAGTGTATGCAGGCAGTACATAGTGTATGCAGGGGCAGTACATAGTGTATGCAGACAGTACATAGTGTATGCAGGGGCAGTACATAGTGTATGCAGACAGTACATAGTGTATGCAGGGGCAGAACATAGTGTTTGCAGACAGTACATAGTGTATGCAGGCAGTACATAGTGTATGCAGACAGTACATAGTGTATGCAGGCAGTACATAGTGTATGCAGGGGCAGTACATAGTGTATGCAGACAGTACATAGTGTATGCAGGGGCAGTACATAGTGTATGCAGGCAGTACATAGTGTATGCAGGCAGTACATAGTGTATACAGGCAGAACATAGTGTATGCAGGCAGTACATAGTGTATGCAGGGGCAGTACATAGTGTATGCAGGGGCAGTACATAGTGTATGCAGGGGCAGTACATAGTGTATGCAGGGGCAGTACATAGTGTATGCAGGCAATACATAGTGTATGCAGGGGCAGTACATAGTGTATGCAGGGGCAGTACATAGTGTATGCAGGTAGTACATAGTGTATGCAGACGCAGTACATAGTGTATGCAGGGACAGTACATAGTGTATGCAGGGGCAGTACATAGTGTATGCAGGGGCAGTACATAGTGTATGCAGGGGCAGTACATAGTGTATGCAGGGGCAGTACATAGTGTATGCAGAGGCAGTACATAGTGTATGCAGGGGCAGTACCTAGTGTATGCAGGCAGTACATAGTGTATGCAGGCAGTACATAGTGTATGCAGGCAGTACATAGTGTATGCGGACAGTACATAGTGTATGCAGGCAGTACATAGTGTATGCAGGCAGTACATAGTGTATGCAGGGGCAGTACATAGTGTATGCAGGCAGTACACAGTGTATGCAGGGGCAGTACATAGTGTATGCAGGCAGTACATAGTGTATGCAGACAGTACATAGTGTATGCAGACAGTAAATAGTGTATGCAGGCAGTACATAGTGTATGCAGGCAGTACATATTGTATGCAGGGGCAGTACATAGTGTATGCGGACAGTACATAGTGTATGCAGGCAGTACATAGTGTATGCAGGCAGTACATAGTGTATGCAGGCAGTACATAGTGTATGCAGGCAGTACATAGTGTATGCAGGCAGTACATAGTGTATGCAGGGGCAGTACATAGTGTATGCAGACAGTACATATTGTATGCAGACAGTACATAGTGTATGCAGGCAGTACATAGTGTAAGCAGGCAGTACATAGTGTATGCAGGGGCAGTACATAGTGTATGCAGACAGTACATAGTGTATGCAGGCAGTACATAGTGTATGCAGGCAGTACATAGTGTATGCAGGCAGTACATAGTGTATGCAGGGGCAGTACATAGTGTATGCAGGCAGTACATAGTGTATGCAGGGGCAGTACATAGTGTATGCAGACAGTACATAGTGTATGCAGACAGTACATAGTGTATGCAGACAGTACATAGTGTATGCAGGGGCAGTACATAGTGTATGCAGGGGCAGTACATAGTGTATGCAGGCAGTACATAGTGTATGCAGACAGTACATATTTTATGCAGACAGTACATAGTGTATGCAAACAGTACATAGTGTATGCAGGGGCAGTACATAGTGTATGCAGGGACAGTACATAGTGTATGCATACATTACATAGTGTATGCAGACAGTACATAGTGTATGCAGACAGTACATATAGTATGCAGGCAGTACATAGTGTATGCAGGCAGTACATAGTGTATGCAGTCAGTACATACTGTATGCAGGCAGTACATAGTGTATGCAGGGGCAGTACATAGTGTATGCAGACAGTACATATTGTATGCAGACAGTACATAGTGTATGCAGGCAGTACATAGTGTAAGCAGGCAGTACATAGTGTATGCAGGGGCAGTACATAGTGTATGCAGGCAGTAAATAGTGTATGCAGGCAGTACATATTGTATGCAGGGGCAGTACATAGTGTATGCAGGCAGTACATAGTGTATGCAGGGGCAGTACATAGTGTATGCAGGCAGCACATAGTGTATGCAGACTGTACATAGTGTATGCAGACAGTACATAGTGTATGCAGGCATTACATAGTGTATGCAGACAGTACATAGTGTATACAGGAAGTACATAGTGTATGCAGACAGTACATAGTGTATGCAGGCAGTACATAGTGTATGCAGGCAGTACATAGTGTATGCAGGCAGTACATAGTGTATGCAGGGGCAGTACATAGTGTATGCATACAGTAAATAGTGTATGCAGGCAGTATATAGTGTATGCAGACAGTACATAGTGTATGCAGACAGTACATAGTGTATACAGGCAGTACATAGTGTATGCGGTCAGTACATATTGTATGCAGACAGTACATAGTGTGTGCAGGGGCATTACATAGTGTATGCGGACAGTACATATTGTATGCGGACAGTACATAGTGTATGCAGGCAGTACATAGTGTATGCAGACAGTACATAGTGTATGCAGGCAGTACATAGTGTATGCAGGGGCAGTACATAGTGTAAGCAGACAGTCTATAGTGTATACAGTGGCAGTACATAGTGTATGCAGACAGTACATAGTGTATGCAGGGGCAGTACATAGTGTATGCAGACAGTACATAGTGTATGCGGTCAGTACATATTGTATGCAGACAGTACATAATGTATGCAGACAGTATATAGTGTATGCAGACAGTATTATGCAGGCAGTACATAGTGTATGCAGACAGTACATAGTGTATGCAGGGGCAGTACATAGTGCATGCAGGCAGTACATAGTGTATACAGACAGTACATAGTGTATGCAGGCAGTACATAGTGTATGCAGACAGTACATAGTGTATGCAGACAGTACATAGTGTATGCAGACAGTACATAGTGTATGCAGGGGCAGTACATAGTGTATGCATACAGTATATAGTGTATGCAGGGGCAGTACATAGTGTATGCAGACAGTACATAGTGTATGCAGGGGCAGTACATAGTGTATGCAGACAGTACATAGTGTATGCAGGCAGTACATAGTGTATGCAGGCAGTACATAGTGTATGCAGGCAGTACATAGTGTATGCAGACAGTACATAGTGTATGCAGACAGTACATAGTGTATGCAGACAGTACATAGTGTATGCAGGGGCAGTACATAGTGTATGCAGGCAGTACATAGTGTATGCAGACAGTACATAGTGTATGCAGACAGTACATAGTGTATGCAGACAGTACATAGTGTATGCAGGCAGTACATAGTGTATGCAGACAGTACATAGTGTATGCAGACAGTACATAGTGTATGCAGGCAGTACATAGTGTATGCAGACAGTACATAGTGTATGCAGGCAGTACATAGTGTATGCGCAGTACATAGTGTATGCAGACAGTATATAGTGTATACAGGGGCAGTACATAGTGTATGCAGACAGTACATAGTGTATGCAGGGGCAGTACATAGTGTATGCAGACAGTACATAGTGTATGCAGGCAGTACATAGTGTATGCAGACAGTACATAGTGTATGCAGGCAGTACATAGTGTATGCAGGCAGTACATAGTGTATGCAGGCAGTACATAGTGTATGCAGGGGCAGTACATAGTGTATGCAGACAGTACATAGTGTATGCATGGGCAGTACATAGTGTATGCAGGCAGTACATAGTGTATGCAGGGGCAGTACATAGTGTATGCAGGCAGTACATAGTGTATGCAGGGGCAGTACATAGTGTATGCAGACAGTACATAGTGTATGCAGGGGCAGTACATAGTGTATGCAGGCAGTACATAGTGTATGCAGGGGCATTACATAGTGTATGCGGACAGTACATATTGTATGCGGACAGTACATAGTGTATGCAGGCAGTACATAGTGTATGCAGACAGTACATAGTGTATGCAGGCAGTTCATAGTGTATGCAGTGGCAGTACATAGTGTAAGCAGACAGTCTATAGTGTATACAGGGGCAGTACATAGTGTATGCAGACAGTACATAGTGTATGCAGGGGCAGTACATAGTGTATGCAGACAGTACATAGTGTATGCAGGCAGTACATAGTGTATGCAGACAGTACATAGTGTATGCAGGCAGTACATAGTGTATGCAGGCAGTACATAGTGTATGCGGACAGTACATATTGTATGCAGACAGTACATAATGTATGCAGACAGTACATAGTGTATGCAGACAGTATTATGCAGGCAGTACATAGTGTATGCAGACAGTACATAGTGTATGCAGGGGCAGTACATAGTGCATGCAGGCAGTAAATAGTGTATACAGACAGTACATAGTGTATGCAGGCAGTACATAGTGTATGCAGACAGTACATAGTGTATGCAGACAGTACATAGTGTATGCAGACAGTACATAGTGTATGCAGGGGCAGTACATAGTGTATGCAGACAATACATAGTGTATGCAGGCAGTACATAGTGTATGCAGACAGTACATAGTGCATGCAGGAAGTATAGAGTATATGCAGGGGCAGTACATAGTGTATGCAAACAGTACATAGTGTATGCAGGCAGTACATAGTGTATGCATGCAGTACATAGTGTATGCAGGGGCATTACATAGTGTATGCGGACAGTACATATTGTAGGCGGACAGTACATAGTGTATGCAGGCAGTACATAGTGTATGCAGACAGTACATAGTGTATGCAGGCAGTACATAGTGTATGCAGGGGCAGTACATAGTGTATGCATACAGTATATAGTGTATGCAGGGGCAGTACATAGTGTATGCAGACAGTACATAGTGTATGCAGGGGCAGTACATAGTGTATGCAGACAATACATAGTGTATGCAGGCAGTACATAGTGTATGCAGACAGTACATAGTGCATGCAGGAAGTATAGAGTATATGCAGGGGCAGTACATAGTGTATGCAAACAGTACATAGTGTATGCAGGCAGTACATAGTGTATGCATGCAGTACATAGTGTATGCAGGGGCATTACATAGTGTATGCGGACAGTACATATTGTAGGCGGACAGTACATAGTGTATGCAGGCAGTACATAGTGTATGCAGACAGTACATAGTGTATGCAGGCAGTACATAGTGTATGCAGGGGCAGTACATAGTGTAAGCAGACAGTCTATAGTGTATACAGGGGCAGTACATAGTGTATGCAGACAGTACATAGTGTATGCAGGGGCAGTACATAGTGTATGCAGACAGTACATAGTGTATGCAGGCAGTACATAGTGTATGCAGACAGTACATAGTGTATGCAGGCAGTACATAGTGTATGCAGGCAGTACATAGTGTATGCGGACAGTACATATTGTATGCAGACAGTACATAATGTATGCAGACAGTACATAGTGTATGCAGACAGTATTATGCAGGCAGTACATAGTGTATGCAGACAGTACATAGTGTATGCAGGGGCAGTACATAGTGCATGCAGGCAGTACATAGTGTATACAGACAGTACATAGTGTATGCAGGCAGTACATAGTGTATGCAGACAGTACATAGTGTATGCAGACAGTACATAGTGTATGCAGACAGTACATAGTGTATGCAGGGGCAGTACATAGTGTATGCATACAGTATATAGTGTATGCAGGGGCAGTACATAGTGTATGCAGACAGTACATAGTGTATGCAGGGGCAGTACATAGTGTATGCAGACAGTACATAGTGTATGCAGGCAGTACATAGTGTATGCAGACAGTACATAGTGTATGCAGGCAGTACATAGTGTATGCATACAGTACATAGTGTATGTAAACAGTACATAGTGTATGCAGACAGTACATAGTGTATGCAGACAGTACATAGTGTATGCAGACAGTACATAGTGTATGCAGGCAGTACATAGTGTATACAGACAGTACATAGTGTATGCAGAGGCAGTACATAGTGTATGCAGGCAGTACATGTTGTATACAGACAGTACATAGTGTATGCAGCCAGTACATAGTGTATGCAGACAGTACATAGTGTATGCAGACAGTACATAGTGTATGCAGACAGTACATAGTGTATGCAGGCAGTACATAGTGTATGCGGTCAGTACATATTGTATGCAGACAGTACATAGTGTGTGCAGGGGCATTACATAGTGTATGCGGACAGTACATATTGTATGCGGACAGTACATAGTGTATTCAGGCAGTACATAGTGTATGCAGACAGTACATAGTGTATGCAGGCAGTACATAGTGTATGCAGGGGCAGTACATAGTGTAAGCAGACAGTATATAGTGTATACAGAGGCAGTACATAGTGTATGCAGACAGTACATAGTGTATGCAGGGGCACGCACGCACGCACGCACGCACGCACGCACGCACGCACGCACGCACGCACGCACGCACGCACGCACGCACGCACGCACGCACGCACGCACGCACGCACGCACGCACGCACGCACGCACGCACGCACGCACGCACGCACGCACGCACGCACGCACGCACGCACGCACGCACGCACGCACGCACGCACGCACGCACGCACGCACGCACGCACGCACGCACGCACGCACGCACGCACGCACGCACGCACGCACGCACGCACGCACGCACGCACGCACGCACGCACGCACGCACGCACGCACGCACGCACGCACGCACGCACGCACGCACGCACGCACGCACGCACGCACGCACGCACGCACGCACGCACGCACGCACGCACGCACGCACGCACGCACGCACGCACGCACGCACGCACGCACGCACGCACGCACGCACGCACGCACGCACGCACGCACGCACGCACGCACGCACGCACGCACGCACGCACCGCACGCACGCACGCACGCACGCACGCACGCACGCACGCACGCACGCACGCACGCACGCACGCACGCACGCACGCACGCACGCACGCACGCACGCACGCACGCACGCACGCACGCACGCACGCACGCACGCACGCACGCACGCACGCCGCACGCACGCACGCACGCACGCACGCACGCACGCACGCACGCACGCACGCACGCACGCACGCACGCACGCACCACGCACGCACGCACGCACGCACGCACGCACGCACGCACGCACGCACGCACGCACGCACGCACGCACGCACGCACGCACGCACGCACGCACGCACGCACGCACGCACGCACGCACGCACGCACGCACGCACGCACGCACGCACGCACGCATGGAATTAAAACTGAATATTCTTTCACTATATTTCGAATGGCATAGCTATTAAAATATGCTTCCCATAACGCAGAATTGGAGAGGGCAGTTTACTAATGTTGCTAGAACTTGTTGCTCAACCCATTTTGCATTTTATCACAAAATTATAATGAATGTTGAGTCTATATGTACTATATAATTATGATAAATAGCAAATAAAATATGATTAAACTAATTACGCACAATCCTAGCCCCGACCCTGTTAATATGATCACTGTTATCGTCGATGCGTGTGATATATTCGTCTTAACAATATTTCTTTATTCTAATTTAGTTTTGACAAATACCTTTTTATTCCAATAGGGGTATGAGCCCCAACCGTATACGTCACACATGTGTGACAAATTCGTTGAATTTATATGATATATTCGCACGTATTCCTCACACGTGTGAGAAATTGGTTTTATGACATATAGGGTCGAACAGTGGTATATATGAGCATGCTGTACATTCTAAGTACAGACGGATCTCTAGTCCAGTGGACTGGTAACTCAGAGATCGCAGGTTCGATCCCCCGTCTGACCCTAATCAAATTAACAGTCTTTCAGATGGGACGTTAAACCGATGTCTCGTGTCGGTGCTTTACACCGTGTACTTAAAAGAACCAGAGGATACTCTGGAATGGGTCTCTGTCTGTATCATTGCACTATCCTCCAAAATCTAAAATGACTAATCTCTTCAGGAGGCGTCGCTCATATGGGTAACCGGTAGCGACGATAAATAAACGTAAAACACACACACTCTAAGTAATCACAGTTGGGGCTTTACGTTAATGGAATATTAATCATTGTAAATCACGCGCTCCTTTATTCGTGTGACGACATTAACTTCACGTTTACAAAGCATATTTATCCTGAATCCTTGGATATTTCCAAGCACTCCTGTGCCGTACATAGAACATTTCCAAGCACTCCTGTGCCGTACATAGAACATTTCCAAGCACTCCTGTGCCGTACATAGAACATTTCCAAGCACTCCTGTGCCGTACATAGAACATTTCCAAGCACTCCAGTGCCGTACATAGAACATTTCCAAGCACTCCTGTGCCGTACATAGAACATTTCCAAGCACTCCTGTGCCGTACATAGAACATTTCCAAGCACTCCTGTGCCGTACATAGAACATTTCCAAGCACTCCTTTGCCGTACATAGAACATTTCCAAGCACTCCTGTGCCGTACATGGAACACATTAATACCGATTGACTCAATTAAACTATATAGAAATTGTTTACGCAGTATATATCATGGCCAGGAGTACTTATCTATGTATTGCTGTTTATTGCATTATATGGGACGATTTGTGGTATTTGCATGGCCTATAATATTCCTCTTACAATAACTTCATACTTTGTCTCGTACAGGACTTGACGTTTGACATTAATACTGGTACTGTTCATTGTTATATTTGCCCAAAATATTATTTATACTCAAAGGCTTAACCATGATTTATAGCAGAATCTATTGAACAGTGTCATTAGATATGAAGCTGAAGTCTTATTGTACAGGATGGATTGGCCTCGTTTGGGAAGCATGCCAGATTGTTACAGGTTTGTTTGTGATTGGGGAGTTGACGTTGCACCAACAGCTTAAGTCATATTGCGTTTACAGCTATCATTGGTGGAGGAAGACCCCTGCTGCCCCTTCGTACAGTATTTCAGGCTGGGGCGGGATCCCGGATAGAGCCTCGGACCGTCCGCAAACTTGCGACAGCTTTCTTAC
Organism: Archivesica marissinica; assembly: GCA_014843695.1. Taxonomy (NCBI): domain Eukaryota; kingdom Metazoa; phylum Mollusca; class Bivalvia; order Venerida; family Vesicomyidae; genus Archivesica; species Archivesica marissinica. Next base: position 75,480,119 of record CM026390.1, on the reverse strand, counting down.
ATGAAATAAGTCAATGCTCCAGTGGGATTCGAACCAGCAGCTGGGAGGGGCAAGTGATATAAAGTCAACATACATTGTTTTAATTTGCTTTTTGTCATCAATTACTGTTACATAATGGATTGTTAATCGCACAACGTCAATCTATAAAAATGACTTTGAAATCGTGTACTTCCTTGACTCCCATTAGTCGTATAATGTTGCTATAAACAGTAATGCACACTATTTACTTATCTATGTTCTATTTGCGGCATTTATATGGTTAAATAAAGTGAAGAAAGGTGTTCTTGTTACATCGATTTACGCATTAAGTGCAGTCGTTAACGTGCACGACATATATCAAAGTGTTTGAGGGGGCCTCCCGTGGCCGAGTGGTTACGGTCGTTGAGTTCAAATCACTTGCTCCTCATCGCTGAAGGTTTGAATTCCACTTGTGGTGTCGAATTAATTCACGCGAGGAAGCTATGTAGCTGGTTTGCGGATGGTCGGTGGTTTTACCTTGTTACTGCCCGGCGCTCACCAATAATAGGCGGAGCACAGTCATATGACCCCAGCTGTTGGTGTGACTTTAACTCCCCACCCCAAAAAAGCAACATCCTTAATACAAACAAAAATAATATGGGCATGATTTTAGTCTATATTTCGTTGTCATCAGTTGCCCACATATACGACGCCCTTTTGGACAGAAACGTTACTTTATGTTTTTTGGGAACATTGATACAGACACATGCTTCATTGGTTCATTTACATGCACGGTGTAATACACGCACGATGTAATAAACTCGGATTACACTTTCCATCCAAAAGAGTGTGGTACTTGTCATTCCATGTCATGTCAGGGATCGAACATGCGATTCCTGAATTACGAGGCAACATGTTAGCCACTGGGCGGCTGGTCCGCTGCATCAATTTAAATCGATGTTCAATATACATGCAAATAAATAAAGGGTGCTCGATTAGATGGGTCGCCCACATGGTCCCGCCGAGGCATGTGGCCGACTGGTTTATCTAAATAGTTTATGTTGACTGCTACGCTGCTTATGCAGATATCCAGAGGCATCTTCATTGTTCCCAGGGTAACAAGTCCTGTATCTTTTCCTTCGAAGGCGGTCCATTTTAGGGCCACATCCTCCACCATTTGTCAGTTCACAGCAGCAATAATGGTTCCGGTTTCGTCGCTGGGGTCCTCGTCGCGACCGGATCAGGGTAGAAGCCGTATCCCATCGTCTCCGTCAGGATCAGGATCAAACCAATCGTCAGCTAGTCGCCGTCTACACCACCGAGCATTGCTGTTTCCCCCAGTAGGTAAGTTAGTATGTTGCCAATCATACTGAGTCATACTGCTTCTTCTGTTTCGATAGCGAGGCTGGCGTCAGCGAAGTCCTTTACAAATTGTCCTGCTGTGAGCTGTGCCTAGGTCACAACGTGTACGTTGTGTAGGATTTGTACATTACATGGCGCTTTATGTACGTATAATTTACATTTTGTTAGTTCTTGGATAAAAAGTAATCGAAACAACCAATCAAATTTGCGCATAGCCATATCGACGAAAATGCTATAGCGTAATACTATGTCTATGGGAAATGAGTTGGTGGTATTGGACCGGAACTAGGTTTTCAATAGGGTAAGCTAATGTTTACTTCTATCTTACTTCTGACTCTTGGACTACTGTTAGTTGAAATTGCAAATCTCAAAACCAACTTCCACACACATTCAATATCAAATCGAATCAGATTCACAAAATAATCAAAACAATTCAAAATCCAACAGAATGATTGGTTGCAAAGTGCCCATTGTCAATACAATGATGATGGATAGCAAAGTGCCCATTGTCAATACAATAATGATGGATAGCGAAGTGCCCATTGTCAATACAATGATGATGGATAGCGAAGTGCCCATTGTCAATACAATGATGATGGATAGCGAAGTGTCCATTGTCAATACAATGATGATGGATAGCGAAGTGCCCATTGTCAATACAATGATGATGGATAGCGAAGTGCCCATTGTCAATACAATGATGATGGATAGCAAAGTGCCCATTGTCAATACAATGATGATGGATAGCGAAGTGCCCATTGTCAATACAATGATGATGGATAACGAAGTGCCCATTGTCAATACAATGATGATGGATAACGAAGTGCCCATTGTCAATACAACGATGATGGATAGCGAAGTGCCCATTGTCAATACAGTGATGATGGATAGCGAAGTGCCCATTGTCAATACAGTGATGATGGATAGCGAAGTGCCCATTGTCAATACAGTGATGATGGATAGCGAAGTGCCCATTGTCAATACAATGGTGATGGATAGCGAAGTGCAGATATATTAAATCACACACTTAAAGAACAAGCTGAGGTTTGTCTCAGACAGAGAGACAAAACATCCACACAAACATTGTTTTATGTGCTCAAGAAGTCACGAGAAAATACTACATGTATAAGAATTGAGTGCAATGTGCGCCAAATGATAAATGAGACAATGGCATAAAATAAACTGTAAAACATAAAACCATCGAACCATTAAACAACAATGGCAGTCAAGATTCAACGAGAAAATCTGCGCATAGCATTGTTAATACAAGTCTGAAGTTACATAGTTAATCCTGTACTATATAGATACATATAGTCATTCCTGTCAGGCCAAGCAAAATGTTACATTGAAGAATGTAAGGGTCCGATAGAGCTATGGGGATATGCAACGTTTGAGCAACAGAATACTATACAGTAGATACAAGTGATCCGCTATATCTAGGGGAATATGCAACGTTTGAACAACAGAATACTATACAGTAGATACAAGTGATCCGCTATAGCTAGGGGAATATGCAACGTTTGAACAACAGAATACTATACAGTAGATACAAGTGATCCGCTATATCTAGGGGAATATGCAACGTTTGAACAACAGAATACTATACAGTAGATACAAGTGATCCGCTATAGCTAGGGGAATATGCAACGTTTGAACAACAGAATACTATACAGTAGATACAAGTGATCCGCTATAGCTAGGGGAATATGCAACGTTTGAACAACAGAATACTATACAGTAGATACAAGTGATCCGCTATAGCTAGGGGAATATGCAACGTTTGAACAACAGAATACTATACAGTAGATACAAGTGATCCGCTACAGCTAGGGGATATGCAACGTTTGAGCAACATAATACTATCCAGTAGATACAAGTGATCCGCTATAGCTAGGGGAATATGCAACGTTTGAACAACAGAATACTATACAGTACATACAAGTGATCCGCTACAGCTAGGGGATATGCAACGTTTGAGCAACAGAATACTATCCAGTAGATACAAGTGATCCGCTATAGCTAGGGGAATATGCAACGTTTGAACAACAGAATACTATACAGTAGATACACGTGATCCGCTATAGCTAGGGGATATGCAACGTTTGAGCAATCGAATAATATTCCAGTTTTAGGGGATGGTTGATGGTGATGGTTTTGGATGTTTGAAGTAGAACCATATATAGACTGTGTACCTGTTATTTGCGGGTAATATTCAGGGTGCCCTCTGAACAGCACGGGTGGGCATCTATGGTGAGCTAGGAGTTTGTTTCGTAAGCAGCTTGGTGGTTTTCTCACATGATCTAAACACGTTTCTAATAAAGAATGATGGACATGCAATCAGAAAGGTGGACGAGACAACACAATCAGAGGTTATGTCGTAAACAAGAACATAATTAGTAACATTAACGGTCGGATGACTGATCTATACATTGCCAATTTCCGTATCTGATATATTTAGGTTTTATTGCACACGCTGATGTTTAGAGTATTGTTGCATTTGGGTCGTTAGTCAAACAAAACACGCCACGCGGTCATCATTAAGCTATTCATTGTCATGGCACCATGTACACATAAAAGTAGCATATGTCGCAGTCTCATACATAAATTCAACATAACTATGCCGTTACAACTTTACCTAAAGGAAAGAGGTAACAATACAAGCAGGTCCTTTCTCCTCAGTCCTACATGTATGTACATATTATAAATACTTGATTATGTTCATTCAAAGAAATAAATATTGTTTAAACTAAACTACCAAAACATAAGGGAAACATTGGACAATGCCGGATATATACCCATATGTGACTGTAACGAATTGTATAAGACTGATACAGACATGTACAAAGAGGGCACTACTGGTGACATGACGGTCTCTCCTGAAAAGTTCTACACGGATATGTCTACCCAAAATGCAACCGAAGGCGCTACCACCGCGGACAGTGTAAACATTATCCCGCTAAACCCGAATACTGGACCCGCTATATAGTGGTTTGGTATACAAGTCATTGTGTTCTGGATCTCAATAATGGCTGCATTGATGCACCGTGTGATGGGAAGTCGTATCTGCATGAACCTTTAGGTAATATGTTTGTGACAGCCATTTGGCGTTTCTCCTTTCAAGGTACATGAACAAACCGATTGCCTTGCATATTAAACAGATCTACATTTGAATGTCAGTCTGAATCATTAGCATTATCAATCCATTAGCAATCTCGCGTATATTTCCGACATTTTGACAGAATAATATATTGTACATTCCTGCACTCCAGATGGACTGGTAATCCAGGGATCGCAGGTTCGATCCCCCGTCTGACCCTAATAAAATTAACAGTCTTTCAGATGGGACTTTAAACCGAGGTCTCGTGTCAGTGATGTGCACCGTGCACGTAAAAGAACCAGAGGAGGCTCTGGAATGGGTCTCTGTCTTATAATTGCACTATCCTCCAACATCTAAAATGACTAATCTCTTCAGGAGGCGTCGCTCATATGGGTAACCGGTAGCGACGATAAATAAACTTAAAACACGCACATAAAACCAATTGCTAGATATTCACCAAACAGTGAAAGGTGCACTTTATGATGTCTATTTGTGCATATTGTCATTCCTTTCCCTTGAATGGTTTTTGTTCCAGTTAAATGATTTGAGTGGATATGTGGGCGTTTAACTCTTTCACCGCCAATGTCGCATAAAAGCGACTTTTAAAAAAAAGTAGAGAACCCGATCGGACACAACAGAACTGATCAGGCTATATGCTGATTGCTCTTCGGACAGTGGAGCTGAAGCACCTGTGCGAATAGCAAACAACATCGATCCTGATCAGACGCGGCGTTACGCCGCGGCTGATCTGGATCTATGTTGTTTGCACATGCTCTGAATTTAATCGGCGTTGAAAGTGTTAAACAGTTTTACAATAACTATAATTATAGTGTACTAATTTCATTTAGTTCACTGCTATGATTTTATTATTCAAGTGATACAACAATGGGTGGGGAAATTTAAACTTTATTTAGTGTACAACGATTGTGAAGCAAGTTTTAACAACTTATATTAATCACTCTCGTTGGCGTGGACGAAAGCGTAAATGTGGTCATTTGTGTTGGAAGAAACCGGAGTACCCGGAGAAAACCCACTTCTCCAATCTGACAACCACCGTACCACCTCATATACTTCCCAGTTCGAGGATCGGAATGGGTGGGGAAACATGCTTTTCTAGTTCTATTTAAGCCTATTAAATATAAAACCTGAACTAGGACATATGCTATTCCCTCCATTGGATAATAATTTATTGTATGGACAATGATATACCAAGATCGAAATTCCACGTCCTGCTTCACTCTGTGAATAATAATGCACGCATAATATTGATTCTGGTAATATAACGCGATCATGTCCTATAAGCGTTGTAGTAAAATAAAGAAATATACTCCGAGGTTCCATAACAGTTATGGATATCAGAGATTCTCCATAACGCCCATGCGAGCTTTATTTTAAAATTAATGGATATTTGGACCTTTGGGTATTATTTACATGCAATACTGACAAAACAATGTCATATTTAAAGAAATCGTAGGAAACCAAACTATTAGGAAACAATAGTACGAGAAGTATTGTAAGCGCTATAGATTGAATCATTAATCATTCTATGTTAGATAGCTGTGGACGAGTCACGTGGCAGCGCTATGGTAGAACATGTGGACGAGTCACGTGGCAGCGCTATGGTAGAACCTGTGGACGAGTCACGTGTCAGCGATATGGTAGAACCTGTGGACGAGTCACGTGGCAGCGCTATGGTATAACCTATGGACGAGTCACGTGTTGACGCTATGTTATATATATGTGGACGAGTCACGTGGCAGCGCTATGGTAGAACCTGTGGACGAGTCACGTGTCAGCGATATGGTAGAACCTGTGGACGAGTCACGTGGCAGCGCTATGGAGAACCTGTGGACGAGTCAAGTGTCAGCGCTATGGTAGAACCTGTGGACGAGTCAAGTGGCAGCGCTATGGTAGAACCTGTGGACGAGTCACGTGGCAGCGCTATGGTAGAACCTGTGGACGAGTCACGTGGCAGCGCTATGGTAGAACCTGTGGACGAGTCACGTGGCAGCGCTATGGTAGAAAAAGTAGACGAGTCAAGTGGCAGCGCTATGGTAGAACCTGTGGACGAGTCACGTGTCAGCGCTATGGTAGAACCTGTTGACGAGTCACGTGTCAGCGCTATGGTAGAACCTGTTGACGAGTCACGTGTCAGCGCTATGGTAGAACCTGTGGAGGAGTCACGTATTAGTGTTATGCTAGAACCAGCGGACAAGTCACATATCATCGCTATGTTAGAACCAGCGGACAAGTCCCATATCATCGCTATGTTAGAACCAGCAGACAAGTCACATATCATCGCTATGACAGAACCAGCGGACAAGTCACATATCATCGCTATGACAGAACCAGCGGACAAGTCACATATCATGGCTATGACAGAGAACCAGCGGACAAGTCACATATCATGGCTATGACAGAACCAGCAGACAAGCAGAGTTTGTATGCAGAGTGGTTTCTCTGCTAGCTCTAAAACTGATCCTGTTTCTGATCAACAAAAATGCATGCTATAAATACTTCTTAATATCCTGAATATCTAAGCTGCTGTACGGTTGTTTATTTCGATACAGCTCTTGCAATCTTTGTCAGTGGAAGATTGGTTTTGGTTTTTGTGTTGGATCACCGTAATGTCAACGTGGACTGTGGGAATGGTAAACACATTTAACGTCAGTTTGTGTAGTCAGAATGTCAGTCTTAGCGAAATTGTAAACGTTAACGCTTCCACGGGGCTATCTGCATGTTCATCAACTGATATAGAAGATGATAGAAGATGAAGAGGTTTTATTTGCATATAAACCCACAACTGTGTCATTTACAAGCGACACTATAACAAATAATGTAATTAACGCGGCATGACCAAAGATGGTGCGATCGCATGAAGTGTTTGGAAGCATACATCATTGGCTATTACACACACCATGTTACCTCGCCAGTGAGAGACAGTATGAACACCATAATAACACATGTTCACACATTTTAAATGTATGATTACATAAGTTACTTTATAACAGACCTAACGTTTATACATAGTAATTTACATTAAACATGTCAAATCTAACACATGTGGAAGTCGTGATGGCGCAGTGGATGCGCCTTCGCTCCAGGAGCGAACGGTCCGGAGTTCGAGCCCCGCTGGAGCCGTTACGATTGTGCCCTTAGGCAATGCATTTAATTTCCACGTTGCCTCTTCTCTCTCCCTCGTGGCGATGGATTCCATCAGGAATGAGGTCTCGAGAGTGATTAATATAAGTTATGAACTTGTTTCGCAATCGAGCTAAAATAAATTTGTATTAACTAAATCTAACATAGCACTATGAAAGCATATGTTGCATTTGAATGAATGCTTTATATGCAAATCGCTTCCGTTTCTTATGCCTGAAACAAGCTCAGCCGTCATTAATGCAAAACACACAACTTAAAATTACTAGGAGAGATTCCAATATTATTTCTTTATATATTTTACATGAAGATCTTTTAACATAATACATTCAAGTACAACATTATATTCATTTCTATAGAGTGGTGGAACCTATGCTCGGCACAAATCCCACACATAATACCAGTAAAAAATGTTAATTGCACTTGCCGTATATTAGTATTTTCTTAAGTCGTGAAAACAACTTTAAAAAACTCTTCATCACGTGACATTGCTGTTCAATTCACTTCAGACTTCAGGGCACCTATGCACGGCGTACTTGTTATTTTTATTTTTCACCAGAACTTGTTGAATATCTTATTTTGATATAGTACATCATTGAATAAAAACTTATTGTTGTTAATATGAATGGTATAGAAACTTTTTCTGGTTAGTTGAAATTTTTAAATTCGGATAGCTACATTGCTCATATACCGTATCAGTTTCGATGGAAATATTCTCCAATGATTTGTTTGTTTATATTCGTCTGCTGGACTAGTCACGTGAGAGTTGCATCAGCTACCGATACACTCAACGGAATGCTATTGTACTATGCTTCAGCTCTGTCAGCAAAATTAGTATAAACTATATAAATATTACGCATGTAATACAAATACGCCGAGCATAGGAATACGCCGAGCATAATTCCACCACTCTAATATATAGTTTCATCCAGAAGTCTCATACCCATATGACATACATGTACGTATAAACAAATATGGTGTGTGTGTTTTACGTTTATTTATCGTCGCTACCGGTTGCCCATATGAGCGACGCCTCCTGAAGATATTAGTTATTTTAGATTTTGGAGGATAGTACATGATACAGACAAAGACCCATTCCGTATCTCCTCTGGTTCTTTTACGTGCACGGTAAAGCACCGACACGAGACCTCGGGTTAACGTCCCATCTGAAAGACTGTAATTTTATTAGGGTCAGACGGGGGATCGAACCTGCGATCCCTGGATTTACCAGTCCAGTGTGTTACCACTGGGCTACAGATCTGTCAAATATGGCGACAGCAACTCACTATATCAATGTATCTAATTAATTATGCAACAGTAAAGCAAATATGTATATGCATGGCATGTTAACTTACTTTAAAGGCCCACAAAGCTTTTGTTATTATGTATATAAATAACACACCACACATCGTTCAAGAAATTATTAAGAATATACTAAATAAATATTAAATTATAGGAGGATGACTTTAAAAGTTCAGTGACTAATGTGTTTAGAGTAATAGATTAACTAAATGTTCGTCTCGCGGACTTTGCAAATAAACATTACTAGAGTTAAGTTGAAAGAACACACATATGCATACTGGTGGTAGATGACGTATTCCAGTAGCATACACTCGTGTATTTGTGATTGCTCGGGAAGCTAACAATGAGACGACAAATCAACACTAAGCGAACAATTGGGTCTTTCTCGGTGTGTTGAAATAATGATAATTTAAAAAATTGGTTTCGTCGATTCTTTTGTTTTTCATTGTTTGCGAAATAATGTTTCCTGGCACATCGTGGTACAATGGGTGCGGTATCCGCCTCATAACCGAAGTTCGAGTCCATCCATACCACGATGTACGTGACGTGTCCTTCGGCAAAACATCCTGATTATATGACCGAGATACACACAATGTGTAGATACATAACTGGCTTAGCTGCTATATGTCTTCCTAATTCTTTATTTCTTTGGAGGTAAAAATATAGAATTACGGAATGTCCATACTAAATAACGTGTATACATAGCAACAGTGTGGGCTTAATGTATTTCCTCCAAGCTGAAGGACGTGCATGACACATCCAATAATACTCGCATCTTTAATACTATATACACTTGCATAACCTCTTTAACATTGTTAATACCCCCCCCCGCCCCCTCATATATAACAATGTATGTCTTCACGAGAGAAATGTCGAGTTCATATACATTACTAAATCAGTGTATCTAATCTTTCTCCAAATTATATGTTGCCATGCTATGTGTGTTTTACGTTGAATTATCGTCGCTACCGGTTGCCCATATCAGCGACGCCTCCTGAAGAGATTAGTCATTTTAGATATTTGGAGAATAATGCAATGATACAGCCAGAGACACATTCCAGAGTGTCCTATGGTTCTATTACGTGCACGATGTAAAGCACCGACACGAGACCTCGGTTTAAAGTCCCATTTGAAAGACTGTTAATTTTATTATGGTCAGACGGGGGATCGAACCTTCGATCCTGGATTACCAAGTGTGTTGCCACTGGACTACATATCCGTCTGCACGGTGCCATGCTATCATAGCATTGCGTGTTTGATATAGATAATGTGATACTAAACCAAAAACATAAATTCCCTTGACACAAGAACTAACTGGTGTTTAGTGTGATTATGTCCAGGCTCTGATTGATCTTACAATCCTGGCAAAGATGTACGTTAATTTGATCTTCTGTTGTGAGTATTCCTGCTTACTATAAAAGGGACATGTGTACCGTCTCCGTGGCCTAGTGGTTAAGGCGTCCGCCTACAGAGCGGGAAGTCAAAGGTTCGAATCTCGTCAGTGGTTCATTCTGATATGGCCGGTTGGCGAGCCGTCAGCTAGTTAAATAATGGTTACCGATTGCCTACCAGCCTGGAGCCTGGAGCCTGGCATACAAGCATATGATTCGGGAAGTACTGATGTTCATAAAAAGAGGTGTCTCATAAGTCAGAAATGGCTGGCTCTTTAAATAGAGGTGACACTATAATAAACAAGCACTGTACACGTGCGTGTATATTCGTGTATATTCTGGTATATTCCGGTATATTCTGGTATATTCTGGTATATTCTTGCCCATTTGGCATCATACAATTGATGTACTTGACATTATACGAGTTTGCTCAAGCATAGTGCTCTAGAGCCAAATGAATACGCGATTGGTATGTTTTTGTTGCTTCAGAAAATGAATGACGTTAAAATATGCGAACCATGCAAACAGTCTATGTCGAAGGGAGTCCTACCAAACTGCTAAATCTGTTACGCCTAAAATGCCATATAATCGGAGCCATTATACGTTATATATGATAGAGCAAATACGTTTGTTCATGCGTTATCGTCTGAACAGGGTGTGGCCGTAGTCTCTGAAACAGAATCATGCCAGATATATGGTATTGCGATTACTCTACGCCATCTTTGAAGCAGAACACGTCCCCAAAGCCATTCAAAACACTAACAGGACAACGTCGAATCTATATGCTAGATTCTAGATCTAGATATCCATGTCCAAATAACCAACCAAATCCCCTGTTCCAAAAACCCAATTCTCTGCCGCAACAACCGACATCCTAGTACTAATGTACAATTGCAAGTGCTTCAGTAACGTTGTTACCAGTTATAACGGTCATAAAGTGTCAGTCAATGAGCGCTTCTTCGCCGTCAAACGTAAATAAATGAGCTACTACTATGTTGGCAATATTGCCAAGGACGTCTCTACTTAAGACATACGTGACTATTTGAGTTAGAAATTGTCATATTTTGATATTTGGCAGACATAGTGGGGCCTCTGTGTAAGTAATCATTATTTCGTCAATTTGAAGGCACGTTAGTGGCGATAGTTTCTGGCATGAGTGCATAACAAAACGCAGCGTACAAACATGGGAACATAAATCTGAATGTTTTAAAAATAGGGACCTCACAAAACAAAATATAGATATGGTGACCAAATTTATGATGAGGACAATACATATAAAATGATCTCAACTACAATGGCAATACATGGAACCCACGGGAATTTGAGGCAGCAGTGGAGAATGGAAGTCGTGACAGCGCAGTGGATGCGTTCGCTTCAGGTGCCAAAGGTCCGGAGTTCGAACCCCGCTGGAGCCGTTACGATTGTGCCCTTAGGCAAAGCATTTAATTTCCACGTTGCCTCCTCTCTCCCTCTTGGCGATGGATTCCATCAGGAATGAGGTCTCGAGAGTGATTGATATAAGTTATAAGAACTTGTTTCGCAATCGAGCTAAAATAAATTTGTATATAACGAGAATGGAGGCACGCTTTTTGTTATTAATCACATAGTAATAGTCAAACATACACACGTGCACATTGTGAGCTTATAATTCTAACTCTTCTAATGTCCATCATAAAACATTATTTCCTGGAATGTGAGAGGCTGTTAGGCATCCATCCTGTTCTCGGCGTATACTTTAATTGTCGTACTACTTGATGGACGCAACATTGATCTGAGTTCACTTATTCCGCAATTTGTTCGATAGTATCAACCACAATACGAATTCTTTTCAAACGAAAATTACTCTGTGAATACACATAGTAGGGCTACCCGCCGGAATTATGGTGCAGCGGTCGTGTTAAAAAATGAACCTAATACAAAGAAGAAGCGCCTTGAACATGGCCAAAGTGATCGTATTCTGTGATTTATTCTAAAATTAAATTTGATATACACATGCATAGTTACTGCATATCTTCCTGCAGATAATGACATAGCAGCATATACTTGTGTTCTCGGTGAAATAGAAATACATCACACTTGGAATGCTATTTATGCCGGGGATATTTATGACCAGCTCAACAGTTCAAGCCTGAGAAACTGTAAATAGACATGCCGTAAACGAGTGTTGGTTTGAATGCGATTAGTTTATACACATTTATTTGAGCTCGATTGAGAAACAAGTTCTTTCAACTTATATTAATCACTCTCTCGACTTCATTCCTGATGGAATCCATCGTAATGAAGGAGAGAGAAGAGGCAATGTGGAATTTAAATGCCTTGCCCAAGGGCACAATTGTAACGGCGGGGCTCGAACTCTGGGCCTTTCACACATGAAGCGAACGCGCTTCTACTGCGCTATCACAACTTCCACTGTCGATTTCAATGTGTTTGTTTGATTAATGGTTGATGCGATTAATCTAATAAGTCATCATAATGTAGTTTGCATCCAGGAACAATGATAGATCATGCATTGCAGATCTGTTGTTTTCGTTCACGTTGTAGATGGATATAGTGCACTGACGTCCGATCAACTTATCCTGATATTTACCATTGTACTTTATTCATTCATAACCCCAGTATAATCCCCAGCTAGGAGGACAAACATTGCTAGGAATAAGTCAGCCGTCACTCACATATCCTTATATCAAGATACCGTAACGAACATTATGGAGACATATGCAAACCTGGGTATAGGAAACACAAAAGCCATTACTGAATCTCGTACAAGCACTGCTAATATATACACCTCTCATAGAAGTAGGTTTTATTCGGTTTCCAAAACCATATTGGTCCCACGTATACAGTTAAGATTGCTCACCGATAATCTGTACCAAAAAGACGAATTTAGATAGCACAGCGGAAGCCCAGAAATGATCACGATGTTACTTATATTAATTACAAACGTGTTAAATCAGACTACATACGTCTCCAGCGAAGACACTATACTAACTATTATAACGTGGTTCACAGCCAGCTTGACGCTGCTTCCTGGCTTCAACTCTATTTTGGAAACATTCATTCAGCATGCAATAATGGATAATGTGTCTGTTAATATTCCGAGACATATTTCATGTTGACTATTCAGGATTATCCAGTACTTCCAAAATGTTTTTCAGTCCAACGACTCATAAAACGACATAATAATAGCCATCGTTTCTAGCAGACTTAGATAATCATATTTAACGTTTGATTAGACACATATATAATAACACATATCATTGGAGTATGCATATATATCACGTGATATGGTAATATGACGGACGCTAATTTCAAACGGGAGCGTGTTGTGTAAAGTGCTACTATTAGTGCTAGTATTAGTGCTAGTATTAGTGCAAGTATTAGTGCTAGTATTAGTGCTAGTATTAGTGCTAGTATTAGTGCTACTATTAGTACTAGTATTATTGCTAGTATTAGTGCTAGTATTAGTGCTAGTATTAGTGCTAGTATTAGTGCTAGTATTAGTGCTAGTATTAGTGCTAGTATTAGATTAGTGCTAGTATTAGTGCTAGTATTAGTGCTAGTATTAGTGCTAGTATTAGTGCTAGTATTAGTGCTAGTATTAGTGCTAGTATTAGTGCTAGTATTACTGCTAGTATTAGTGCTAGTATTAGTGCTAGTATTACTGCTAGTATTAGTGCTAGTATTAGTGCTAGTATTACTGCTAGTATTAGTGCTAGTATTAGTGCTAGTATTAGTGCTAGTATTACTGCTAGTATTAGTGCTATATTAGTGCTAGTATTACTGCTAGTATTAGTGCTAGTATTACTGCTAGTATTAGTGCTAGTATTACTGCTAGTATTAGTGCTAGTATTAGTGCTAGTATTAGTGCTAGTATTAGTGCTAGTATTAGTGCTAGTATTAGTGCTAGTATTAGTGCTAGTATTAGTGCTAGTATTAGTGCTAGTATTAGTGCTAGTATTAGTGCTAGTATTACTGCTAGTATTAGTGCTAGTATTAGTGCTAGTATTAGTGCTAGTATTAGTGCTAGTATTAGTGCTAGTATTAGTGCTAGTATTAGTGCTAGTATTAGTGCTAGTATTAGTGCTAGTATTAGTGCTAGTATTAGTGCTAGTATTAGTGCTAGTATTAGTGTTAGTATTGTGCTATATAATGCTAGTATTAGTGCTAGTATTAGTGCTAGTATTAGTGCTAGTATTAGTGCTAGTATTACTGCTAGTATTACTGCTAGTATTACTGCTAGTATTAGTGCTATATTAGTGCTAGTATTAGTGCTAGTATTAGTGCTAGTATTAGTGCTAGTATTAGTGCTAGTATTAGTGCTAGTATTAGTGCTAGTATTAGTGCTAGTATTAGTGCTAGTATTAGTGCTAGTATTCTAGTATTAGTGCTAGTGTTACTGCTAGTATTAGTGATATTATTAGTGCTAGTATTAGTGCTAGTATTATTGCTAGTATTAGTGCTAGTATTAGTGCTAGTATTAGTGCTAGTATTAGTGCTAGTATTACTGCTAGTATTAGTGCTAGTATTAGTGCTAGTATTAGTGCTAGTATTAGTGCGAGTATTAGTGCTAGTATTATTGCTAGTATTAGTGCTAGTATTAGTGCTAGTATTAGTGCTAGTATTAGTGCTAGTATTAGTGCTAGTATTCTAGTATTAGTGCTAGTGTTACTGCTAGTATTAGTGATATTATTAGTGCTAGTATTAGTGCTAGTATTATTGCTAGTATTAGTGCTAGTATTAGTGCTAGTATTAGTGCTAGTATTAGTGCTAGTATTAGTGCTAGTATTAGTGCTAGTATTAGTGCTAGTATTAATGCTTGTATTACTGCTAGTATTACTGCTAGTATTAGTGCTAGTATTACTGCTACTATTACTGCTACTATTAGTGCTACTATTAGTGCTAGTATTAGTGCTAGTATTAGTGCTATTATTAGTGCTAGTATTAGTGCTAGTATTAGTGCTAGTATTAGTGCTAGTATTAGTGCTAGTATTAGTGCTAGTATTACTGCTACTATTACTATTAGTGCTACTATTAGTGCTAGTATTAGTGCTAGTATTATTGTTAGTATTCGTGCTAGTATTAGTGCTAGTATTAGTGCTAGTATTAGTGCTAGTATTAGTGCTAGTATTAGTGCTAGTATTAGTGCTAGTATTAGTGTTAGTATTCGTGCTAGTATTACTGCTAGTATTAGTGCTAGTATTAGTGCTAGTATTAGTGCTAGTATTACTGCTAGTATTAGTGCTAGTATTAGTGCTAGTATTAGTGCTAGTATTAGTGCTAGTATTACTGCTAGTATTAGTGTTAGTATTCGTGCTAGTATTAGTGTTAGTATTCGTGCTAGTATTAGTGCTAGTATTAGTGCTATTATTAGTGCTAGTATTAGTGCTAGTATTAGTGCTATTATTAGTGCTAGTATTAGTGCTAGTATTACTGCTACTATTAGTGCTAGTATTAGTGCTAGTATTAGTGCTAGTATTAGTGTTAGTATTCGTGCTAGTATTACTGCTAGTATTAGTGCTAGTATTAGTGCTAGTATTACTGCTAATATTAGTGCTAGTATTAGTGCTAGTATTACTGCTAGTATTAGTGCTATATTAGTGCTAGTATTAATGCTAGTATTAGTGCTAGTATTCCTGCTAGTATTAGTGCTAGTATTAGTGCTAGTATTAGTGCTAGTATTAGTGTTAGTATTAGTGCTAGTATTAGTGCTAGTATTGCTGCTAGTATTAGTGCTAGTATTAGTGCTAGTATTAGTGCTAGTATTACTGCTAGTATTAGTGCTATATTAGTGCTAGTATTAATGCTAGTATTAGTGCTAGTATTAGTGCTAGTATTACTGCTAGTATTAGTGCTAGTATTAGTGCTAGTATTCGTGCTAGTATTACTGCTAGTATTAGTGCTAGTATTAGTGCTAGTATTACTGCTAGTATTAGTGCTAGTATTGGTGCTAGTATTAGTGCTAGTATTACTGCTAGTATTAGTGCTATATTAGTGCTAGTATTATTGCTATTATTAGTGCTAGTATTACTGCTAGTATTCGTGCTAGTATTAGTGCTAGTATTAGTGCTACTATTAATGCTAGTATTAGTGCTACTATTAATGCTAGTATTAGTGCTAGTATTAGTGCTAGTATTAGTGCTAGTATTAGTGCTACTATTAATGCTAGTATTAGTGCTAGTATTAGTGCTAGTATTAGTGCTAGTATTAGTGCTACTATTAATGCTAGTATTAGTGCTAGTATTAGTGCTAGTATTAGTGCTAGTATTAGTGCTAGTATTAGTGCTAGTATTACTCGTGCTATATATGGATATGAAAGCGATGGGGATGGACACCACCAACTGGGAATCCCTTGCAGCAAACAGAATAGCGTGGAGACAACAGCTGTCAACGGGCTTAAAGAGGGGATAACTCATTCTGCAGGCAACCTCTAACGACACACGCAGGAAGAGGAAACTGTGAGCAGCCACCAACTGCATCGCCTTCCAGTGACTCTGTCTTCACGTGCGAATGCTGCAACCCCGCCACTGAAGGTCACGCATCGGACTGTAGAGCCACAGCAGACGGTGTTCATCTGTAGACTCAACGGGCGCTAACTCCATAGTCTGACAAGACTGACGGATGCCGAAGATATGTTGGGCATGTTTCGAGTACACCAGATGTGTGTAGTACAAAACTGTGACATTTTCAGTGCCGACGTCTAACAGTTATGACGTATGGATGACGTATTGAACAATGGGTGGGTTGAATATGATCAAAGTCCTATAAATCCAGAAATGACCTACATACGGATATGTAGTCCAGTGGTAACACGCTGGACTGGTAATCCAGGGATCGCAGGTTCGATCCCCCGTCTGACCCTAATAAAATTAACAGTCTTTCAGATGGGACGTTAAGCCGAGGTCTCGTGTCGGTGCTTTACATCGTGCACGTAAAAGAACCAGAGGAGATTCTGGAATGGGTCTCTGTCTGTATCATGCACTATCCTCCAAAACCTAAAACAACTAATCTCTTCAGGAGGCGTCGCTCATATGGGCAACAGGTAGCGACGATAAATAAACGTAAAATCAGAAAACCAGACATGACCAGTAAGCGGACAGTTATTCACTCAGATAGCTCTGTAGAATCGCAATCGCAGTACAACCAATGCCAGGGTTTCGAATAAGTTACTATGTAGTATTTCCCTCAATCATAACTGTGCTGTCGCAACTATTCCTATGGTATTATTAAATAAATTATTGAATAAAATATGGTTTAATCTAACCAATGCCATTCATTTCAAGCCCTTTCAATAGACAATACATTTTCTGTAATGTTTTCTAAATTGGACAAACGTGATAAAAATGGCACATACATACTTTCAATGTCATCTATGCTAAATTCAACCATCAGATGAGTTGATTAGCTGGAGCACGTGGAAGTCGCTTCAGGTGCGAAAGGTCCGGAGTTCGAGCCCCCACTGGAGCCGTTACGAGTGTGCCCTTATGCAAGGAATCTAAATTCCACAATGTCTCTTCTCTCTCCCTCGTGGCGATAGATTCCTTCAGGAATGAGGTATCGAGAGTGATTAATATAAGTTGTAAGAACTTGTTTCGCAATCGATATAAAATAAATCTGTATAAACTAATCTTGACTCATGATTTATTTATGTGTGTTGTGCTATGTTGTACCTAAAGGCAGCTAGTGTGAAACGCATATTGACACCATTATATACAGTCTACATCCATTATGTCGAATTCCGTCAGACCGAACAAAATACTTCGACATAACCGAAGTTTGACTTAGCGCAGTGGATGCGAGTTCGCTTCAGGTGCGAAAGGTCCGGAGTTCGAGCCCCACTGGAGCCGTTACGATTGTGCCCTTAGGCAAGGCATTTAAATTCCACGTTGCCTCTTCTCTCCCTCGTGGCGATGGATTCCACAAGGAATGAGGTCTCGAGAGTGATTTATATAAGTTGAAATAATTTGTTTCGCAATCGAGCTCAAATAAATTTGTATAAAAAAACAAAACGAAATTCGATATAAACAGATCCAGTTATATGTAAAATGATAGTGTCTGAAACGGGACTTTCATCCGACCTCGAGAAATCGACATAACCGACTTTGACATAACGGATGTAGACTGTACTACAGAATACTAGGTAACATAGTGAACATAACTAGTATTTTAAATAATAATTGGTCGTTTATCGTTCTTTGGCGACATGACTAGTCGGATTGGTAAATACATTGATTAAGCGCCCGTCACACCATGCCGTTCTGGTCAACGTTCTCTGAACGTTCTAATCGTTCAATTTTCGAGCGTTCTATGGTGAGTTGAACATATCTGGCATGTGACTAACGTGTGACTAACGCACGAAGAGCATGTAACAGCGATCAAGTAAGACACGCCTGGAAATTATTAGCGTGTGCTGACGTGTCACTGGCGCGCGACGAACGATTAGTCAACGTTAGACGAGCGTATTGAGCGTGTAACTAACGTGTTAATAACGACATAATAGCGTTTTGCTGGCCATATGACGTTCGTTTTGACGTTAGTCACACTCTGTGTGAGCTAGGGGTCCATTCTGTGGTCGTTGACAGGTCGCCAGTGAGTCGTTCACTGCAAAACAAACTATTAATAACAACCAAGTAACGCTAGGGTAACGACTGACTAACGATAGCCGAACGCATGCAACGTTCGGCGAACGTTAGTAAAACGTTCCACGAACGTTTTTCAGCGTTCTCGAGCGATTGAAATCAAACGTTGAAGAACGCTGGTCTCCATGAGAACGTGTGTGCATGTTCAAAACTTTGATTTCGGACCAGCGTTCTCTGCGATCACCGACGATTACCAGCGTTCACCAGTGTTCACACAACGTTCTTCTGAAGCTATACCAGCGACCATGGACGATTACCAACGTTTCCTCAAACGTCATAGAACGCTGACCAGAACGTCATGGTATGACGGCCCGGCCCCTTTACAAAGAAAATGATTTTATTGATAAGCATGTAACGGTACTTCCGGCTGACTATATATCTGATCACGCAAGATACAGTCTCGTGTTATTATTAGACTTATGTACATTATTAGGTTATGTATACTGTACGGGCGAGTGGGCAGAGATGTATACTGTACGGGCGAGTGGGCAGAGATGTATACTGTACGGGCGAGTGGGCATAGATGCATTTATTGGGAAGTACACGTATGTCGGTCCGTTAGGTTGTAGCGTAGTGGACTATGTAATTGATAATGAGTCTTTAATTCATTTGTTTAACCAATTTGGTTTAAACCTATTTATTCATTCATAATGTACAGTACATATATATTGTATACAGAATGAAAATGGATTTAATGGAAAGCCTAAAGCAAAACAAATTTGAAATTAATGATCCAAGTATTTTGTCTGATCACTGTACACTGTGTTTTCGTATTATCTCATGTAGGAAGGAATTCACAAATACATGTAACAGAGAATCGTGAAATACAAACTTTACTTATAAATGTGTTTATACAAATTTATTTTAGCTCGATTGCGAAACAAGTTATTAGAACTTATATTAATCACTCTCGAGACCTCATTCCTGATGGAATCCATCGCCACGAGGGAGAGAGAAGAGGCAACGTGGAATTTAAATGCCTTGCCTAAGGGCACACTCGTAACTGCTCCAGCTGGGCTCGAACTCCAGACCTTTCGCACCTGAAGCGAACGCGCATCCACTGCGCTATAAATGGGAGGGCCGTTTACTAATGTTGCTAGGACTTGTTGCCCAGCCCATTTTGCATTTTATCACATATAATGTCTATATGTACTATATATTATGTAAAATAGCAAATAAAATATGATTAAACCTTATAAATGGGATAACAGAAATATATTAGATTATCAAAAAACACTATGCAATACCGAATACCAGCTAATTGCGCGAGTTGAACATATCGACGCTGCCTCAGATAATTCAGATGTTGATTCAAATATCTCAATTAGTTTTACTATTATGGATGAGTGTGTGTTTTACGTTTATTTATCGTCGCTACCGGTTGCCCATATGAGCGACGCCTCCTGAAGAGGTGTAAAGCACCGACACGAGACCTCGGTTTAACGTTCCATCTGAAAGACTGTTAATTTTATTAGGGTCAGACGGGGGATCGAACCTGCGATCCCTGGATTACCAGTCCAGCGTTTTACCACTGGGCTACAGATCCGTCTGTATTATGGATGAAATATGCTCATCTTTATTTAATACGTGAAGTAAAAACAAATACTATGATAAAGAAAGACCAGTAGTGGTGTAAATCATGAATGGTTCGATTATGAATGGATAAATTATATGTGTATGTTTAAAGCAACCTTATATCGTATGAAATAAAAGATATTTGAAAAATTCAAATTTTACGTATGGGTATCAATGCTGCTACACACTCTTAAATTATAATTTGTATAATTATGTTCATTTAGTAAACTGTGTTGTTTGCGATAAAACAAACTCGAAACCGAAAGTAGGACTTTCCGAATCGGTCGGTCACGCGCACTTGTTTACAAACGGAACCTCATTTACCTCCGGAATGCATCGTCCTCCTTCGGCAATGGTGAAAACAAACATGGCATATCCGCTGTTGTTTCACGTATGCGCGCTGTGCATGTTTATATTTCGTTTGTTGATAAACAAATTCGCGTATACGACGGTTTATATGTATTTGAATTTTACCAAAACATCCTTTATTACGATATAATGCTGCTTTAAAGCGACATTGCATCGCAAAAAGCAAATAAAATGAATTTGTTTACGTATAAATGCATTGCTACTACAAATTCTTCCGAATACATTCGAACACTAGCATTGATTTACATTGATAAACATTATTTAAATTTTGTTTAAATAGTGTTGAAAGTATGATTTCATATAACGAGCATCAATGCTCCAGAATTGACGTTTGTTTTGTCATCGGAGTCAATACTAAACGCGAGATAATGTCGTTTAGAGATAATTTAACTAAGAATAGTCTACAAATATATATGCATAGATGTGAGGTATAACGGTAAATCTGTGCCATAAATCGTGATATTCAGGATACACTAGTTGTATTACGCATGGGTGTTTACATTATGTTGTTATGTCAACGAACCGCGTATACGACGCTTGTTTATTAGTTTGAGGCAAATATGTGGGGGAAATTATACCATATAATAGAAAAATACATTCTGTAGATAGTTGTGGTTTCACTGATGTAGTGTCGCTTTAAAACCGAATTATATGTGCACAGTTATATAAGTTATTTTGAGCTGAGGAAGTCAGCTAAATTTACGGAAAGGTAAATATAGGTATATATGTACAAACTACAGTCAGATGACTTCTATTAGCCAATGAATCACAGTGTTGCAAAAGTTGTTGGAATTATATCAATTTGAATAGAAAAGTAGATACTACATTACAACAAATGAACACCATTTTGACGTCAAGGTATTTTGCATTACGGTAAACGTGGACATTAAACGAATGCACATGGAATAAGAGCGATAAAACACAATACAACAGTTTGATTTAAAAAAGTAAACAAGTTTACACTTTATTTATTTTACAACGATTGCGAAATAAGCTTTAACAACTTATAGTAATCACTCTCGTTGGCGCGGATGAAAGCGTATATGTGGTCATTTGCGTGGGTTTTAATGTTTCAAAAAATATTTAAAAAGGTTATGAGGAAAGTGTAAATAAGTTCTATATATTGATATGTTGTTCTCTGCTGTCTGGAGGTAGGAAATTCAGCGTCAGCCGACTGCAAATCCACTATCAAATAAACAGACAAACAGGAAAAACCATACAGACTGACACATATGTTCATTTCCATACAGGGTGTCCGCATAGCTATGCATTCAAACCCATATCACGTGTCGGTGTGCATGGCTGGGAAATATTAGCTTTAGCGATCACGAAATACATCTTTGTAATAAAGGAGTCTTTATTTGTATGAATGGAGGGTACCGTTTCTTATTTGAAATTGAAATTCCCATGTGTTCCTGAATGAATAGAAAACAAGTCTGTATGTTGTGATTAGCTACTGCAGTTCAAATGCTAATTGATATTGAGCAGATCACACAGATGCTGACAAATCTGGCTATAAGCTATCAACTGACAAAGCCAACGTTGGCTATGTGTGAAGCGGGTAGGGTAATGGTCACGACACTAATCCACGTTGGATAAATGTGAAGCGGGTAATGGTCAGTGTACTAATCAACGTTGGATAAGTGTGAAGCGGGTAATGGTCGGTGCACTAATCAACGTTGGATAAGTGTGAAGTGGGTAATGGTCACTGCATTAATCAGAAATACGTGTCCAAACCACCACCATGCATATCAATTGGATGGCTCAAGAGCAGAAACAATCCTCTAATTGATGACATGGGTGTTTGCTAGCGCCCTAGTGTGCCACAAAGTGAATGTATTTGAGAGCATAGGATACATTAACTAGTCACCATATAGTACATAGAAACTGCAGATTTATTACCATCATCTACTTGTCAAAATCTGCATATGAATAATGAATAATATGTCACTCAAATCGGCTAGGTGGTAAGTTTCACTTTAGCGAGCACTCGTTTTTATGTCAACACAAATTCGGAATAAAAATAGGCGGTGCAGCCTTTGTGATGATGCACAACTATATCGTTATATTGTGTATTGAACAAGCAGGAGTCGTAGGGGCGGTGTTTGAACTCCAGACATACATTAATAAATGGGACATTTAAACATGTTTGGGACCGCTATGCTGGAACTGTTGTTTTGATAATGAAATCTTATATCGTTGACATTTATGTTTCTAGTTTGTTTTATGTGTTTCCGAATGTAATTTGGTGAGGCATAATACATAATTCTATATGTCATTGACTGCTAAGTTGATGTATTTCAAAGTTGTTAGATTTACTAATTTAGCATATTGCCATATTAAAATATATATACGTATACATTAAAATAACAACATGCTGTGTGGTGTCTTTGTTTACACAGTAGGCAACATGTTTTCTTGACCATATTTATGTTAGAATAATGGCTATTTATGTCAGCCATTCAAATATCCATTCTTATTTCCCGAAGCATTCATGCAATTTACATTTTGGTCCAATGTCTTATCTTGCATGATAATAATTGATCGCTAGTAGGGTTTAAGCGCAAATATTGTAACGTATATGCCGTTCCAACAGGTATGTAAGGCGTGAACATACAGCATGGGGCATCTATGCCATTCCTACAGGTATGTAAGGTGTGAACATACAGCATAGGGCATATATGCCATTCCTACAGGTATGTAAGGCGTGAACATACAGCATGGGGCATCTATGCCATTCCTACAGGTATGTAAGGTGTGAACATACAGCATAGGGCATATATGCCATTCCTACAGGTATGTAAGGCGTGAACATACAGCATAGGGCATATATGCCATTCCTACAGGTATGTAAGGTGTGAACATACAGCATAGGGCATATATGCCATTCCTATAGGTATGTAAGGTGTGAACATACAGCGTAGGGCATATATGCCATTCCTACAGGTATGTAAGGTGTGAACATACAGCATAGGGCATATATGCCATTCCTACAGGTATGTAAGTTGTGAACATACAGCATAGGGCATATATGCCATTCCTACAGGTCTGTAAGGTGTGAACATACAACGTAGGGCATATATGCCATTCCTACATGTCTGTAAGGTGTGAACATACAGCGTAGGGCATATATGCCATTCCTACATGTCTGTAAGGTGTGAACATACAGCGTAGGGCATATATGCCATTCCTACAGGTATGTAAGGTGTGGTTCTATATCACATCTATTATTCCGATGAAAAAACAATTAAGATGCAAAACTACATACATTGTAGTCCATAAACTGAGCAACATAACCGGCACGTATAGGTTTTTTGTAGAGGGCATTAACAAGTATGCTCTAGGAAACTGTTCAAACAACAGCTAGTAACAACAATCATACTCTAGGAAACTGTTCAAACAACAGTTAATAACAACAATCATACTCTAGGAAACTGTTCAAACAACAACTAGTAACAACAATTATACACTAGGAAACTGTTCAAACAACAGCTAGTAACAACAATTATACTCTAGGAAACTGTTCAAACAACAGCTAGTACCAACAATTATACTCTAGGAAACTGTTCAAACAACAGCTAGTAACAACAATCATACTCTAGGAAACTGCTCAAACAACAGCTAGTAACAACAATTATACTCTAGGAAACTGCTCAAACAACAGCTAGTAACAACAATTATACTCTAGGAAACTGTTCAAGCTACAGCTAGTAACAACAATTATACTAGGAAACTGTTCAAACAACAGCTAGTAACAAACAATTATACTCTAGGAAACTGCTCAAACAACAGCTAGTAACAACAATTATACTCTAGGAAACTGTTCAAACTACAGCTAGTAACAACAATTATATTATAGTAAACTGCTCAAACAACAGCTAGTAACAACAATTATACTCTAGGAAACTGTTCAAACTACAGCTAGTAACAACAATTATACTCTAGGAAACTGTTCAAACTACAGCTAGTAACAACAATTATACTCTAGGAAACTGTTCAAGCTACAGCTAGTAACAACAATTATACTCTAGGAAACTGCTCAAACAACAACTAGTAACAAACAATTATATTCTAGGAAATTGCTCAAACTAAGGTGTCAATATCATGTTTGTAAATGTTATGAAAATGTCCCATTAGTGTGCATATGATCGAGCCATGCCATTTGTAAGACGGTAGTCCAGTGGTTAACACGCTTGGCTGCGAATCCTTGGATTGGATCGCAGGTTTGATAGAAAGATACATTTTGTATTGTATGTGTGTACGTTCCGTGTCTCTCCTTCACATTACAGTTACAATGTCTTTAATGACATAGTTATCTTGTGATGGAATCCGCGTAAAATATAAATTCCATTATTCATGGAAGGTATCAAAACCATAGCTTTTAAAAATCACTGTTCATTTCTATTTAGATGGGAAAGATAATTGGATAAGCAGCCTATGCTATAATAGCAATGTCTGTTGCGAGACATGGCGCTTTATGAGAGATTCCAGGCCTGTCAGTATCGTATTGATTTGCAATATATCTCTATATATATTCTTTGAAGTTCACTTATATAACATAGCCGAACTGAATGCGATTCGCTTGGTGCTTTTGTCATGCTTGTGTACGTTTAGTGGGTTGAAATGAACATATACGTCGTTCACATTACACAGGCATGTACATAGTATGCTATGCTTCTTGTTATAGTTTCCCCGTCAGTGCTGGTAAGCTCGAAACTACCCCCCCCCCTCAACACAAAAGTTCAAAGTTTCAAAAGTTTTATTTGTTTAAATCCAGAAGGTCTCAGACCCATGTGGCATACATATACATATACAAAAATATGGCGACAGCAATTCATTATATCAATATATCTAATTAATTATATAATACTAACGCAAATATTTATATACATGGTATATACCTTATCTTAACGTTATGATATAACAGTATAGCATGTGAAAGTAATCAAATGAACACTAATTTAGCTTAATAAACTGAGTATAAGTATGTTTCAGGCTTAACTAGTGTCGATACTTAAACGGCCGTGTTAAATTTACTACAATCTCGTTTCTACTAAACAACAAGTTACCGTGGGTACATTGCATCTCATATCTACAGTTAAGTTATGAACGTACAGAAAATGTACAATATGCATATAATATTGTCTTGATACATTGGAGAACATAAATAACACGTATACTCTATTACTTTATTCTAACCTTACCATTTCAAGCATTTCTGCATTACATAACGTTCCATACACAATATTTGACACTAAAGTATATGTATATTCTTTCATTCTTAACACCAATAACATTTACTTGTGCTTACCATGTTTATGAAAGACGTCTATTAAAGTACATACATCAAGTTATATTGGTATTATATTGGACTTATCATATAACATATTATATTCTAACACGTTATTATCTAGTATACAACTCATTTGTCCTAAGGGAAAATGATTTTTCACATACACGAAACATATTGGTTTTTGATATATTTTGCCTGGTCAGTCATATAAATATATTTTAATACCGAGATCATTAATTGGGCCGTATTGAGTTTCTGATAATATGAACTTGTCATTTTGCAAGAAGTAAATTAGTGAAAAATCGACAGACTGGAACCCAGGCTAGAATTATATAACAGGTTACATGATATATTCCAAACGGTTAAATGAACTTATTTTATCACCTGGCTTGAATTTCTAGATACATTGGTGTGCTATTTCAAAATGTTGACGAGATGTTGCCTAGTCGATGTGCGACTCTGTTAGACTGGAGTCTGTTTTCGCTTATACAAATGCCATAGGAAATAGATCGCATTTTCGAAACTACACATGGTGCTAAACACTATTCCCAGGACAATACACGTTGATTTACATATTTAGTATTGGAGCAAGCATGTTTTAATCTACTTGCGGATTTTCATAGAAATACCATATGTTACCAGTTCCATGTTATATACTTGCCCTGGCTTAGGAGGTATTTCTTTCATCGTCTATTACGTCCATGACATGATGACATTTGAGAAAACGTGTGGAAATGTGTGTCTTTTTTTACGTTTTTTATCGTCGCTACCAGTTGCCCACATGAGCGACGTCCCCTGAAGAGATTAGTAATTTTAGATGTTTGGAGGATAGTGCAATGATACAGACAAAGACACATTCCAGAGTATCCTCTGGTTCTTTTAGGTACACGGTGTACACAATCCCTGGATTACCAGACCCGCGTGTTAACCACTGGACTACAGATCCGTCTGTCGTGTGGACATCGTACACGAATGTGACTATAAATGCTAGCTTGATAAAAGTGTATGCAGATCCTTACATGTAACCACTATATCCAGTATATCCGTTACACTGTACACTGTACGCTGTAGGTAAACTGAGAGGCACACAATATGATGAATCTAATGAGATATTCATTACAGAAACTCATTGCATTGCAGTCACGTTGTAAGATCTTCAGTCAGTATTATATTGTAGTCACGTTGTGGGATCTTCATCCAATATTGTATTGCAGTCAAGTTGCAGGATCTTCATCCAATATTGTATTGTAGTCACGTTGTGGGTTTTTTTGTTTGGTGTTGGGATCTTCATCCAATATTGTATTGCAGTCAAGTTGCAGGATCTTCATCCAATATTGTATTGTAGTCAAGTTGCAGTATCTTCATCCAATATTGTATTGTAGTCAAGTTGCAGGATCTTCATCCAATATTGTATTGTAGTCAAGTTGCAGGATCTTCATCCAATATTGTATTGCAGTCAAGTTGCAGGATCTTCATCCAATATTGTATTGTAGTCAAGTTGCAGGATCTTCATCCAATATTGTATTGCAGTCACGTTGCAGGATCTTCAGTCAGTATTGTATTGTAGTCACGTTGCAGGATCTTCAGCCAGTATTGTATTGCAGTCACGTTGCAGGATCTTCATCCAGTATTATATTGTAGTCACGTTGTAGGATCTTCAGTCAGTATTGTATTGTAGTCACGTTGCAGGATCTTCAGTTAGTATTGTATTGTAGTCACGTTGTAGGATCTTCAGTCAGTATTGTATTGTAGTCACGCTGTAGGATCTTCATCCAATATTGTATTGCAGTCACGTTGCAGGATCTTCAGTCAGTATTGTATTGTAGTCACGGTGCAGGATCTTCAATCAGTATTGTAGTCACGTTGTAGGATCTTCAGCCAGTATTGTATTGTAGTCACGCTGTAGGATCTTCAGCCAGTATTGTATTGTAGTCACGCTGTAGGATCTTCAGTCAGTATTGTAGTCACGTTGTAGGATCTTCAGCTAGTATTGTATTGTAGTCACGTTGTAGGATCTTCAGCTAGTATTGTATTGTAGTCACGTTGCAGGATCTTTAGCCGTTCTTGTATTTTAGTCACGCTGTAGGATCTTCAGCCAGTATTATATTGTAGTCACGTTGCAGGATCTTCAGTCAGTATTGTATTGTAGTCACGGTGCAGGATCTTCAATCAGTATTGTAGTCACGTTGTAGGATCTTCAGCCAGTATTGTATTGTAGTCACGTTGTAGGATCTTCAGCCAGTATTGTATTGTAGTCACGTTGTAGGATCTTCAGCTAGTATTGTATTGTAGTCACGTTGCAGGATCTTCAGTCAGTATTGTATTGTAGTCACGTTGTAGGATCTTCAGTTAGTATTGTATTGTAGTCACGTTGTAGGATCTTCAGTTAGTATTGTATTGTAGTCACGCTGTAGGATCTTCAGCCAGTATTATATTGTAGTCACGTTGCAGGATCTTCAGTCAGTATTGTATTGTAGTCACGCTGTAGGATCTTCAGCCAGTATTATATTGTAGTCACGTTGCAGGATCTTTAGCCGTTCTTGTATTGTAGTCACGTTGTTTAGATCTTCAGTCAGTATTGTATTGTAAAATTCCCAAAATATAAACAAAATCATCGATTCAAATAGCAATCTGCATATAATTGGAATATTACATTTATTAGTGAAACTGGTCATTGATTATTCTATGAGATCATGTTTTACAGGAGCCGGTTGAGCACTGAGCATGGGCTATATATCGTTAGTCAGATGTTTTATGTAATTAGAGTTTGTTGCTATTGTTATTATCTTTTTTTTAATTAATCACTCTCGAGACCCCATTCCTGATGGAATCCATCGCCACGAGGGAGAGAGAAGAGGCAACGTTGAATTTAAATGCCTTGCCTAAGGGCACAATCGTAACGGCTCCAGCGGGGCTCGAACTCCGGGCCGTTCGCAACTGAAGGGAACAACCTACCACTGCGCTATCACGACTTCTAGTGTTGGGAGGATTCGTTGTCCAAGTGAGCTATGGATCGTTTGCTTGTTTGTTTTAGTGCATTTTTTAAAAACTTTATTTATTTTACAACGATTGCGAAGCAAGTTTTAACAACTTATATTAATCACTCTCGTTGGCTCGGATGAAAGCGTACATGTGGTCATTCATGTGGGAGGAAACCGGAGTATCCGGAGAAAACCCACATGTCCAATTTGGCGACCACCATACCATCTCACATACTTCCCAGTCCGAGGATCGAACCCATTGGTGAGAAGCGAGTGTGTTATATTGATTCGTGGGGGGAGGGGCTTATAATAATAAATAAATGTTCAGAAACATTCTAACAACATTACCTTGGCCTACACCGAGGGAGTGTGCTGCTACTAATCCCCTGTGTCATTTCTATAACGCATCTATAGTTTCTATCTCTATTTAGATAATTATAAATCTGGCTTAAGGCCTATCTGGCTGAATTAACTGCACTTTACGAGGCGATTCTAATTGAACATCCATTGGCCCGTCTGCTTGTCAATATAAATGTATGTCCTATGAATTCTGACGGTATATATGATGGCTGACAAAAAAAGGAAATAAATACTCATACACATACCCCATGTTAGCTTACTCTCTCTATCTCTCTCTCTCTCTCTCTCTCTCCTTCTCTCTCTCTCTCCTTCTCTCTCTCCTTCTCTCTCTCTACCTCTCTCTCATTCTCTCTCTCTCCTTCTCTCTCTCTCCTTCTCTTTCTCCTTCTCTCTCTCTCTACCTCTCTCTCCTTCTCTCTCTCTCTCTCCTTCTCTCTCTCTCCTTCTCTCTCTACCTCTCTCTCTCTCTCTCCTCTCTCTCTCTCTCATTATCTCTCTCTCTCTCTCTACCTCTCTCTCTCTCCTTCTCTCTCTCCTTCTCTCTCTCTCTACCTCCCTCTCTCTATACCTCTCTATCTCTCCCTATCTCTCTATCGGCGCATCCACACATGTAATACATTCTTCTAATGGAATATATACGCATACTCCATATGTTCGCGTACTCTCTCTCCCACTCTCTCTCTCCCTCTCTCTCTATATATATATATATATCTCTATCTCTCTCTATCTATCTATCTATCTATATATCTATCTATCTATCTATCTATCTATCTATCTATCTATATATCTATCTATCTCTCTCTATATAAATATATCACTCACTCTCTCTATCTCTCTCTCCCTCCCTCTCTCTCCCTCTCTCTCTCTATACCTCTATCTCTCTCTATATATATCTCTCTCTTGTTCTATCTCTCTACCTCTCTTTCTATCTCTCTACCTCTCTCTATCGTCGCATCCACACATGTACTACATTCTTCTAATGGAATCTGCATACTTCACTGTGTAAAGGGCGAGTTGTTACAATTAGCGTCCAAATACAACTACTACATAGTGCAATGTCACCGCCACTTCAGTGTCAGTCTTGGAATACTAATGAAACCACTCTGAAAACTGTGAGCATTAACAAGACGACCGTCCTGGAGACAGCAACATCTCCTGTCACTGAGAGGTGACAACGTAATGCTGTACATAGTCATACGCAAAGTGGAGATATTCCTGTAGTATCTGAATACTTCACTATTGCTAATATATATCAATATTTCAGTGTACATCTAATCTAATCTATGATATGTATATCGACACAATGGATGCTAACCCAAATGATTTGCAAACAGTACAGGTCCAGCTGGCATCATACTAAGTTCTAAATGTCACATTGTACCTATAATGCCGAAACACGTTCAATTAGAATCATGCAATAGATGCGAAAACTAACCATATGAACTCCGAGTTCTAAGCCTATACCTTGACCGTGAAGCGACGTATGAAACATACGTGCTGCACAGGAACTCGATCGCTAATACATCTACCATGTTATTTTACATTTTCTCTGGTGATTCAAGAGTTATGGAGCTGGCACGGATATAGCCATTTGAACTCTAAATTATGTGTAACTTTGACCTTGATACAACATTGCTGAAGCCAGCGAGCGCTCTGCACATAGTCTCGAGGTGGTTAATATTGGTGCTAAATCATTTTATACCTCCACATAAATTGGTTTAAGCTTCCACATTGACTGCAATCGCTTCATCAATTTGTCATAATAGCCTGTGAAAAAGAAATCCATCTTCATGCCAGAACCAGAAGCATAATCTTATATTACTTAGGAATTATGAAACATTGTAGTGCACAAGAGTACATTGTTTTATCGGCTAGTCTGCTAACTCTTTGGGATATTGTTTCTATAATTGCTGAAAAATTAGAAAAACGCCCGCTGTCTAGACACACTTTAATTATATCCAGATAATATTTGTCAGACTAACAAAATGTAAAGCAGACAGAGGAAAGTGATATACCGACAGGAAGACCAGAACAATCAAGCGACACCCAAACACAGTTTATAATGTGAATAACACCTTACATGCGACCACATTAGATCGACAGTTAAGACATACCGTCTAGAAGCGTTTAAATTTTAAACTTGATTTATTTTACAACGATTACGAAGCAAGTTCTAACAACTTATATTAATCACTCTCGTTGGCGCTGATGAAAGCGTAAATGTGGTCATTCGTGTGGAAGGAAACCGGAGTACCCGGAGAAAACCCACCTGTCCGATATGGCGACCACCGTACCACCTCACATACTTCCCGGTCCGAGGATCGAACCCGGGTTCCATTGGTGAGAAGCGAGCGCGCTAACCATTGCGCTAATCGGACAGCGTTGTAATATGCCAATCATCAAACGACAACAGTGATTCAATGTTACTCTCCGAATCACGTGTTTGCCCATCTGTACAAGTACATGTGCACCCTTACTCAGCAGTTTAGTGACATTTCAAATTTCTCTCTAAATAAACTCAATAAATAACCGTTTTTAAACAGAACCAATCACAACCATGTTGATAATCCAGGGGTCGCAGGTTCGATCCCCCGTCTGACCCTAATACAATTAACAGTCATTCAGCTTTCAGATTGGACTTTATAGCGAGGTCTCGTGTCGGTGCTTTACACCGTGCACGTAAAAGAACCAGAGGAGTGTCTGGAACGGGTCTCTGTCTGTATCATTCCACTATCCTCCAAATATCTAAAATGACCAATCTCTTAAGGAGGCGTAGCTCATATGGGCAACCGGAAGCGACGATAAATAAGCGTAAAACACACAAACATCATGTAGATAACAGACGGATCTGTAGTTCAGTGGTTAGCACGTTGGACTAGCTATACAGGGGTCGCAGATTCGACCCCCTGTCGGACCTAATAAAATTAAAAGATGGGACTTTAAACCGAGGTTTCGTGTCGGTGCTTTACATCGTACATGTAAATGAACCAGATGAAACTTTGAAATGGGTCTCTGTATGAATTATTGCACTATCCTCCAAAAATATAAAATTAGTAATTTCTTCAGGAGGCATCGCTCATATGGGCAACCGGTAGCGACGATAAATAAGCGTAAAACACACAAACATCATGTAGATAACAGACGGATCTGTAGTTCAGTGGTTAGCACGTTGGACTAGCTATACAGGGGTCGCAGATTCGACCCCCTGTCGGACCTAATAAAATTAAAAGATGGGACTTTAAACCGAGGTTTCGTGTCGGTGCTTTACATCGTACATGTAAATGAACCAGATGAAACTTTGAAATGGGTCTCTGTATGAATTATTGCACTATCCTCCAAAAATATAAAATTAGTAATTTCTTCAGGAGGCATCGCTCATATGGGCAACCGGTAGCGACGATAAATAAACGTAAAACATACAAGACATGTAGATCAAAATCAATTACCTGTTCTATTCTGTTCTGTTCTGATATGTAGATGTCGTTAAGATTAATGTGTATACCATGTTTGTGAGTTGTGGCTGGTGAAATACCTAAGCATTGTTCAATTCCTTCTGTATGTTCATATACTCATATAACGTGTCTATGCCATACCAATATGTAGCACAACTATACAGGAATAATATAACTGGACTGGTCCATAGAGTTCAATCTGGACAAGTGTGAGGTGCTGAGAATAACTCGCAAAAGAAAACCACTTATTTTCCCTTACACACTCTAAATATCTAGGTGTTACAATTAGTAAAGATTTAAACTGGTCTACCCACATAAACAACATCTCCTCCAAAACTACTAATTATCTCAGATTCATCAAAAGGAATGTACAGACTAGTAACAAGAAGGTCAAAGAAAAAGCCTATATAACACATATGTATGTCCTCCACTCGAGTATTGCTCAACTGTCTGGCACCCCTGGCAAATGTATCTCACCTATAAAGCAGAAAGAGTGCAAAGATCAGCCGCACGCTATGTCTGCAATGACTATAACTATGCAAGCAGTGTAACACAAATGATCAATTCCCTGAACTGGCAAACACCTGAATATCGAAGCATACAATCATCAGTAATATACCTATATAAACTCAAAAATAATGTAGTATGCTCTGACCACAACCACTTAACACATACAAGGAATCTGAACTACTTAATTCCTCAGTCCCGAACCCAATACCATATAAACTCTTTCCCCCCCCGAACAATAGGTCTCTGGAATAGCCTTCCCCTACTATGTACAGTCCAGCCCTAGCTTAACCATTTTGCTGAGCGGCTGGCCACGGTACCACTCATGTAACATGATGTCTGTTTTTTAACCTTTGTATGTAGTTCTTTTTAAAACTATCTCACTAATTGAGATTTTAACCACTGTCCCTGACAAGCGCCTCCCTGTCATACTCGCGTCTGAGTGTTGGAAGTATTGTGTAGATAGATAGCATAGAGCAGTATTCAATAAATAAAAACCATCTAAGTTCATTCTAATGTAGTCCATATGTATGATAGCTTCACTCGCCTGTCTGTCTGCTTCAATTATTGCAAAGGGAAACAACATGCGGTTAATAGATGTGTTCCGATGATTGTTCCTGTGACCTTTACTTGAAGAAGCTATATCGACCAGACTGCGATGGCAGATCAATGATCGTAAACCAATAAAACATTTGTTATTGCAACATAAATACAATGTACAGATAAAACTAGGATTCAAAGTATTTTTTATTGTCCAAATATTATCGTCCAAATATTACAAAGTTTACCGGAGATTGACAGTATTATCTCCATAATGAGCCAACATTTATTATATTTGGAGACTTGCTTGACCTAGAATGGAATCAGTTATTGCTATTGGTATGGAGTTTGTTAGAAGAACTATGTTAAAAATAAATATAGTTATCCTAGTTTACGTAATTCCATGGGCTGTGGTGTTTATTCAAGTGTAGTATTTAAATGCACAATTGTTTCGTGCAGCTCGAATAGTATAAATTCAATTCAATAAATGTATTGCATTAAATATGACAACATACTTATAGCAAAGAATACATATATAAACAAAGTACAATGGAAAGACATGGATACATTTTCAGAAGAGCATAGATGATTATGTTTAAAAAAAAAAAAAAAATTAATTTCTTACTAAATTTGCGTAATATATAAATTTGGACAGGTTTTGAACAATTTTCCTATTAGTTTGTGTAAGTAAGGTAATAAACCTTTGTTTGGTAGGCCAAGTATAATAGTAGCGTTTCAGATATGATTTTCTTAAATTTCTAAATTTAGGACAAATAAGAAGAAAATGATACTCGCTTTCAATCATTCTATAACTACAATGTATACAGATACGTTCATTCCGTGGTACGTTTGTAAATAGTGAAGTGAAGATATTAATTAGCTCCATAATTAGCTCAATACAGACGGATCTGTAGTCCAGTGGTAACACGCTGGAATGGTAACCCAGGCATCGCAGGTTCGATCCCCCGTCTGACCCTAATACAATTAACAGTCTTTCAGATGGGACGTTAAACCGAGGTCTCGTGTCGGTGTTTTACACGTAAAAGAACCAGAAGAGACTCTGGAATGGGTCTCTGTCTGTATCATGCACTGCCCTCCAAAATCTAAAATGCCTTATCTCTTCAGGAGGCATCGCTCATATGGGCAACCGGTAGCTACGATAAATAAACGTAAAGCACACACACACATTAGCTCCATTCGAAGTCATTTTGCATTACGTGTTTACATGTCTCTGGACCCCCCCCCCCCGTGTTAGCGCAGTGGATGCGCGTTCGCTTCAGGTGCGAAAAGCCCGGAGTTCGAGCCACACTGGAGCCGTTACGAGTGTGCCCTTAGGCAAGAC
The DNA here is from genome assembly GCA_014843695.1 of Archivesica marissinica. NCBI lineage: Eukaryota > Metazoa > Mollusca > Bivalvia > Venerida > Vesicomyidae > Archivesica > Archivesica marissinica. The sequence goes on along the minus strand of CM026390.1, from coordinate 75,444,795 downwards.
ATTTAAACTCCACGTTTCCTCTTCTCTCTCCCTCGTGGCGATGGATTCCACCAGGAATGAGGACTCGAGAGTGATTAATATAAGTTGTAAGACCTTGCTTCGTAATCGAGCTAAAATAAATTTGTATAAACTAACTGGACCCCATCTACCAACCCTCAAGTGAATATGTCAGTCTTTAGATGACTACAGTCTATTTTTGAAGCAACTATTTTGTTTGCAATGTTAAGCGTCTCAGATTTTTGCAAAGTAGCGGATATTGAGGGGTACTTCGCAATTTGGAACATAATTGCAATTTTATATATCGACAGGTTTGACGTCAAGTACCAGCTATATCAAAGGGCTTACATCCAGTGGTTTGGTTGAACAGATACAAGTCGTCAGAAGAAGGGCTTCCTTATCAATAACAGATTACTAAATGAATTTCAGACGTTTAGTTAATTAGTTACATGTCTGTCATGTTTGTTTTGTTTGTTGTTGTATCTACTGTTTATTAGTTACATGTCTGTCATGTATCTACTGTTTATTAGTTACATGTCTGTCATGTATCTACTGTTTATTAGTTACATGTCTGTCATGTATCTACTGTTTATTAGTTACATGTCTGTCATGTATCTACTGTTAATTAGTTACATGTCTGTCATGTATCTACTGTTTATTAGTTACATGTCTGTCATGTATCTACTGTTAATTAGTTACATGTCTGTCATGTATCTACTGTTTATTAGTTACATGTCTGTCATGTATCTACTGTTTATTAGTTACATGTCTGTCATGTATCTACTGTTAATTAGTTACATGTCTGTCATGTATCTACTGTTTATTAGTTACATGTCTGTCATGTCTACTGTTTATTAGTTACATGTCTGTCATGTATCTACTGTTAATTAGTTACATGTCTGTCATGTCTACTGTTTATTAGTTACATGTCTGTCATGTCTACTGTTTATTAGTTACATGTCTGTCATGTATCTACTGTTAATTAGTTACATGTCTGTCATGTATCTACTGTTTATTAGTTACATGTCTGTCATGTATCTACTGTTTATTAGTTACATGTCTGTCATGTATCTACTGTTTATTAGTTACATGTCTGTCATGTATCTACTGTTTATTAGTTACATGTCTGTCATGTATCTACTGTTTATTAGTTACATGTCTGTCATGTATCTACTGTTTATTAGTTACATGTCTGTCATGTATCTACTGTTTATTAGTTACATGTCTGTCATGTATCTACTGTTAATTAGTTACATGTCTGTCATGTCTACTGTAATTAGTTACATGTCTGTCATGTATCTACTGTTTATTAGTTACATGTCTGTCATGTATCTACTGTTTATTAGTTACATGTCTGTCATGTATCTACTGTTTATTAGTTACATGTCTGTCATGTATCTACTGTTTATTAGTTACATGTCTGTCATGTATCTACTGTTTATTAGTTACATGTCTGTCATGTATCTACTGTTTATTAGTTACATGTCTGTCATGTATCTACTGTTAATTAGTTACATGTCTGTCATGTATCTACTGTTTATTAGTTACATGTCTGTCATGTATCTACTGTTTATTAGTTACATGTCTGTCATGTATCTACTGTTAATTAGTTACATGTCTGTCATGTATCTACTGTTTATTAGTTACATGTCTGTCATGTATCTACTGTTAATTAGTTACATGTCTGTCATGTATCTACTGTTTATTAGTTACATGTCTGTCATGTATCTACTGTTAATTAGTTACATGTCTGTCATGTATCTACTGTTTATTAGTTACATGTCTGTCATGTATCTACTGTTTATTAGTTACATGTCTGTCATGTATCTACTGTTTATTAGTTACATGTCTGTCAT
>CM026390.1:75367401-75441942 GCA_014843695.1 Archivesica marissinica | reverse complement strand
TAAGCAATATGAAACTGACATGTAAACAATACGAAACTGACATGTAAGCAATACGAAACTGACCTGTAAGCAATACGAAACTGACATGTAAGCAATAAGAAACTGACATGTAAGCAATATGAAACTGACATGTAAGCAATATGAAACTGACCTGTAAGCAATATGAAACTGACATGTAAGCAATATGAAACTGACCTGTAACCAATGCGAAACTGACATGTAAGCAATATGAAACTGACATGTAAGCAATATGAAACTGACCTGTAAGCAATATGAAACTGACATGTAAGCAATATGAAACTGACCTGTAACCAATGCGAAACTGACATGTAAGCAATATGAAACTGACATGTAAGCAATATGAAACTGACCTGTAAGCAATATGAAACTGACATGTAAGCAATATGAAACTGACCTGTAACCAATGCGAAACTGACATGTAAGCAATATGAAACTGACATGTAAGCAATATGAAACTGACCTGTAAGCAATATGAAACTGACATGTAAGCAATATGAAACTGACCTGTAACCAATGCGAAACTGACATGTAAGCAATATGAAACTGACATGTAAGCAATATGAAACTGACATGTAAGCAATATGAAACTGACCTGTAAGCAATATGAAACTGACATGTAAGCAATATGAAACTGACATGTAAGCAAAACGAAACTGACATGTAAGCAATACGAAACTGACATGTAAGCAATATGAAACTGACCTGTAACCAATATGAAACTGACATGTATGCAATATAAAACTGACCTGTCTGTAAGCAATACGAAACTGACGTGTAAGCAATATGAAACAGACCTGTAAGCAATATAAAACTGACCTGTCTGTAAGCAATACGAAACTGACGTGTAAGCAATATGAAACTGACCTGTCTGTAAGCAATACGAAACTGACGTGTAAGCAATATGAAACAGACCTGTAAGCAATATAAAACTGACCTGTAAGCAATATGAAACTGACGTGTAAGCAATATAAAACTGACCTGTAAGCAATATGAAACTGACCTGTAAGCAATATGAAACTGACATGTAAGCAATATAAAACTGACCTGTCTGTAAGCAATATGAAACTGACGTGTAAGCAATATAAAACTGACCTGTAAGCAATATGAAACTGACCTGTAAGCAATATGAAACTGACCTGTAAGCAATATGAAACTGACATGTATGTAAGCAATATAAAACTGACCTGTCAGTAAGCAATATGAAACTTACCTGTCTGTAAGCAATATGAAACTGACCAGTCTGTAAGCAATATGAAACTGACATGTAAGCAATATGAACTTGGATATGCTGTATTACACAGTAATGATGTTAATCTGTTATATAATTTCTTCTACAGGATCTGTTTTGGGTATTTTGAAATACATACGCTGTTCTCCCCGCATTATCAATGCAAATTTGAGCATTGGGACACTTTGTTGTGGACAATCCGATTATATTGTATCATAACGTTCGTTTGGCAGATCCAAATGTATTTATGTCGTACATAAGGCAGGATTAATGCCCTCTATATTGCATATTTATTTGTTTTATTACCGATAAAACAAATGATTGGTTGCCTATACATTTGGATATGCTTGCTACAAGTACCAATAGTCGGCGTCCTAAGCATGCCCCTCTCAAATAACATACTTAAGTAGTCGCTACAGGACCAGGGAATTTACCTATCGGGTACCCTATAGCAGCTACTCTAGGATAATATAGGTCTGATTTGCAGTGTTGTCTGTGCGTCTGCGGCGGTCTTGCTTGGTCGCACCGTTTCCCAGAATGCCTCACTTCCGGTCCAGACGGTGTCTCAATCTTCCGCGTCAGACTGTGGCTCTTAATGATCCCAATTGCCATTTACTACAATACTACCAACTCTGATATATTTAAATAGTGTCTTAAGCGCGTACACGGACTCTCTTTGTAGTTTTGCAATGGAACTCTGACCCTAGACATTGTATACGGATGCTCACGTGTCATGCATGCATGCATGCATTCATTCATTCATTCAATCAATCAATCAATCAATCAATAAACCAACCATCATTAATTCATTTAATTATTCAATCAATCAATCATTCACGCACGCACGCGTTCATTCTTTCATTCATTCAGTTCAGTTTTTATCATTCATTCATACAGATACAGATAAATACATAATATACATTCTAAACACATATAATTAATTGTCTGTTTCTATGTATTCTATATAATAATTCATTTTAGCCAAGGGTCCGCCTCCGTGGTCGAGTGGTTAAGGTCGCTGACTTGTATATACCCCTGTAACCTATCATCACTGATGGACACGGGTTCGAGCCCCGCTCAGGCCGTGTCTCATTTATATGAACAAGTTGGCAGTTTCTTACGGAGGTTGGTGCACCCAAGTACTGGTTAACCGCTGGAGCCTTCCCAGGAAAGGTGTTGTTAGGTAAACTGCCCGCCGGCGATATAGTCCAAAATGGTGCTGATGCAGGCGTAAAACCCGAAATATAACATATATCATTTTGGCCAAAACTGTCCCGTTAAAATATAAGACAATTGAAACTGGATGTCGCCAGTATATCGATTATATCGATCTCTATTAGTGCGTGATATATCAGACGGGTTTACATGTGTGTTTTACGTTTATTTATCGTCGCTACCGGTTGCCCATATGAGCGACGCCTCCTGAAGATATTAGTCATTTTAGATTTTGGAGGATAGTGCAATGATACAGAGAGAGACCCATTCCAGAGTCTCCTCTGGTTCTTTTACGTGCACGGTGTAAAGCACTGACACGAGACCTCGGTTTAATGTCCCATCTGAAAGACTGTTAATTTTATTAGGGTCAGACGGGGGATCGAACCTGCGATCCCTGGATTACCAGTCCAGCGTGTTACCACTGGGCTACAGATCCGTCTGTACGGGTTTACATGCCAACATTCATCGCTTATATAATGCCCGTGCTCCAGTGACGCCTGTCTAGCCGACACATTCTAGCGGCACAGTCTAGCCGGCACATTCTAGGCTATAAAAATGAACAGCCTATGAACAATGCTTCCATTGTTGTAGCTTAATTGGTACGTCGTTTCCGGATACGAAGCATGCATTTATGTCTAGCATTAACGGCAGTATTGAGTATCAACAACCCACGTACAAGAAGTACAAGTTTCACAAGTTTCCTTTCGTAATCACAGACGGATCTGTAGTCCAGTGGTTAACACATTGGAATGGTAATCCAAGAATCGCAGGTTCAATCCCCCGTCTGACCCTAATCAAATTAACACTCTTTCAGATGGGACGTTAAACAGAGATCTCGTATCGGTGTTTTACACTTTGCACGTAATAGAACCAGAGGAGACTCTGGAATAGGTCTCTGTCTGTATCGTTGCACTATCCTCCAACATCTAAAATGACTAATCTCTTCAGAGGCGTCGCTCATATGGGCAACCGGTAGCGACGATAAATAAACTCGTAACCACAGTCTGTAAATTGACGAAGGCATGAGATACATGCACTCAATACATAATATAATCATGAAATCACTGTATTGAATAGGAGATATAAATACACGTAGAGCATAGCACTAACGTATGCCCCCACCTACCCGTGGACAGGCATTGTAGAGCATAGCACTAACATATGCCCCCACCTACCCGTGGACAGGCAAAGTAGAGCATAGCACTAACGTATGTCCCCACCTACCCGTGGACAGGCAATGTAGAACATAGCACTAACGTTTGTCCCACATACCCGTGGACAGGCAATGTAGAACATAGCACTAACGTATGTCCCACATACCCGTGGACAGGCAATGTAGAACATAGCACTAACGTATGTCCCACATACCCGTGGACAGGCAATTAGAACATAGCACTAACGTATGTCCCCACCTACCCGTGGACAGGCAATGTAGAACATAGCACTAACGTATGTCCCACATACCCGTGGACAGGCAATGTAGAACATAGCACTAACGTATGTCCCACCTACCCGTGGACAGGCAATGTAGAACATAGCACTAACGTATGACCCCACCTACCCGTGGACAGGCAATGTAGAGCATAGCACTAACGTATGTCCCACCTACCCGTGGACAGGCAATGTAGAGCATAGCACTAACGTATGTCCCACATACCCGTGGACAGGCAATGTAGAACATAGCACTAACGTATGTCCCCACCTACCCGTGGACAGGCAATGTAGAGCATAGCACTAACGTATGTCCCACATACCCGTGGACAGGCAATGTAGAGCATAGCACTAACGTATGTCCTACCTACACGTGGACAGGCAATATAGAGCATAGCACTAACGTATGTCCCACATACCCGTGGACAAGCAATGTAGAACATAGCACTAACGTATGCCCCCACCTACCCGTGGACAGGCAATGTAGAGCATATCACTAACGTAAGTCTCACTTACCCGTGGACAGGCAATGTAGAGCATAGCACTAACGTATGTCCCACCTACACGTGGACAGGCAATGTAGAACATAGCACTAACGTATGTCCCACCTACACGTGGACATGCAATGTAGAACATAGCACTAACGTATGCCCCCACCTACCCGTGGACAGGCAATGTAGAACATAGCACTAACGTATGTCCCACCTACACGTGGACATGCAATGTAGAACATAGCACTAACGTATGCCCCCACCTACCCGTGGACAGGCAATGTAGAGCATAGCACTAACGTATGCCCCCCACCTATCCGTAGACCGGCAATGTAGAGCATAGCACTAACGTATGTCCCACCTACCCGTGGTCCAGCAATGTAGAGCATAGCACTAACGTATGTCCCACCTACCCGTGGTCCAGCAATGTAGAGCATAGCACTAACGTATGTCCCACCTACACGTGGACATGCAATGTAGAGCATAGCACTAACGTATGTCCCACCTACCCGTGGTCAGGCAATGTAGAGCATAGCACTAACGTATGTCCCACCTACCCGTGGACCAGCAATGTAGAGCATAGCACTAACGTATGTCCCACCTACCCGTGGTCCAGCAATGTAGAGCATAGCACTAACGTATGTCCCACCTACCCGTGGTCCAGCAATGTAGAGCATAGCACTAACGTATGTCCCACCTACCCGTGGACCAGCATTGTCATTGTAGCGGATCATGCTACGTTACTATATGAACATTTCTGATATACCTAGCAATACCAAGGGTGAAAATGTGCATAAACTATAATACCAAGGGAAATAATGTACTTAAACCATAATACCAAGGGAAATAATGTACCTAAGCCATAATACCAGGGAAATAATGTACTAAGCCATAATACCTAGGGAAATAATGTACCTAAGCCATAATACCAAGGGAAATAATGTACCTAAGCCATAATACCAAGGGAAATAATGTACCTAAGCCATAATACCTAGGGAAATAATGTACCTAAGCCATAATACCAAGGGAAATAATGTACCTAAGCCATAATACCTAGGGAAATAATGTACCTAAGCCATAATACCTAGGGAAATAATGTACCTAAGCCATAATACCAAGGGAAATAATGTACCTAAGCCATAATACCAAGGGAAATAATGTACCTAAGCCATAATATATAGGGAAATAATGTACCTAAACCATAATACCAAGGGAAATAATGTACCTAAGCCATAATACCTAGGGAAATAATGTACCTAAGCCATAATATCTAGGGAAATAATGTACCTAAACCATAATACCAAGGGAAATAATGTACCTAAGCCATAATACCTAGGGAAATAATGTACCTAAGCCATAATACCTAGGAAATAATGTACCTAAGCCATAATATCTAGGGAAATAATGTACCAACCATAATACCAAGGGAAATAATGTACCTAAGCCATAATACCTAGGGAAATAATGTACCTAAGCCATAATACCTAGGAAATAATGTACCTAAGCCATAATATCTAGGGAAATAATGTACCTAAGCCATAATACCAAGGGAAATAATGTACCTAAGCCATAATACCAATGGAAATAATGTACCTAAGCCATAATACCAAGGGAAATAATGTACCCAAACCATAATACCTAGGGAAATAATGTACCTAAGCCATAATACCAATGGAAATAATGTACCTAACCATAATACCAAGGGAAATAATGTACCCAAACCATAATACCAAGGGAAATAATGTACCTAAGCCATAATACCTAGGGAAATAATGTACCTAACCATAATACCAAGGGAAATAATGTACCTAACCATAATACCAAGGGAAATAATGTACCTAATCCATAATACCAATGGAAATAATGTATATTCCATAATAGCAATGGTAATAATGTATCCAACATATAGCAATGTAAATAATGTATATTCCATAATATCAGAGTAATGTTCTAACCATAATACCGTTAATTCTAAGTTCACACAAATGTATGATAATATCTATGTTTTTGTTGTTTTTATATATTGCTCTAATAACCAGAATAACAGTAAGTAAATTCCATAACATCAGCAGCAATGTTCATAAACAGCAGTTTTAATTGTATATTCCACAACATCAGCAGCAATGTTCGTAAACAGCAGTTTTAATTATGAATTCCACAACATTAACAGCAATGTTCGTAAACAGCAGTTTTAATTATGAATTCCACAACATTAACAGCAATGTTCGTAAACAGAAGTTTTAATTATGAATTCCACAACATTAACAGCAATGTTCGTAAACAGCAGTTTTAATTATGAATTCCACAACATTAACAGCAATGTTCGTAAACAGCAGTTTTAATTGTAAATTCCACAACATTAACAGCAATGTTCGTAAACAGCAGTTTTAATTGTATATTCCACAACATCAGCAGCAATGTTCGTAAACAGCAGTTTTAATTGTATATTCCACAACATTAACAGCAATGTTCGTAAACAGCAGTTTTAATTGTATATTCCACAACATTAACAGCAATGTTCGTAAACAGCAGTTTTAATTGTATATTCCACAACATCAGCAGCAATGTTCGTAAACAGCAGTTTTAATTGTATATTCCACAACATCAGCAGCAATGTTCATAAACAGCAGTTTTAATTGTATATTACACAACATCAGCAGCAATGTTCGTAAACAGCAGTTTTAATTGTATAGTCCACAACATTAACAGCAATGTTCGTAAACAGCAGTTTTAATTGTATAGTCCACAACATCAGCAGCAATGTTCGTAAACAGCAGTTTTAATTGTATAGTCCACAACATCAGCAGCAATGTTCGTAAACAGCAGTTTTAATTGTATATTCCACAACATTAACAGCAATGTTCGTAAACAGCAGTTTTAATTATGAATTCCACAACATTAACAGCAATGTTCGTAAACAGAAGTTTTAATTATGAATTCCACAACATTAACAGCAATGTTCGTAAACAGAAGTTTTAATTATGAATTCCACAACATTAACAGCAATGTTCGTAAACAGCAGTTTTAATTATGAATTCCACAACATTAACAGCAATGTTCGTAAACAGCAGTTTTAATTATGAATTCCACAACATTAACAGCAATGTTCGTAAACAGCAGTTTTAATTATGAATTCCACAACATTAACAGCAATGTTCGTAATCAGCAGTTTTAATTATAAATTCCACAACATTAACAGCAATGTTCGTAAACAGCAGTTTTAATGATGAATTCCACAACATTAACAGCAATGTTCGTAAACAGCAGTTTTAATTATAAATTCCACAACATTAACAGCAATGTTCGTAAACAGTAGTCTTATTTGTATATTCCACAATATTAACACCAATGTTCGTTCGTAAGCAGTAGTTTATTTGTATATTGTCTATATGTTTTGTCGTATATTGTCTATATATTTGGTCGTATAGTGTCTATATATTTGGTCGTATATTGTCTATATATTTGGTCGTATATTGACTACATATTTGGTCGTATATTGTCTATATGTTTTGTCGTATATTGTCTATATATTTGGTCGTATATTGTCTATATATTTGGTCGTATAGTGTCTATATATTTGGTCGTATATTGTCTATATATTTGGTCGTATATTGACTATATATTTGGTCGTATATTATCTATATATTTGGTCGTACTGTGTCTATATATTTGGTCGTATTGTGTCTATATATTTGGTCGTATATTGTATATATATTTGGTCGTATATTGACTATATATTTGGTCGTATATTGTCTATATATTTGGTCGTATATTGTCTATATGTTTGGTCGTATATTGACTACATATTTGGTCGTATATTGTCTATATATTTGGTCGTATATTGACTACATATTTGGTCGTATATTGTCTATATATTTGGTCGTATATTATCTATATATTTGGTCGTACTGTGTCTATATATTAGGTCGTATTGTGTCTATATATTTGGTCGTATATTGTCTATATATTTGGTCGTATATTGACTATATATTTGGTCGTATATTGTCTATATATTTGGTCGTATATTGTCTATATATTTGGTCGTATATTGTCTATATATTTGGTCGTATATTGTCTATATGTTTGGTCGTATATTGACTACATATTTGGTCGTATATTGTCTATATATTTGGTCGTATAGTATCTATATATTTGTTCGTATATTGTCTATATATTTGGTCGTATATTGTCTATATATTTGGTCGAATATTGTCTATATATTTGGTCGTATAATGTCTATATATTTGGTCGTATATTGTCTATATATTTGGTCGTATATTGTCTATATATTTGGTCGTATAGTGTCTATATATTTGGTCGTACTGTGTCTATATATTTGGTCGTATAGTGTCTATATATTTGGTCGTATATTGACTATTTATTTGGTCGTATATTGTCTATATATTGTGTCGTACTGTGTCTATATTTGGTCGTATTGTGTCTATATATTTGGTCGTATATTGTCTATATATTTGGTCCTATATTGACTATATATTTGGTCGTATATTTTCTATATATTTGGTCGTATAGTGTCTATATATTTGGTCGTATATTGTCTATATATTTGGTCGTATATTGACTATATATTTGGTCGTATATTGACTATATATTTGGTCGTATATTGTCTATATATTTGGTCGTATAGTGTCTATATATTTGGTCGTATATTGTCTACATATTTAGTCGTATATTGTCTATATATTTTGTCGTATATTGTCTATATATGTTGTCGTATATTGTCTATATATTTTGTCGTATATTGTCTATATATTTTGTCGTATATTGTCTATATATTTTGTCGTATATTGTCTATATATTTTGTCGTATATTGTCTATATATTTGCAAGATAGTAATGACAGTAATCCCTTAATACGTTATGCTTACATTGTCCAACAAGGGGAAGACATTATACTAGATCAATGTTGTTAGAATTTGTTACACAGTGCAGTTTGCTTATGTCGACATTTTATTGTTGAGGTTTTATATTTTTACATTGATACAGAGTTTGGGCTATATTTGTTCACAAAATATAGCATTTTAGCCTTTATTCACAAATATATCGGTCGTTGCCTCCTTAATATTCCAGTTATAGTGCTTTTATATTACAACTTGTACGCTCAAATGTATATTTTTGGAAAGCTAAAAGTAATGTCATTGCTTTCAATACATGCTTTTATGCAAATTCGAAATATTATTATGTCTTTATTGAAAGCCAATGGGCTTATCTATACCAACAGATAGATACAAGCCGATCATTTACCTATACGAGCAATCATGTTATCTTCTACAGAATCGTTTGTTCTATGGTCTATATCGAGCGTGTCCAATCCCTATATATCTATGTTCATGTCTACATTGAGGAACTTTATTATAGGAATACAAAGGACAAAATCCAATAGCGTGTGATCAATATAAAATGAAAATGTCATTGATTTTGCAATAGGAACGAACTGTTTACGCTCCATTTATATTAAGTTCGTTAATTGATATATTGATGAATTATGACTTTAATTGCTTGATTTTATCATTCACTGTATATATGGATTTGTACCGAGTAATTTCATTGAGATAAGGGTTAAATTAGTGGCCTAGCATATCTACGACATCAGCACATCATATACGTGTGCTGTACTTTGTTATTTACGGTACCGTGATAATGAATGTAACCGGTTATGTGGCAGTGTCATCATATGGTGAACTTGAGATTGGAACCAGAATAAGCTTGGACTAGCTCCATCAACTGCCTGCAGCTGCAACGTAGGGGATCATACTGCTGAACACATCCTCCAGGAGTGTCCCAATCTTCATGGGCTGAGGAAAACAACCTGGCCAACAGATACTTCTCTCCAGACGAAGTTACATGGCTGCCGGGAGGATCTGAGGAGGACGGCCCAGTTCGTGTTTGCTGCCGGCTTGTCCATGTGATTCGCGAACGACAAGAAGAAGAAGGAACCAGAATATTAACACAAGGTAACAGGTCACACATCACCTGATTGCATGATTGGAAATATCATCACGTGTCGGGAATAATTAGTCTAGTGAATTCTGGTCTGTATTCAGATTATCTACATATAGTGTTATAACATGAATTCATACTAGAGGACTATCTAAAAATCATAAATATAAATAAATATAGAATTAGTCTGACAAAATTCCGGTTATCTTCGCATAATTTAGCGATAGAAAAGGACAGGCACGTTAATATTCCGAGAGAAGATCGAAAATGTGTGCAATGTACTATGAATTTAATCGAAAATGAATTTCACTTCCTACTGGTCTGTCCAAAATACTATGATTTACGTAGAACATTTTTTAAGCCATATTTTGTCATTGGCCGACACCACAACAATTTGATAATCTATTGAACTCTAGAAACCCAAAATTAATTCATAATCTATCAAAATATTTGCATATCGCTTCTAAAGAAAGAGAACGAACAATTAATGAGCTCATATGAAATATTAATAGGTTTTTGCTTTAAAGCTCATCATACAGTTTTATTTATAATAGAAAATAAGGGAGAACATAATAGTATTTAAACTTCTCTGTAAATTGTCTTTGCACTTTACATATGTGTTAATTTTGTTGGCTGTGTTTTGTACCATTTCATGCCTAATAAAATATATGTTATGTTATGAATTCTGGTCTGTATTCAGAATGATGCTCATATCTGAAGAATATTTTGATTGCCATGATGGGTTGATTGGCTAATCGCCCAGTAGGATTAGGAGGCCCCTGAAGAGGGATACAAAAAGCCATATTACCTGTTTAGCGAAGCCTGTCTTGGTTAAGTGTTAGTGCTAATGTATCTGTTAATGCTATATATTGTATGTAGGATGGAAGAAATTGAAATAATAATGAAATTAAAATTATTATTTAATGGAACATCTTGTATTTCGTGGTTATTTCGTACTAACGATCACGGACTGGACTTATGGGTGTTTAGGACCGTCATTAGTTTGCTCTTTCCAATTAGGGGATGTACATATGATAGGCAAAGTATTATAGCGGAAGTCGTGATAGCGCAGTGGATGCGCGTTCGCTTCAGGTGCGAACGTTCCGGAGTTCGAGCCCCGCTGGAGTCGTTACGATTGTGCCCTTAGGCAAGACATTTAAATTCCATGTTGCCTCTTCTCTCTCCCTTGTGACGATGGATTCCACCAGGAATGAGGTCTCGAGAGTGATTACTATAAGTTGTAAGAACTTGTTTCGCAATCGAGCTAAAATAAAGTTGTATAAACTATTATAGTGACTTGGTTCATTTTGTGAAACCGGTCAGTGGTTATAGTCAGTATGCTTGTTTTTTTATATAGAAACATATAATAAATACATGCATATAGCATTACTGACACATTATCCTATTAAAAGAATAGTATGGTGGAGACACGACGAAAAGGATTTATAAAATATCGGTGTTCTCTTATTCCGACTAGTATATATACTCGTATAGCCTTATTAGGCAGGTGTTCCTGGCCAACTACTCAAACATTCAATGTGTTAATGTCAATAAAAAATAGAAAATGTTTGCTGAATATTGCTCGATTTGTTTTGGGGTTTTTTCGCAGTTTTTTTATCATTTATTTTCTCACGTGCATCTCAAAATACAATATCAATATAACATGTTTTCAAAGTTACTATGTTCAGAAACAGTATGTATGCATATATTATTGGATATCGTACATTGATATGCGCCATGCATTTGAAAGAGACATATATATAATAGAGAAAGCCTTAAGAAGATGTCCACAGAAGGAAGAGGAAAATGGATACATATATATTATTTTTCAATAGTCTCTGTATATTGCTCGATTTGTGAAAGAAGCTCTATGCCTACGTAAAAATACTCTTGGAAATTAAATTAGATTTGTCTACTGATCGTTTACTGTACTGATGTGTTTGTGTGTTTTGTTATTTGTATAAATTATATATTTATTGTCATGTGTATATATTTATTGTCTTTGCCATAAGTTAGTGAAATTGTAAATGGCCAAATGCAAATGTTTTGCCGATTGCTAATAAACTTGAAACTTGAAACTTGGTATAAACGGCTCCCCGCAATGATGGTGCAGACATATTTAGACGAGCCTTATTGCTTCTATATTATTACTTTGCTAGATAATAACCTTTAATGGCGTTGATCTAGCTAATGAGATTGCTGGAGACCCTGAAGCCAAGTAAGCATTGCGGATGTCAAATTATATAGAAACAAACTATATCGACTAAGTCTCCAGCATAGCGTGTTACAACATAATTATTCGAAGGTGACTTTTTGTCGGATATTTGTCCTAATATCAAGACGTGCAGTTTTATGTACATGTACTGTAATTTATTTCTTGCAACACCGAAGCAGAAATTTAAGTAGGTTCGATAATGCTCTCAAAACAGATTTTCTAAAATGTACAGTCGTATCACACTGTTTGTGATTGCGCGTGCATAATTTTGGGACTAATCTAACTTATATAATCCCTAATGGACAGCAGCATTACATCTAATTACTCAATGAAGACATTATTGCGCAACTGCTTATTCAAACGTGAGTTCGAACCCCGCTGGAGCCGTTACGATTGTGCCCTTAGGCAAGGCATTTAAATTCCACGTTGCCTCTTCTCTCTCTCCCTCGTGGCGATGGATTCCACCAGGAATGAGGTCTCGAGAGTGATTAATATCAGTTATAAGAACTTGTTTCGCAATCGAGCTAAAATAAATTATGAGTTAATTAGGTGAATTTTACTACTCTATGTTTCATGTTTGACATTGTCAATTTACATAGTCAATGTATTATAAAACATACGGAATAATAGTTTTCTGTGAATCTATTGTACATAGTACATATCACAATGTTTATAATTGATATTGTTATTATGTAATTGTTAACATGTATGTGATCTTAAATAAAAGAGAAAAAAAAAATCAGTTATAAGAACTTGTTTCACAATCGATCCAAAGTAACTTTGTATTAACTAAACGTGATACGTGATACGGGCGACCCGGGTTCGATCCTCGGACCGGGAATTATGTGAGATGGTACGGTTTAACCGATTTATTGCAAATTGCGTCATTGTTACAACATGGACAGGGCACTGCGATAATTGAAAGTGTTTATCCTCACTGTCCGCGAACCATATAGGCGAGCGGGCTAGAGCCTCTCAATAGCCTGGCAAAAACTCTACACTAGTGTTGGTATATTTAAACGAGTAAACACACATTTGATAACCATATCCATGTATTAATGAGCTTGTATATTAATCGCATTTGAAAAACATATGAACAGACGGATCAATAGCCCAGTGGTAACACGCTGGACTGGTAATCCAGGAATCGCAGGTTCGATCCCCCGTCTGACCCTAATAAAATTAACAGTCTTTCAGATGGGACGTTAAACCGAGGTCTCGTGTCGGTGCTTTACACCGTGCACGTTAAAGAACCAGAGGAGACTCTGGAATGGGTCTCTCTCTGTATCATTGCACTATCCTCCAACATCTAAAATGATTAATATATTCATGAGGCGTCGCTCATATGGGCAACCGGCAGCGACGATAAATAAACGTAAAACACACACATATGAACAATTATTCTACTAGGCGATATCATAAGGTCAGTTGACGCAATTGTTTATTTATAAAAATATAATTATGATGTCTGCTTGCAATTTACAGAGTGCGTTCCTTGTGACCCTTGTTAGACGTTGCAAATATATATCATGAACCCGACCAGCGACTCCGTTATCATTCATGGACATCAATTCTTATTTCAATAAATAATATAGGCAGAAGAGCCATGGTATGTTCACTAATGGAGAAGACTGATACAATTGTTTTACCTCACTACCATGGAATCAAGCATTAATGAAACATTCTATGTAATTTTCGATTGCCATTTGTCGAGATTCAAATCAAAGTAGCCACTAATAACTGTACAGATAATGTACATATATAATTTATAGAGACATTTAATCGCACAAATAATCAGGAAATCTAGTGAATGGAATCACCACATTTCATGTTACGATGCATTAAGCAACATCGACTTTGTAAACATTACGATCCACATTTGTAGATGTTCATTATTCGCGAACGGTTGCAATGTCAGTGTATCGGCCGGCATTCCAGCAGAAGATACGTGGTGTTGATTATAACACATCTATTATAACTATCCAGAATTATTACTTCACACGATTTTGTTTCTTGAGCAGTATTCAAATCTCAAACCGTTCCAGAATCCGTGATTCGTGAACAGTATATTGAAATCTCAAACCGTTCCAGAATCCGTGATTCATGAACAGTATATTGAAATCTCAAACCGTTCCAGAGTACCTAGGTCAGTATTTCAATCTCCAACAGTATCCGTGTATCGTGAACATTATATTCCAATCTCAAACCGTTCCAGAGTACCTAGGTCAGTATTTCAATCTCCAACAGTATCCGTGTATCTTGAACAGTATATTCCAATCTCAAACCGTCTCAAATAGAAACAAATAAAAACGAGGCTGCTAGAATCGCAACAGGTACAGCTAAACTAGTTTCATTAATTGATCTACAGAATAAGTGAACTGGGAACCATGAAGTATATATCCACATACACAAATACAGACTAATTCTGTTTTATAAAATGAAAAACTATTTAACACCTGAATACTTATCTGATCGTGTACCTGCAATTGTTGCTTCATTTATTCGATATAATCTTCGCAATGCTGACGCTATACGATCCATTGACTGCAGGACAACTTCATACTACAATTCATTTTTACCATCCATAATAAGAGACTGGATTGACCTTGACAGTAATATTAGGAATGCCACAACTCTAAACACCATTAATAATGATATAAACAAAGATTAAAAACTCCTACGTTCTTCTAGTATGGTGATTGATACCTACAAGTATTACATACACGAATTAGAACCAAGTCAAGTGGGCTCAACGAACATCTCTTCTTCTTTTTAAAACTTAATTCAATCACCACTATGCCGCTGTGGATCTAATGAAAACAGCTACCACCTTTTCTTTGAATGTACAAACTATTCTAATATTCGAATTGATTTCCTACCAAATTTGCTAAGAGCGTGCCATACTACACTGTGAGAAGACTCTTACAGATTACATTAACAAAATAATATTTGAATATGTCCATACTTCCATTCGTGATACAAAGCGATTCTTTGTGTGAAACCCCATGTATATAAGACCTCCGTATATATAAGACGTACACTTGATGACTTTACATCTGTCTGCCTGCGCTACCTTCTCAAACATCTTCTCTTTCTTCTGTACTCTTGCCTGTATTACATCTGTCATTGCTAAGCAATATGCACACTTGGTTTACATGTATTATTTCCACACCGTACAATATATTACTGTGTAGTTTGAACTGCAAGGAGAGAAATTATATAAGCTCTGCTTCCGTTTTATTCCTTTCCTATATACTTACTTCTTTGATTTCGTGTACATGTATTGTTTTGTGAATGTATATAGTGGAATAAATACGTTTACACCTAATCTTCTAATTAATATTTGATGTGGAAAGATAAATATTCCTAGAAGAACAATTAATCATGCAGCAATATGTCATTTCCCGCAAATATTCATATCAAAGGCTTCACAAATGGCTCTGGTATCAGGAAAACGCAGGAAATGGCTATATAACCAAACAACTGCCATAAGGCTTGTCTAAGAATCCCCTTGCAATATTGTGATTGCGCCTCCTGTAGGATAGAGCTCTGGATACGGCCGTGTAATAGCAAAACTTGAACATACTGTAGAACATAATGCGAATCACGTGATATATATTACATGTAATCAGGAAGTCGTGATAGCGCAGTGGTAGAGCGTTCGCTTCATGTGCGAAAGCCCGGCGTTCGAGCCCCACTGTAGCCGTTACGATTGCACCCTTAGGCCTACCATTTAAATTCCGCGTTGACTCTTCTGTCTCCCTCATGGCGATGGATTCCACCAGGAATGAGGTCTCGAGTGATTAATATAAGTTGTAAGAACATGTTTCGCAATCGTGCCAAAAATAAATGTGTATAAACTACATGTAATATCATACATTCGTTTCAATCACAACTCCTCGGGTAGAACTGTCACAGGCAGCTTTTATATCAAACTAATTCATTTTCCGATAAAATAGCTATAGTAGCACATACAGCTCGCTCTGTAACAAGTAGCAACAGCAGCAGCACTCCTTTTATAGATAGAACAGGTTGTAGAGCCATGCTGATATATTTATTTTCTATTACAGCATGAAGCCGACACGCATCAAATATAACTTCAAACAGTCGGCGTGTCTTGGAACATAACTAGGAAATATTTTAAAATCAAGTTGGACACACTAAACATACGAAAATGAGGCCCGCAGTATACGCTAGTGTAATGCGGAACCGGAAGCCAGCGATACGGCGCGTACATCAGACACCCCATGTGTTCTCATGGCAACGCTTCTCCGTACTGTTGCTTTTAGGGATTGTATTATTCATACCCGGACTTATAGTGACTATCATAGGAATAGAGAAGAATGAGAATCTGGATGAAATACCCGGGGATAGAGTGTAAGTATTGAAATTAGTCATTTTTTAATTTTACGTTTATTTTACGTCGCTACCGGATGCCCATTTGAGCGACGGGCAGTTTACCTAACAACACCTTCCATGGGCAGGCTCCAGCGGTTAACCAATACTCGGTGCACCAATCTCCGTGTGAAACTGCCAACCTTTTTCATATAAAGAGATACGGTCTGAGCGGGACTAGAACCCGTGACCATCAGTGATGGTAGGTTACAGTGGTCAGCTACCGTAACCACTCGACCACGGAGTTTGTAGATATGTCGTACTTATTATATTATATACCGTGTATTGATGTTTGACGTAGCATATATGTCGTATTTAATATATTATTTACAGGGTATTGATGTTTGACGTAGTAGATATGTCGTACTTAATATATTATATACCGGGTATTGATGTTTGACGTAGTAGATATGTCGTACTTAATATATTATATACCGGGTATTGATGTTTGACATAGTAGATATGTCGTACTTATTATATTATATACCGGGTATTGATGTTTGACGTAGTAGATATGTCGTACTAAATATATTATATACCGGGTATTGATGTTTGACGTAGTAGATATGTCGTACTTATTATATTATATACCGTGTATTGATGTTTGACGTAGTATATATGTCGTATTTAATATATTATATACCGGGTATTGATGTTTGACGTAGTAGATATGTCGTACTTAATATATTATATACCGGGTATTGATGTTTGACGTAGTAGATATGTCGTACTTATTATATTATATACCGTGTATTGATGTTTGACGTAGTATATATGTCGTATTTAATATATTATATACCGGGTATTGATGTTTGACGTAGTAGATATGTCGTACTTAATATATTATATACCGGGTATTGATGTTTGACGTAGTAGATATGTCGTACTTATTATATTATATACCGTGTATTGATGTTTGACGTAGTATATATGTCGTATTTAATATATTATATACCGGGTATTGATGTTTGACGTAGTAGATATGTCGTACTTAATATATTATATACCGGGTATTGATGTTTGACGTAGTAGATATGTCGTACTTATTATATTATATACCGTGTATTGATGTTTGACGTAGTATATATGTCGTATTTAATATATTATATACCGGGTATTGATGTTTGACGTAGTAGATATGTCGTATTTAATATATTATATACCGTGTATTGATGTTTGACGTAGTATATATGTCGTATTTAATATATTATATACCGTGTATTGATGTTTGACGTAGTAGATATGTCGTACTTAATATATTATATACCGGGTATTGATGTTTGACGTAGTAGATATGTCCTACTTAATATATTATATACCGTGTATTGATGTTTGACGTAGTATATATGTCGTATTTAATATATTATATACCGTGTATTGATGTTTAACGTAGTAGATATGTCGTACTTAATATATTATATACCGGGTATTGATGTTTGACGTAGTAGATATGTCGTACTTAATATATTATATACAGGGTATTGATGTTTGACGTAGTAGATATGGCGTACTTAATATATTATATACCGTGTATTGATGTTTGGCGTAGTAGATATGTCGTACTTAATATATTATATACCGGGTATTGATGTTTGACGTAGTAGATATGTCGTACTTAATATATTATATACAGGGTATTGATGTTTGACGTAGTAGATATGGCGTACTTAATATATTATATACAGGGTATTGATGTTTGACGTAGTAGATATGGCGTACTTAATATATTATATACCGGGTATTGATGTTTGACGTAGTAGATTTGTCGTACTTAATATATTATATACCGTGTATTGATGTTGCACGTAGTAGATTTGTCGTACTTAATATATTATATACCGTGTATTGATGTTGCACGTAGTAGATTTGTCGTACTTAATATATTATATACCGGGTATTGATGTTGCACGTAGTAGATATGTCGTATTTAATATAGTATATACCGTGTATTGATGTTTCACGTAGTAGATTTGTCGTACTTAATATATTATATACCGTGTATTGATGTTGCACGTAGTAGATTTGTCGTACTTAATATATTATATACCGTGTATTTATGTTGCACGTAGTAGATTTGTCGTACTTAATATATTATATACCGTGTATTGATGTTGCACGTAGTAGATTTGTCGTACTTAATATATTATATACCGTGTATTGATGTTGCACGTAGTAGATTTGTCGTACTTAATATATTATATACCGTGTATTGATGTTTGACGTAGTAGATTTGTCGTACTTAATATATTATATACCGTGTATTGATGTTGCACGTAGTTGATATGTCGTACTTAATATATTATATACCGGGTATTGATGTTTGACGTAGTAGATATGTCGTACTTAATATATTATATACAGGGTATTGATGTTTGACGTAGTAGATATGTCGTACTTAATATATTATATACTGGGTATTGATGTTCGACGTAGTAGATATGTCGTACTTAATATATTATATACCGGGTATTGATGTTTGACGTAGTAGATATGTCGTACTTAATATATTATATACCGGGTATTGATGTTTGACGTAGTAGATTTGTCGTACTTAATATATTATATACCGGGTATTGATGTTTGACGTAGTAGATATGTCGTACTTAATATATTATATACAGGGTATTGATGTTCGACGTAGTAGATGTGTCGTACTTAATATATTATATACAGGGTATTGATGTTTGACGTAGTAGATATGTCGTACTTATTATATTATATACAGGGTATTGATGTTCGACGTAGTAGATTTGTCGTACTTAATATATTATATACAGGGTATTGATGTTTGACGTAGTAGATTTGTCGTACTTCATGGTTTGTAGACCCGGTATTGATGGTTTGTAGACACGGTATTGATGTTTGCTCAATGATTCGATAATACCATCTTCTACTCTCGGTGCATAGAGCATTTGTTAAAGCAGCATTACATCGTAATAAAGGATGTTTTGGGTAAAATATAAATACTAATGTGTGTGTGTTTACAAAAATCGAAATAGTCGCTCAGAAACGATAAAATTCCAATAAATTTAAACCGTCGTATACGCGTATTTGTTTATCAACACACGAACTGTAAACACACACAGCGCGCATGCGTGAAACAACCGATGATGCAGAAAACAACGTATATATTTTGAACATGAAATACTATCTATCTATCTTCCTCTAATGTTGAACCCCTCGCGGTGATGTATAAATGTCCCTAAAAGACGCTAACAGAGGTATGAATCAATATATCAAGTAATTTAATTAAAAAAGACAACGTGGGACAAATGGGGTCGATGCATTCTGAATGTAAACAAGTGCGGACGATGCGTTCGAGTTTGTTTTATCGCGAAAAACAATGTTTACCAAATGAACATAAGCATACAAAGTATAATGTTTGGATGCGTAGCAGCATTGCTATCCATACGTAAAAATTGAATTTTTCAAATATATTTTATTTCATATGATGTAATGCTGCTTTAAATATGATGGGAATACACAAGCTTGAAGTGGCCGAGGGGTTGAGTTCGTTGACTTGACACCACTTGCCCCCTCATCCAAATCACTTACGGGTGGTCGGTGGTTCTACCTGGGTACCAGTCCGTGCCTCAGGTAAATACTGATCAGCTCGGAAGGGCACCCGGTTCTTCCCCCATCAATAGCAGTTCGAGTGTCGTCATATGACCTAAGCTGTTGGTGCGAAGTTAAACCCCACACATAAACAAGCCTGGAGTCCATCGTATACATACAGTGATTTGAGTGCAATCAGATAACTATTTAACTATGTATATATGTTAATTATTCCTAAACAGGGAACTAGTAATATATATACTAGAGGACATAGAAAACGCACACCTACAGTATATGAGTATTATTACATGAAAACGAAATGTGAAGGATTCCATCAAAGCTATATCACATCTTTATTACCACAAAACAGAAACTGAACAACTAAAATATTCAAAAATGTTTAAGACTATGTATTTATATAGTTATTGTGTTTCATGTAAAACACACTTATCCGAAGTCTATGTCCTCTAGTAATAGAGAGAGAGAAGAAATTATTTTATTATAGTGACATTAAACATAAATAACAAACAAATATATACAAAATGTTGCACCCGACCCAGTGGTCCTATAAGTCACCTCATATACAAAGTTACAGTTAATGACATTTAACTAACATACATATATATACGATTTCAAACAATTATGGTTTAAATATAATCAATGAGAGAAAGATGTGTTCACAGTTGGACATTAAGCAAAAATAAACTACAAACAGCGTTTCCTTTGCAAAATAATGATATTCCATATTGAAATAGGTTACACTGTGTAATTGTGTGTTGTATGGTCATGTTTATGTATAAATAGGTCTTCTTCTCAACAGATAGGCCTGTACCACATATTTACTTAGTTTTCTAGGGTAATTTTCTGTGCAATACAACAGTTTCTGCTCTAATGACATATTGTTAAAATCATTGTCTGACAGTTGGCTTTCAAACACTTTTCTTCGTATCGCATTATACAGGCTACAGTCAAACAGAAAATACATTTCTGATTCCACAGTTCCTGAATCACATTGTCTACATATACGTTCATCCACTCTTTCACCAATGTAATATATATTGTACTCTCTATATCCCGATTTTCGGCTTAAAGCAAGTTTTAAACAACATCCGGCTAGTTCATTTTTGCAAGGTGTTCCTATACCAGTAATAGCTGGAGGGTCGCCATATGACCTAAACTGTGTGTATGAGACTTTAAACCCCCAAAACATAAACAAACACAAATAATACTGCTAAGTCTGCCCCTTCCTCGACACATCTTTGCTGAATTACTACACATACTATGTTAATACTCGAGACGTATGCAAATAGGTCGTGTGCATAGTTCATCAGCCCTAATGGTGTTTCCCTTGCAATTAAATGCTTCCTCTGCCAAAGCCAGCCAGTGCTGCTGGAAATCGGATGTATCATTTATTGTGATGAATACGCTAAGTTCGTTCTATTATCAAGTTTGTTTATTTATACAAATTTATTTTAGCTCGATTGCGAAACAAGGTCTTATAACTTATATTAATTACTCTCGAGACCCCATTCCTGATGGAATCCATCGCCACGAGGGAGAGAGAAGAGGCATGTGGAATTTAAATGCCTTGCCTAAGGACACCATTGTAACGGCTCCAGCGGGGATCGAACTCCGGGCCTTTCACACATGAAGCGAACGCGCTACCACTGAGCTATCACGACTTCCACTTCCTATATGACGTTTGCTACTCGAATGTGACACTATGATCTTCAAAACAAGAGACAAATAATGATATGGATGTGTAACACCAGCGTTTACTACAGTAATTGTTGTAATCAATATGTACTTATCTGGTTAGCTCATTACCATATATAACCAAATACTCATAATATTCTGGCGCTAGAGGAGTCATTTTCCGGATCAAATTTCACCGCATATTGGTGGGTGTACACCCCAGATAATTCAAATTCACACAAATGATGTCGTTTAGTTTGCTAAAGCCCTTTGTCAACCTGGCATGTGACATTTTATTGAAACTTGATCAAATATGCATTGTTGTTATTAGTATACGAAATGACAATGAAATAAACAGATCATTGTGGAGTGGTTTCCGGGTATGTACTAATTTCGTATGCTGGTAACCAGACTCGTTGATGTATGGTAGTTGCTGCTAGATGTTGCCTGAGTGTACAGTATCCTGAATAGATGATGCTGTGTATGAGTACACCGGCTTCATGAGTTATCTTATCCTGATTACACTGAGATGTAAGCTACCAACAGCGGCCTACACATGGACCTAAATGATGCGCTATTCTACTCATATGAGAACCGTATAGGATATTACCCCAAGGAAAGGCAGGCTCTCCGGCGGCGGTGTAACAATATATATCTAGAATCTTGCAAACATCCATATATATCTAGAATAGTGAGGACATCCATAGATATCTAGAATAGTGAGGACATCCATAGATATCTAGAATAGTGAGGATATCCATGGATATCTAGAATAGTGAGGATATCCATGGATATCTAGAATAGTGAGGACATCCATAGATATCTAGAATAGTGAGGAAATCCATATATATTTAGAATAGTGAGGACATCCATGGATATCTAGAATAGTGAGGATATCCATGGATATCTAGAATAGTGAGGATATCCATGGATATCTAGAATAGTGAGGACATCCATAGATATCTAGAATAGTGAGGAAATCCATATATATTTAGAATAGTGAGGACATCCATGGATATCTAGAATAGTGAGGACACCCAAAACCGAGTGTTATGGCTCTCATATTTCCCCTGTTCCATGGGTTGCGATAACCCTGCCCTAATCACACACGAATAAGATCGTCTTAATCAACTATCGATATGTTCACCGCTACTTCGTACCATCGTCAACTCCTCACTGCAGGTCACTCAGAACGTAGGAAAGCCAGACATTTTGACACTTATTGACAAATTATCGACACGTTTCATACAAACTCTGTCAAACTGTCTCATTAAGTCTTTCAGCGCTGAATAAATTCAGAGCATGTGCAAACAACATAGATCCAGATCAGCCGCGGCGCAACGCCGCGTCTGATCAGGATCTATGTTGTTTGCTATTCGGACAGGTGCTTCAGCTCCACTGTCTGAAGAGCAATCAGCATATAACCTGATCAGACGGCATGTTCTGTTCTGTCCGATCGGGTTCTCTACTTTTTTACAAAGTCGCTTTTATGCGACATTGGCGGTGAAAGAGTTAAGTAGAAAAGAACACAGTGTAGATAATAAATTGTAGAGCCGTAGCTTTACTGAGGGAAACGGAGGAAAATCATGGAGGTATTAATTTACTGCTATACTGAAATGGATAATTACTGATATCAATTACTCGTTCATTAATCTGTCGTTTCCTGCACATACCACGTACACTTATGTCTGGTCTAAAACGCTACCAAATTGTATTCACGATATTGTTGTAAAATGGTATTTAATGCTTGTTTTATCGATTTCAATGGCTTAACATATGTCTTTCCGAAAGCAGGAAAGCGCAGGAAATGCGTTCTATGACCCACACATCGTCACGTAGGCATGTTACCGGACCCCCTAACACGAGTGTCATTGTGCTTCCTGTAGAATGTAAGTTTGGCTTAGGAAGTTTCATAACAATGCGCTTTAGTGTTATTCTATGAGCTAAGCTGTTATAATGTCCTAAGAGTGGCGTATTACACGTGGCTTATTAAATAAGTCGTCTTTGCACGGGTCAATAATTCACAGAGTGAGTGATAAATGCGTGATTAAAGCATTCAACAGGCTTTGTGTCCACGGACTCGCAATATAACCGTGCTATAGACGATGGCGAGGAATTAATCAGTAATGCGTTATGTTTATGCGTTTACTTAGAATGTGCTGCACACAAGGATAGTCTGAGAAGGGAGTGATTTGTGAGTGTGATTATTGTCGTGATTTGCATTTTTCAACAATACAGTTTCGGGTGTATGCAACATTTCGAATATCTGCCCACATATGAACTAGTTTCTGGGAAATAGCTATTTGTAAATACCCCCACCCATAATACCTGGTAATAAGTTGCTAAATAGTTTGTTATTCCATTTGACGACACGTGTTTAGAGAGGTATATGTATTCGAGTACAACACAACATACAATTATATATCATATTGATTACATTATAAACACGTATGCACTGTATGTCAGTGGTCTATAGTGGCTGCTGGGCTGCAACTCCAGGGAAGTGTGAACTCGATCCCTGTCCCGCCATAATGATGAAACTAGAAACCGAGGTCCCATGTTCCAGTGCCAAACACATGCCATAGTAAGTAAATGATGTCATATCCTCTGGAATGTTGGTGTCCTCTGTGTATTGCACTATCCTCCAAGCAATAAAACATGACTGGAGGGCGACGATAAATGAAGACGTATAAATACAAGAGCAATCTGAGATATAAATGCAACGCGATATTGAGGACGATACCATTACACTAAGATACAGTGAAACACGCTTTTATTTTGACTAAGTAATTTTATCTCATTATACCTGGTCGATACCAACTACCTGGATCACCTATATCGTGTTTATTTTATTGCTTTTCTGTTTATATACATATTTCACATATCGCGTTGGCCCAGTAGCGATCCTCCCCCACGCCGCTACGTGTCCATGTTGTCCTATCTCACAATGCTGTATAATCCTGGATTCGGATCACCTCCAACATGTAATGGGTTCGTCCTTGACCCGAGGCCCACCCTTCCACCAAATTGGATACATGGCTCTGTTGCTAACTGTGTGCGTAATCCTACTAACCATAAGCAAAACACGGAGACAAACACATAACCTTGACGGAACCTTGACGGAACCTTGACGGAACCTTGACCGAACCTTGACCGAACATTGACGGAACGTTGACGGAACCTTGACGGAACCTTGACGGAACCGTGACCGAACGTTGACGGAACCATGACGGAACCTTGACCGAACCTTGACGGAACCTTGACGGAACCATGACCGAACCATGACGGAACCTTGACGGAACCCTGACCGAACCTT
Source organism: Archivesica marissinica (assembly GCA_014843695.1). Lineage (NCBI taxonomy): Eukaryota > Metazoa > Mollusca > Bivalvia > Venerida > Vesicomyidae > Archivesica > Archivesica marissinica. Next base: position 75,416,423 of record CM026390.1, on the reverse strand, counting down.
GACGGAACCTTGACGGAACCATGACGGAACCTTGACGGAACCTTGACCGAACCTTGACCGAACATTGACGGAACCATGACTGAACCTTGACGGAACCTTGACGGAACCATGACCGAACGTTGACGGAACCTTGACCGAACGTTGACCGAACCTTGACCGAACGTTGACCGAACCTTGACGAAGGTATAAATAAGAAGCCAAGACAAGTGTATTGCCCTTTCAAGTACATGTTTGTCTACTGAGTAAGCATCAACAGTGTGTTTATCAGTTTACCGGTCTGATCAACTGTTAATGATCTTAAATACCCTCTAATTAACACCACATCCGGATAACTAATGACAGTATCTGATTCGTTCTGTAGATAGCATCTGATGTGCTTCTGTATTTATTGGCTTTCGGTGATCGTTAGTGGGGGAAATCATTGGAACAACAAATAACACGCAATCAAACTTTTTATTAATTTTTATTCTTAGTATTTAACAATCCTACGAGAAATAGTGTATCGGTAACCAGCAAGGCCGCTCTCTATCTCTGCATGTGTTTTACGTTTATTTATCGTCGCTACCGGTTGCCCATATGAGCGACGCCTCCTGAAGAGATTAGTCATTTTAGATTTTTGGAAGATAGTGCAATAATACAGACAGAGACCCATTCCAGAGCCTCCTCTGGTTCTTTAACGTGCACGGTGTAAAGCACCGATACGAGACCTCGGTTTAACGTCCCATCTGAAAGACTGTTAATTGTATTAGGGTCAGACGGAGGATCGAACGTGCGATCCCTGGATTACGAGTCCAGCGTGTTACCACTGGACTACAGATCCGTCTATTATTCTATGTAGACATATTATGTGGCTTTAAGTATGTCTAGATCTACTATCTACGTCTTACAGGAGGTTAGTATTATTACTGTTCATAAATAAATTATATATAGAGGAAATTGAGTACTACTAAGGAAAATGGGCGTTCTGTAAAGACCACTTCGTCAGCATTAATTTCATTTTCTTGTTCACCAGACAACATGTTAAGCAAATAACTAGAGAAAAGCATCGGAGATGTTAAGGTTGCAAACCACCGCACTGGTAGTTCGCACATTAATTAGTTTTGCTCCCGTCCTCATGGAAGTGTCGATTTTGTTCTAGAAACTTTTAATTTATATATTTTGAAAAACACATCATTGTGGAAACATGTAAATATAATATAAATTCACAATGTGTTCACTTGGTTTCTACTTTATATTATACACATTAACATATGCATGCCTGATATTACAGGTTCACTTGGTTTCTACTTTATAGTATACACACTAACATATGCATGCCTGATATTACAGTGATATCTATTCACAGCATAGTATATAATAGCATGACCTTTATTTGACCTTTGAAGGTTAACCTCAAGGTCATGGATTCTATTTATATCTTACAGGTCATATGAGGTTTCCACTAGGTGTACCATTGGAACTATCTATCGTGATGGTTTTCGAGTTGCATGCGTGTATAGCTTAGCATATTAGTCAATGGGACCGGGACATTTCCCTGACGACCATAATCACAAACGGTGACCGATTTCTCCCAAAGTTGAATCACTTCCTCATAGATTAGATTAACGATCTAAAGTGTCGTCATGGTCCATCAACTATTTCGTTCAGTTATCCTGTCCACAAGCAGACAGACACATAAAAACGCAATAGCATTCGTTCCTAACGGTTGATGTTAGTCACGCGAATTTACATCATATTGGCCACTGATGTTTCAACCACAAAGTAGGTTGAGTAGCATAGAACCGGAAACTGACACATTGCACCTACAATGACTTCGCTCGTGCACGGCCTCGAGCCGAGATTTGGAAAACGGTTTTTATAACTTCCATGAAATATATTCTTGAAAATATAGTATGATTCTATTTTCAATATAATTGTCCTTAACTATGCTTGATGGTATAACTGTCACGTTTACCATTATCACGACTTCCGTGTATTTTGCTATTAAGAATAAAATAACGTTAATAGACATGCTATTTTGAAACGTAACTGTTTCCCCGAGTGGTTTATAGCAGGCATATTTTATTGCGATCGTGTGTATTGATCGAGATACCGATTGTGTCTCATTACCGCAATCACAAGATTGTTTCTCCAAGACAAACCATATAATGACATACACTTGACTTGCAATACATACACAAACAGTTCGACAACGACGTGTGAATGATCAATATGGAACTGACAAATCCACGGTGTGTTAGGCTGTAACTGCCATTGTCTACTTAAGCCTAATAATGTATTTGTATTGCCTTTTCTTCGCGGTGTATTGTTTTTACATCTAGGTGTATTGCTTTTATTTCGAGTTGTATTACTTTTACTTCGAGGTGTATTACTTTTACTTCGAGGTGTATTACTTTTACATCTAGGTGTATTACTTTTACTTCGAGGTGTATTACTTTTACTTCGAGGTGTATTACTTTTACATCTAGGTGTATTACTTTTACTTCGAGGTGTATTACTTTTACTTCGAGGTGTATTACTTTTACATCTAGGTGTATTACTTTTACTTCGAGGTGTATTACTTTTACTTCGAGGTGTATTACTTTTACATCTAGGTGTATTACTTTTACTTCGAGGTGTATTACTTTTACTTCGAGGTGTATTACTTTTACTTCGAGGTGTATTACTTTTACTTCGAGGTGTATTACTTTTACTTCGATGTGTATTACTTTTACTTCGAGGTGTATTACTTTCTTTACTTCGAGGTGTATTACTTTTACATCGAGGTGTATTACTTTACTTCGAGGTGTATACTTACTTCGAGTTGTATTACTTTTACTTCGAGGTGTATTACTTTACTTCGAGGTGTATTACTTTTACTTCGAGGTGTATTACTTTTACTTCGAGGTGTATTATTTTACTTCGAGGTGTACTTTTACTTCGAGGTGTATTACTTTTACTTCGAGGTGTATTACTTTTACTTCGAGGTGTATTACTTTTACTTCGAGGTGTATTACTTTTACTTCGAGTTGTATTACTTTTACTTCGAGGTGTATTACCTTTACTTCGAGGTGTATTACTTTTACTTCGAGATGTATTACTTTTACTTCGAGGTGTATTATTTTACTTCGAGGTGTATTACTTTTACTTCGAGGTGTATTACTTTTACTTCGAGGTGTATTACTTTTACTTCGAGTTGTTTACTTTTACTTCGAGGTGTATTACTTTTACTTCGAGGTGTATTACCTTTACTTCGATGTGTATTACTTTTACTTCGAGGTGTATTAATTTTACTTCGAGGTGTTACTTCGAGGTGTATTACTTTTACTTCGAGGTGTATTACCTTTACTTCGAGGTGTATTACTTTTACTTCGAGTTGTATTACTTTTACTTCGAGGTGTATTACCTTTACTTCGATGTGTATTACTTTTACTTCGAGTTGTATTACTTTTACTTCGAGGTGTTACTTCGAGGTGTATTACTTTTACTTCGAGGTGTATTACTTTTACTTCGAGGTGTATTACTTTTACTTCCAGGTGTATTATTTTACTTCGAGGTGTATTAATTTTACTTCGAGGTGTATTACTTTTACTTCGAGGTGTATTACTTTTACTTCGAGGTGTATTACTTTTACTTCGAGGTGTATTACTTTTACTTCGAGGTGTTACTTCGAGGTGTATTACTTTTACTTCGAGGTGTATTACTTTTACTTCGAGGTGTATTACTTTTACTTCGAGGTGTATTACTTTTACTTCGAGGTGTTACTTCGAGGTGTATTACCTTTACTTCGAGGTGTATTACTTTTACTTCCAGGTGTATTACTTTTACTTCGAGGTGTATTATTTTACTTCGAGGTGTATTACTTTTACTTCGAGGTGTATTACTTTTACTTCGAGGTGTATTACTTTTACTTCGAGTTGTATTACTTTTACTTCGAGGTGTATTACTTTTACTTCGAGGTGTATTACTTTTACTTCGAGTTGTATTACTTTTACTTCGAGGTGTATTATTTTACTTCGAGGTGTATTACTTTTACTTCGAGTTGTATTACTTTTACTTCGAGGTGTATTACTTTTACTTCGATGTGTATTACTTTTACTTCGAGTTGTATTACTTTTACTTCGAGGTGTTACTTCGAGGTGTATTACTTTTACTTCGAGGTGTATTACTTTTACTTCGAGGTGTATTACTTTTACTTCGAGGTGTTACTTCGAGGTGTTACTTCGAGGTGTTACTTCGAGGTGTTACTTTTGACATGCGGGGGCTTCTACCCGGGTGTTCGCCCGTGCCTGCTCGCAGTGGCTCCTGGTGTCAGTGGCACCTGGTGTCTTCCTTCACCAATACTAGGTGGGGAGTCGCCATATTATACAAGCTGCTGGTGCGACTTTAAAAGTTATACAGCTATACGTTGCTGTGTGTTTGTGTTTGTCCCGACTATTTGCAATATCTAACGATTTCTCACATGCAGACATCATATATCATCGACGTTATCGCCTTCATTCTTCTTTCATAAAGGCCATGAGTACTGAACTATTCTTTGTTTTTGGTGATAGCTTGAATGTCGTACGCAATTGTATCTTCGTTATATAAAACGGCCATATTTTAAAAAATGTTTGATTTCTGGGTTATGCTAGATAAGTACCCAAAATAATACATTGAAAATAAACAACTAATGCTCTGTCACCACGCTGCGTGTTTGATTTCTGGGTTATGCTATATAATTACCCAAAATAATACATTGAAAATAAACAACTAATGCTCTGTCACAACGGTACGTGTTTGATTTCTGGGTTATGCTATATAAGTACCCAACATAATACGTTGAAAATAAACAACTAATGCTCTGTCACCACGCTACGTGTTTGATTTCTAGGTTATGCTAGGTTATGCTAGATAAGTGCCCAAAATAATACATTGAAAATAAACAACTAATGCTCTGTCACCACGCTACGTGTTTGATTTCTGGGTTATGCTAGATAAGTACCCAAACTAATACATTGAAAATATAAACAACTAATGCACTGTCACCATGCTACGTGTTTCATTTCTGGGTTATGCTATATAAGTACCCAACATAATACATTGAAAATAAACAACTAATGCTGTGTCACCACGCTACGTGTTTGATTTCTAGTTATGCTATATAAGTACCCAAAATAATACATTGAAAATAAACAACTAATGCTCTGTCACCACGCTACGTGTTTGATTTCTGGGTTATGCTATATAAGTACCCAAAATAATACATTGAACATAAACAACTAATGCTCTGTCACCACGCTACGTGTTTGATTTCTGGGTTATGCTATATAAGTACCCAAAATAATACATTGAAAATAAACAAACTAATGCTGTGTCACCACGCTACGTGTTTGATTTCTGGGTTATACTATATAAGTACCCAAATTAATACGTTGAAAATAAACAACTAATGCTCTGTCACCACGCTACGTGTTTGATGTCTGGGTTATGCTATATAAGTACCCAAACTAATACGAAAATAAACAACTGATGCTCTGTCACCACGCTACATGTTTGATTTCTGGGTTATGCTAGATAAGTGCCCAAAATAATACATTGAAAATAAACAACTAATGCTCTGTCACCACGCTACGTGTTTGATTTCTGGGTTATGCTATATAAGTACCCAAAATAATACATTGAACATAAACAACTAATGCTCTGTCACCACGCTACGTGTTTGATTTCTGGGTTATGCTATATAAGTACCCAAACTAATATATTGAAAATAAACAACTAATGCACTGTCACCACGCTACGTGTTTCATTTCTGGGTTATGCTATATAAGTATCCAAAATAATACATTGAAAATAAACAACTAATGCTGTGTCACCACGCTACGTGTTTGATTTCTAGGTTATGCTATATAAGTACCCAAAATAATACGTTGAAAATAAACAACTAATGCTCTGTCACCACGCTACGTGTTTGATTTCTGGGTTATGCTAGATAAGTACCCAAAATAATACATTGAAAATAAACAACTAATGCTCTGTCACCACGCTACGTGTTTGATTTCTGGGTTATGCTATATAAGTACCCAAAATAATACATTGAAAATAAACAACTAATGCTTTATAATACGTTGAAAATAAACAACTAATGCTCTGTCACCACGCTACGTATTTGATTTCTGGGTTATGCTAGATAAGTACCCACAATAATACATTGAAAATAAACAAACTAATGCTGTGTCACCACGCTACGTGTTTGATTTCTAGGTTATGCTATATAAGTACCCAAAATAATACGTTGAAAATAAACAACTAATGCTCTGTCACCACGCTACGTGTTTGATTTCTGGGTTATGCTATATAAGTACCCAAAATAATACATTGAACATAAACAACTAATGCTCTGTCACCACGCTACGTGTTTGATTTCTAGGTTATGCTATATAAGTACCCAACATAATACATTGAAAATAAACAACTAATGCTCTGTCACCACGCTACGTGTTTGATTTCTGGGTTATGCTATATAAGTACCCAAACTAATACATTGAAAATAAACAAACTAATGCTCTGTCACCACGCTACATGTTTGATTTCTGGGTTATGCTATATAAGTACCCAAACTAATACATTGAAAATAAACAGTTAATGCTCTGTCACCACGCTATGTTTTTGTATTAAATTAACTTTTGACTTAAATAACGATGCTTAGGAATGGAAACTTTACGTTTGAACATGTATGTTAATTAAGAACAATAGAGTACTTTAGCATTGTCCATTCAAGCTAATGAAATATCGATTGCTGTGGTACCCGAGCATAGCTACCGGTGAACACGATAGTTGCTTCATCGTCATCTAATTGATGCTCCGTGTTATACCTAATTGCTACAGTTGTTTAGATTACAATCATACTTCTGTTCAAATAGACTATCATAATTTATAAACAGTTTGTTATCATGTAATCCAACGCCATTATTATCCATGTGATTCAGTAAGGAAATCTAAGTGGAAGTCGTGATAGCGCAGTCGTAGCTCCAGGTGCGAAATGCCCGGAGTTCGCGCCCCGCTGGAGCAGTTACGAGTGTGGCCCTCACACTAGACACTTAAATTCCATATGCCTTTTATCTCTCCCTCGTGGTGATGTATTCCATCAGGAATGAGGCATCGGTAGTGATTAATATAAAGTGTAAGAACTTGTTTCGCAATCGAGCTAATATAAATTTGTATAAACTAAAGAAATCCAACAGTTTTAACATTTCTAAATATTAAATGTACTTAACCCATTTCATTCTGGATACCGTTCAAACGGTATTTGCAAAGAACATAAGAGCCAGATTAACCGTCACGGAACGTTCCGTCCGATCAGGCTCTATGCTGTTTGCTATTCAGATGATTTTGCTAAGACACTTGGCTATGCAGCAAACAACATAGATCCTGATCAGCACACAGCGTCACGCTGCGGCTGATCTGGATCTATGTTGTTTGCAAAAGCCTTTAAATATATTCAGAATGAAATGGGTTAATAGTATGTGTCAGTTCAAAATTATAATAATCGAAGGCTTTAATAACAATCTGCCAAACACTAAACGTATAGCATCTAGGAAGATCGCAACGCTCTGTCAACTAGTTTATCCTACGCCTACTCACAATGCAGAAAACCATCTCGTATTGTCATTATTGTGACTTCTAATCCAACTCTTATCAACTTATCAGGACCAGGCAATCCATGTTTAGCTGACGTAAGTCTGCACCACTGTCCAATCAGTCGTTTGTGTCGTTAACCTCATGAAGCCAAAGTAGCATACCTTCAAACGGCACAAGTGTTACTTGACAAAGGTTATTACCGGCTTCTTCGTGTAGACTATAACACTGGTATATCAACAAATATACATTTGCAGACGGATCTGTAGTCCAGTGGTAACACGCTGGACACGTCATCCATGTATCGTATGTTCGATCCCCCGTCTGATCCAAATAAAATTAACAGTCTTTCAGATGGGACTTTAAACAGAGGTCTCGTGTCGGTGCTTTACACCATGCACGTAAAAGAACGAGAGGATACACTGGAATGGGTCTTTGTCTGTATCATTGCACTATCCTCCACACGTCTAAAATGACTAATCTCTTCAGGAGGCAACCGGTAGCGACGATAAATAAACGTAAAACACACACACACAAATATACATGAAACATCACTAACGGTATCCTCGGTGACTCCAATGTGTGTATTTCAATTAAAGATGTTATCGTTCAACCTAGGGACCCTCAGTGGCTCTCCCACAATATCACGAGATTGATTAGGTGTAAACACATAGCTTTCAGAAACAAACAACCAATGAGGGCGACTAGTCCAAATTCAAAACTCTGCGAAATAAGATGGAATTAGACAAACACAAACAAATCACTATCAGAATTTCACAAATACCCGTAAAGCAGAATCAAAAACTACTATTTCCACATCCCAGTTTCCAGATGCCTGGAAGGAAGCATGTTTATCATTTTAAAATATGTTTATCATTTTAAAATATGTTTATCATTTTTAAGTCTAATATTCAGTCATTAGCTGGAAGCTATAGTCCCATCTCACGTTTATGCACCTTAGGGAACGTTTTCGAAAGATGATTTTCAAACAAACATCATCTCATTACATTCAATAGTTTAGGTTCTTTTCAGTCTGGCTTCAGATCATGGGATTCACAGTAAATCAACTTACCAACTTACATATTTGCATAGCTTCTTATAGCGTCAATTGATTCAAATGAAAGGAGATCCGGGTTATTTTCTGTGATATTAGCAAAGCTTTCGATTTGGTGTGAAACACTGGTAGCTTATACACGCTCAAGAGACTATGTATCACTGATAGTATGCGCAACTGGTTTTCGTCTTATGTGTCTAGCAGTAAGCATAGAGTAGAACTTTATGACATGAGTACATTCCAGTTGGAGCTTCATTAGAGCACGTGTTTGTCGTGGTACGGACGTAGTTACCATTGGTGAGATTGTGGAACTCGACCGGCTAGCTCAGTCGGTAGAGCGTTCACGCTGTAGGCAATAGGGTTCAAACCTCGTGATGGCTGCACATAATTATCACCATGTTACAGTTGGCGTCCAATGAGGTACCGTGACTGAATATATACTTCAGCATCATGTATTACCTTCTTCGCATGGTCCTGGAAATTCGTTGAAGAATTCCAATTTGGTTGGGAAGTACGTCGCAGTACGGACCTAGTCACTATTGGGGGAGATTATGTGTTAGCGGCCCGGTTAGCTCTAGTCGGTAGAGCGTTCGCCCTGTAAGCCATGGGTGCTGGGTGCGAACCCCAGTTGGCTGCACATGTTTCTCACCCTGTGACATGTTCTTACAATAATCAATTGTGTACCCTCTCCTCTTTCTAGCTTTCATTAATAACATAGTTGTAGCTATGCATTCTCACATTCGTATCTTTGCAAACGAGACTAATCTAGTGTCTATTCGACAAATGAAGTGTAAACCATGGATCTACAAGCACTCTCAAATGGCCAACACTATGACCTGTACAATTCGATCCGAAAACAACTGAATCTCTTATTCTTTCTGGAAAACAAATCCGGTAGATCATCCCAATTTGTTCATGGACAAATGAACGACGAAATACAATAGGTGACTAGTCACACACACTTGGGACTCTTCGTTGTATGCGATTTAAAATGGCGCACCAATATTGACCGGCAGAAAAAGCCCATCAACGCTTAAGTATAATGCTAAAATTTAAATTGGCTGTCCATCGTCGATCACTGGAAACCATGTATGCATCATTTATTTGTCCGATGTTTGGGTATGGGGGTCATATTTGAGAACATCACATCGCAAGAGTAAGTAACGCTTAGAAAATCAAACACCAGGCTCGTATCTTGAGACAATAGTGCAACAAAGCTTGTTTCGATACAAACGCTCCTAAGCGAAGTTGGCTGAGATACACATGAGTCAAGACGTGAGCAACACAAACTCATACACTGCTACCAGGTGATCTCCAACATAACACCATCATATAGTTCTGATCTGCGTCCGTCTATCTTCCGAGCAAACAATTGCAACATACGTAATCATGAAGATATGTTGAAGCCGAGAGACCGAACATCACTCGACTATCACTCTGTTCTCCCACCAACAACAAGAGCCTCCAATGATCTCCCACTATAATTGAGGAATGCTTAACTAAAACGTTACGACGTCGTAACTCGGTCTTAAGCAATAATCTTAACTAAGACTGACTTACGACCGTTGATAAAACGGGGCCCTGATCTTGTAGTTTTATTTATAGTCGCCTCCGCCGAGGCATATGGGCGACTGGGTTCTGTAAGTAATTTGTGTAGGCTGCTACGGTGCTTATGCAGACATCCGAAGAGGCATCATCTATCTACCGAGGGTGACAAGTACTGTATCCGTTATATCGAAAGCGGTCCCTTTTAGGGCCACATCCTCCGCCATGTGTCAGCTCACAGTAGCAAGAATGGTTCCGGTTTCTTCGCTGGGGTCCTCGTCGCTACCGAATCATGATAGAAGTCGCTTCCCATCGTCTTCTTGAAGGAGTCGGCTAAATACAATCGCCAGCTATCCACCGTTTCCAGCACCGAGCATTGCCGTCTCATCAAGTATATAAGTTAGTCTGTTGCCACTCATACTGAGTCATGCGGCCTCTACTGTTCCGATAGCGAGGCTGGCGTCAGCGACGTTCTTGACCCATTTTCCTGCTGTGAGCTGTGCCTAGGTCACGTTGCGGAGAAAAGACCTGGTGAGGAATGCTACTACAATATCTTCGATTAAGAGGCATACATGTATATTGTCGTCAGATAATGCATCACAATAGTTACTCGGGGAAATGAAAATCTCAAATTCATACACCCAACACCTAAACTATGGTTCACTTTCCTCAACAAACTTTATTGAGTCACTTTTCCGTACATACTAAGTTTAAATTACTATACTTGTTGACGCAACTGAGAGACGATATTAACAAACAATGCAGCATGTCTTTAGTGATCATCTATCTCCTTTATTTGGAAACACGCACTATCAGACGAGGATATTGAATCTTGGAACCAAGCGATACATGAATTAATAGATACATATAAACACTTGGACTGAAGTGTTGGACTCCCAGGATCTCAGCAAGGAATACTAGTACCCTAGTCATTATACTTTAATAGTCTAACTTTCCTATCTTTGGTTTCCAATTCTAACTTTCCTTTTCTTGGATTCTTCAGTTTATATTCATACACGTTTCTTAACAATACAACCATATGTCGTCCCACTTTATCAAATAGCCATATCTCCATACCGATTTCTAGTATGCAGTGGAGAGCGCGATACCGATTTCTAGTATGCAGTGGAGAGTGCGATACCGATTTCTAGTATGCAGTGGAGAGTGCGATACCGATTTCTAGTATGTAGTGGAGAGCGCGATACCGATTTCTAGTATGTAGTGGAGAGTGTGATGTCGATTTCTAGTATGTAGTGGAGAGTGCGATACCGATTTCTAGTATGTAGTGGAGAGTGTGATATCGATTTCTAGTATGTAGTGGAGAGTGCGATACCGATTTCTAGTATGTAGTGGAGAGCGCGATACCGATTTCTAGTATGTAGTGAAGAGCGCGATACCGATTTCTAGTATGCAGTGGAGAGTGTGATGTCGATTTCTAGTATACAGTGGAGAGTGTGATGTCGATTTCTAGTATGTAGTGGAGAGTGCGATACCGATTTCTAGTATGCAGTGGAGAGCGCGATACCAATTTCTAGTATGCAGTGGAGAGTGCGATACCGATTTCTAGTATGCAGTGGAGAGCGCGATACCGATTTCCAGTATGCAGTGGAGAGCGCGATACCGATTTCCAGTATGCAGTGGAGAGTGCGATACCGATTTCTAGTATGCAGTGGGAGAGCGCGATACCGATTTCTAATATGTAGTGGAGAGTGTGATGCCGATTTCTAGTATGTAGTGGAGAGTGCGATACCGATTTCTATTATACAATGGAGAGCGCGATACCGATTTCCAGTATGCAGTGGAGAGCGCGATACCGATTTCTAGTATGTAGTGGAGAGCGCGATACCGATTTCTAGTATGCAGTGGGGAGTGCGATACCGATTTCTAGTATGCAGTGGGGAGTGTGATGTCGATTTCTAGTATGCAGTGCGGAGCGCGATATCGATTTCTAGTATGTAGTGGAGAGCGCGATACCGATTTCTAGTATGTAGTGGAGAGTGCGATACCGATTTCTAGTATGTAGTGGAGAGTGCGATACCGATTTCTAGTATGAAGTGGAGAGCGCGATACCGATTTCTAGTATGTAATGGAGAGCGCGATACCGATTTCTAGTAAACAGTGGAGAGTGCGATACCGATTTCTAGTATGCAGTGGAGAGCGCGATACCGATTTCTAGTATGCAGTGGAGAGCGCGATACCGATTTCTAGTATGTGGTGGAGAGTACGATACCGATTTCTAGTATGCAGTGGAGAGTGCGATACCGATTTCTAGTATGTAGTGGAGAGCGCGATACCGATTTCTAGTATGTAGTGGAGAGTGCGATACCGATTTCTAGTATACAGTGGAGAGCGCGATACCGATTTCTAGTATGCAGTGGAGAGCGCGATACCGATTTCTAGTATGTAGTGGATAGTGCGATACCGATTTCTAGTATGCAGTGGAGAGTGCGATACCGATTTCTAGTATGTAGTGGAGAGTGCGATACCGATTTCTAGTATGTAGTGGAGAGTGCGATATCGATTTCTAGTATGAAGTGGAGAGCGCGATACCGATTTCTAGTATGTAGTGGAGAGTGCGATACCGATTTCTAGTATACAGTGGAGAGTGCGATACCGATTTATAGTATACAGTGGAGAGTGCGATACCGATTTCTAGTATGCAGTGGAGAGCGCGATACCGATTTCTAGTATGTAGTGGAGAGTGCGATACCGATTTCTAGTATGCAGTGGAGATGGCGATACCGATTTCTAGTATGCAGTGGAGAGCGCGATACCGATTTCTAGTATGTGGTGGAGAGTGCGATACCGATTTCTAGTATGTAGTGGAGAGCGCGATACCGATTTCTAGTATGCAGTGGGGAGTGTGATGCCGATTTCTAGTATGCAGTGGAGAGTGCGATACCGATTTCTAGTATGCAGTGGGGAGTGTGATGCCGATTTCTAGTATGCAGTGGGGAGGGTGATGCCGATTTCTATTATGCAGTAGGGAGTGCGATACCGATTTCTAGTATGTAGTGGAGAGTGCGATACCGATTTCTAGTATGTAGTGGAGAGTGCGATACCGATTTCTAGTATGAAGTGGAGAGCGCGATACCGATTTCTAGTATGTAGTGGAGAGTGCGATACCGATTTCTAGTATACAGTGGAGAGTGCGATACCGATTTCTAGTGTACAGTGGAGAGTGCGATACCGATTTATAGTATGCAGTGGAGAGCGCGATACCGATGTCTAGTATGTAGTGGAGAGTGCGATACCGATTTCTAGTATGCAGTGGAGATGGCGATACCGATTTCTAGTATGCAGTGGAGAGCGCGATACCGATTTCTAGTATGTGGTGGAGAGTACGATACCGATTTCTAGTATGTAGTGGAGAGCGCGATACCGATTTCTAGTATGTAGTGGAGAGCGCGATACCGATTTCTAGTATGCAGTGGAGAGTGCGATACCGATTTCTAGTATGCAGTGGGGAGTGTGATGCCGATTTCTAGTATGCAGTGGAGAGATCCAAGCTTTCAATTCAATACGCATAGCTTTTCTGCTTGTATTATCATTTGTTGAATATTATTTTCCTGACAAATGAATATGTTTAATCCAGTATGAGTGCATATGCATCAAATGAACGAGAGAATATGAATGTGTGAATCTTGGACACAATGTATGTGTTTATGGAATGCATTTATTATCAAGTTGCAGATTATCCCCAAGTGTGATATTTGACATATAGAGAAGTAAATGTGGCTTGAGAGAACGCTATGTGGGCACTATATTGGATTGGTTTTACGGTTTACCAAACTGTCTATGTAACACAAGTTATGCATCAATCAAATCACTAGTCCCTTACCGGTAACACCATGGGCAGGGAGCGAGTAACGGTATCTGCCATTCAGCGTCAGCCTGCGTTGCGTCATTGTGCCGTGTGTATGGCCGTGTGTACGATAATGTATTAAACATACATATTCGGGATCTGGAACTTGGACAATGAACATAGTTTGCACGCATTTAAGTGTTACTGATAACACACACACATTTAATATGGTTACCATGGCAGCATAATTCATAATAATATGTTTGATATATGGATTCATTCCCTGATAACGGAAGCAGTATCAAGACATGTCTTCAGATGTTATATAAAAGTAAAGGTCTGTGAGTGTAGCCTTTAGGCATGGATCGCAGGTTCGATCCCCCGTCTGGCCCTAATAAAAGTAAGTCTTTCAGATGGGACGTTAAACCGAGGTCTCATGTCGGTGCTTTACACCGTGCACGTAAATGAACCAGAGGTGACTCAGGAGTATCATTGCACTATCCTCCAACAATCTAAAATGAATAATCTATTTCAGGAGGCGTGGCTCATATTGTTACTATGAAAGTTGCAATATTAAGTGTACATGTATGCCCAAAATACGAAATGAAATAATTTTGTAATGAAAATAGAAATGCGTGGATTTTGTACATTAACTTTTTTTGTAATTCGTAATGTCTGCGATTGCAACGGCAACGATACAAAGGGAAATTATAAAACAGTGAAGCCTACCAAAATCTAAACGAACTTATTTGAAAACCAAACGAAATGCGGATACCTAAACATGTGGTACAATGCGGATACCTAAACATGTGGTACAATGTGGATACCTAAACATGTGGTACAATGTCTTAGAGTATTAAATTGTTAATTATTAATATCTATTAAATATATATCTAGGTGGTTCGGCAATACCCGTGTTGAGGTGTGACTGTTACTTCCTGTAGTTCATGGTAACGAGTCTGATGGAGTTATTTGTTTTGGTGACACATGTGTTATTTGTTTGGAAAACCAGTTAAAACGTTTGATATAGTTGTGCTCAGTATAATGACGGGTGTATGGACATATGCATGATTCTCTTCCCCGCCCCTCCCCCCCCCCCCAATCCACTGCGAGTTACACGCAGCACCCCTCACTTGCCATGATTGAAATGTTCTTATTGTATATCCACTTTATTAAAACCGATTGGGCTTTTTGGTGTTGGTGAATACTTTATATATAGATATGACTGGTGAGAGAAGCAGCATTGCGTCCACATAGTGAATACTTTATATATAGATATGACTGGTGAGAGAAGCAGCATTGCGTCCACATAGTGAATACTTTATATATAGATATGACTGGTGAGAGAAGCAGCATTGCGTCCACATAGTGAATACTTTATATATAGATATGACTGGTGAGAGAAGCAGCATTGCGTCCACATAGTGAATACTTTATATATAGATATGACTGGTGAGAGAAGCAGCATTGCGTCCACATAGTGAATACTTTATATATAGATATGACTGGTGAGAGAAGCAGCATTGCGTCCACATAGTGAATACTTTATATATAGATATGACTGGTGAGAGAAGCAGCATTGCGTCCACATAGTGAATACTTTATATATAGATATGACTGGTGAGAGAAGCAGCATTGCGTCCACATAGTGAATACTTTATATATAGATATGACTGGTGAGAGAAGCAGCATTGCGTCCACATAGTGAATACTTTATATATAGATATGACTGGTGAGAGAAGCAGCATTGCGTCCACATAGTGAATACTTTATATATAGATATGACTGGTGAGAGAAGCAGCATTGCGTCCACATAGCGTGCATGTATACTCGTAGTGTGCTCAAGTAGGCTATAACACAACGCTGCGTTAGGGGAATTCCTGCTAATATTACTGCAGTAGCCTTAAGGCGATTCCTCGTCTAGAAACTAACGTTGATTTCTTATAAAATTAGCAGAAGGAAGGATACGCCAGAAATCTGCTTCCAATCAGGTATGGTAATAGGATGCTTCCAGATTACAGGCGCTTAGTGTGATACAGATGATTATAATGAACCAGATCGATACACAAAAACCATATAAGTGAAGAAAACATACAATGCACATCTATAGTAATCTCTTTCAACACGTATATTCTCTTTATTGAGGATTCTGTTGCGTAGTGATACATATCGTTGACATCACTTGCCGCTCGACCTATTTCATGTCAGAAAGCTATCCAGCTGGCTGTCAGGTGATCGCTGGTTATATCCGGGTGTGAGTCTGAAATACTGTTCGAAGAGGCATCCTGGATCTTCCACCACCAATGACAACTGGGGAGTCGTCATTTGGCCTACATTATTTGTGTTTTAAGTTTAAACTTTATTTTATTTATTTTACAACGATTGCGAAGCACGTTTTAACAACTTATATTAATCACTCTCGCAGATGAAAGCGTATATGAGGTCATTTGTGTGGGAGGGAACCGGAGTACCCGGAGAAAACCCACCTATCCGATCTGGCGATCATCGTACCATCTCACATACTTCCCGGTCCGAGGACCGAACCCGGGTTGCATTGGTGAGAAGCGAGCGCGCTAAACACTGCGCAAATCGGACAGCCAAATCACACAGATTGTTTGTGTAACTATAAACCAAAAAACAAACCAAACAATTGTGTGATCAAATTTAGCCCCGGTGTATAATTGCATGATTTATGTGGCTACTAGATTTAATTTAATAATATTTTATTGCAACTGTTCCCATAATGATGAATACAATTTACAAATCACAATAACATTACTGTCACATTAATAACGTACATAAAACCTGATAATATCCATATACATATACGTGACATTTTCAAAGTGCAAAAGGATTGGGCTTCAAGTTTTGAAAACGTTAGCAACAACCCTTTCCAAAAGGTCAAATTTGCTATCAATTTGTTCCGGTGTATGTAATACTTTCCGGTGTAAGTAAGTCTTTCAAGAAAAGTATTGTTTGGATTGAATAAGAAAATGACGGGATACGCTTAAGGGAATACTAATAATGAACAAGAAGAATTGAGAAAACAATTACCTGCTTGACTGCCTCTCCCCGAAAACACAACCTCAAAACAATATCGGTCAAGTTGAAAAGACAGAGATAACTCAATAAATGCACCAGTATGATCAGTATGGATTTTAAATATCAGTCGTTAATGAAATTACGGTTTCCACTAATACTGTCTACTAGAATAGCTGATGAGCATGGTTCAGTGTCTTTTGTTAAATTGTCCATTCTTGACAGCTAACATAGAAGTGAATTTATACATCCTAGAATTCTTAGATCAACCTCAGAATATCAATTATACACACCAAGACCAAATTGTGAATTATTTCGTAATACATTTGAATTTTCAGGATAATCTATTTGGAATTCATTGCCTCACTCAGTTCAAAATGCTCCAACTATCCAACAGTTCAAAATTCTCTACTTAAGGTGGTACTATAACAATTCAAACTAATCGCGTACTTCTACTGTTATTATAAACGTGTATTGCCATTGCTATACTTATTAGAATCGGAAAATTGCTGTCTTTAAGTTGATTTCATACATATTTTGAAGATACCACTACAAGTCAAATCTGCACATTGTTAGATAGATCTAGTATCATTAATTGTCTCATTCCCATGTTCTACTCTGCTAGCCAATTCCATATATCATCATATTCCATTACATATTAAATATAGTTTCTCTATTTTTCAGCTTTTACATTACTATATTATTCCAATGTGCAGTTCTCACTTATAGTGCTATCTTTTGATTGCATTTGATTGTATATATGTTGAGGGCCTCATGGTAGATTAACTTTTGTTAAATGAGTACTCTCGTTAAATAAAGTCTTTATTATTATTATTATTATTATTATTATTAATTGTGGGTGTGTGTGATGTCACAACACATAACTATACCGCTTAATCTGGACTTAGAGAGGATAACAGGATTAGACAAATGCTAGACCGCTTAATCTGGACTTAGAGAGGATAACAGGATTAGACAAATGCTAGACCGCATAATCTGGACTTAGAGAGGATAACAGGATTAGACAAATGCTAGACCGTTTAATCTGGACTTAGAGAGGATAACAGGATTAGACAAATGCTAGACCGTTTAATCTGGACTTAGAGAGGATAACAGGATTAGACAAATGCTAGACCGTTTAATCTGGACTTAGAGAGGATAATATGACTAGACAAATGCTAGACCGCTTAATCTGAACTTAGAGAGGATAACAGGATTAGACAAATGCTAGACCGCTTAATCTGGACTTAGAGTGGATAACAGGATTAGACAAATGCTAGACGTTTAATCTGGACTTAGAGAGGATAACAGGATTAGACAAATGCTAGACCGCTTAATCTGGACTTAGAGAGGATAACATGACTAGACAAATGCGCTATCGCTGCAATAAATAGTCAACGCGCTCAATTACCGTCAATATTTTCAATTACAGACGGATTATTCATTACAGACGGATCTGTAGTCCAGTGGTAACACGCTGGACTGGTAATCCAGGGATCGCAGGTTCGATCCCCCGTCTGACTCTAATACAATTAACAGTCTTTCAGATGGGACATTAAATCGAGGTCTCGTGTCGTGCACGTAAAAGAACCAGAGGAGACCCTGGAATGGGTCTCTTTCTGTATCATTGCACTATCCTCCAAACATCTAAAATGACTAATATCTTCAGGAGGCGTCGCTCATAAATTCCACGAGTATTCAGAGGATCATGGACCACATTGAATGAACCCTAGTAGAGTTCCCGAACAGTATGATATCAGTGGGCGTACAGTGGTTTGAAACATATTGACAAAGCAACCCCACATTTAGTTATAGCGGAAGAAAGCCCACTGCATGAAGAGAAATGCCTGTACATGTAGATACATGGTAGGGTTTGTATTCAATCTGTACAGATACGAAGAGAACGCACGGGAGGATTGCTAACCAAAGATATATCACATATTGTACAATAAAATACTTATCGAGAGAGGCTCATGTACATCATTATCTTGGGTGGCATGGGGTAGCAGCGGGTGGGTTTGGGGGATGAAGTCTCAAGTTATTATATTTTTTTTTATTTCAATTTTTGTTTTCAAATCAGGATTTTTTAAAAATCATTATCTTGTAATTATTTTCAATAAAAAAAACCGTCATTTAGTTTAATCAAACATTATTCTGACGTTAGGGACGGACCGTTTAACTAATGTTGGAAAAACTTGTGGTCCAACCCTTTTGTTTTATCATGCTTTGTACTTGTTATTACTTAATGTTGTATTACGTATTGCTGCTACTGTACATGTATTGCTGCTACTGTACATGTATGATAAATTCAATAAAATATTATTAAACTAAAAATAAAAAATAAAAAAACCAAAGATCTAATGTTGATATCCGTACAGTAACCTTATAATAACGTTATTATAATTATAGCTCTGGTTCGATCCTCGGAACGGGAAGTATGTGAGATTGTAGGGTAGCCGCCAGATCGAACAGGTGGGTTTTTTCTGCGAGTACTCCGGTTTCCTCCCACACGAATGACCACATATACGCTTTCATCCGCGCCAACGAGAGTGATTAATATAATAATAAAATAATAATAATAATGAAGACTTTATTTAACGAGAGTACTCATTTAACAAAAGTTAATCTACCATGAGGCCCTCAACATATATACAATCAAATGCAATCAAAAGATAGCACTATAAGTGAGAACTGCACATTGGAATAATATAGTAAAGTAAAAGCTGAAAAATAGAGAAACTATATTTAATATGTAATGGAATATGATGATATATGGAATTGGCTAGCAGAGTAGAAAATGGGAATGAGACAATTAATGATACTAGATCTATCTAACAATGTGCAGATTTGACTTGTAGTGGTATCTTCAAAATATGTATGAAATCAACGTAAAGACAGCAATTTTCCGATTCTAATAAATATAGCAATGGCAATACACGTTTATAATAACAGTAGAAGTACGCGATTAGTTTGAATTGTTATAGTACCACCTTAAGTAGAGAATTTTGAACTGTTGGATAGTTGGAGCATTTTGAACTGAGTGAGGCAATGAATTCCAAATAGATGATCCTGAAAATTCAAATGTATTACGAAATAATTCACAATTTGGTCTTGGTGTGTATAATTGATATTCTGAGGTTGATCTAAGAATTCTAGGATGTATATCAGAAGTAAAAGTGAAGGACGATTTTAAATAGTCTGGAGCAGCTCCATGTAATGTTTTATACATTTGTATAGCCTTCTGATATATGACTCGTTCTGGAAAGGTCATCCATTTTAGTTGGGAGAATAATAATTGCGATGGAGTGTCAAAGTCCTGATCTAGAATTAGTCTAGCTGCTCTCTTTTGTAACCGAACTATTTTATCTTCTAAAGATGAGTTGCAGTTACCCCAAATCACACAACAAAAGTCTAAGTGAGGCAATATGTAAGCATTGTAGAAGAGGTTGCGATTGGGAATAGAGAGATACCTTTTTATACGAGACAATAAATATAAATAAGAGTTACATTTTTTGAGAACATTGTCAGTATGCTTATCCCAGGATAGTGTGTTGTCAATCATAACTCCGAGTAGTCGTTCAGCAGAACTCGGATGTATGACGGTGTTGTTCACTTTCACTTCAAGAGCAGACTCACTGATACTATGAGCTTTTGATTTAGAGGAAATATACATGATTTTGGTCT
Source organism: Archivesica marissinica (assembly GCA_014843695.1). Classification (NCBI taxonomy): domain Eukaryota; kingdom Metazoa; phylum Mollusca; class Bivalvia; order Venerida; family Vesicomyidae; genus Archivesica; species Archivesica marissinica. The sequence goes on along the minus strand of CM026390.1, from coordinate 75,395,700 downwards.
TAGAAGTATTGAGAATCATACGATTGTCTAAACACCACTGTTGAACACTTATCAAATCAGTATATAAAGAAGTAGTAAGAGTGTCAAGAGATTGATCGGAGGCAGATATAGTTGTATCGTCAGCAAATATGTCTGCAACTTTCTCCGGGTACTCCTGTTTCCTCCCACACGAATGACCACATTTACGCTTTCATCCGCGCCAACGAGAGTGATTGATGTAAGTTGTGTATTATGTAGAGTGAATTTTCAATCGTCCTTCTATTACATATTTATAATAATTATGGTGTACATAAATTGACATTACATACGACGATGAAACGCAGAGAAAGTACATTTAATCTTTTAATTTTGAAGTCGCACCAACAGCTTAAGTCATACGGCGACTCTCCAGCTATTATTGGTGGCGGAAGACCGCGCGTGCCTATCCGAGCAATAATTCAGGCACGTGGTCGCTGACTTGTATACCACTGTAACCTATCATATAAGTTGCTAAGACTTGCTTCGCAATCGTTGTAAAATAAATAGAGTTTAAATCAAACCATGCAGCGTTAAGTAGGCTACATTCAGTTTATGGACCACACTAGTACACCTGGTTTGTGGACCACACTATTACACCTGGTTTGTGGACCACACTATTACACCTGGTTTATGGACCACACTATTACACCTGGCGTGTGGACCACACTATTACACCTGGTTTATGGACCACACTATTACACCTGGTTTATGGACCACACTATTACACCTGGTTTATGGACCACACTATTACACCTGGTTTGTGGATCACACTATTACACCTGGTTTATGGACCACACTATTACACCTGGTTTATGGACCACACTATTACACCTGGTTTATGGACCACACTATTACACCTGGTTTATGGACCACACTATTACACCTGACGTGTGGACCACACTATTACACCTGATTTATGGACCACACTATTACACCTGGTTTATGGACCACACTATTACACCTGGTTTATGGACCACACTATTACACCTGGTTTATGGACCACACTATTACACCTGGTGTGGAGGTTATGAAAAGCGTCTCAAGCTTAAGTGGTATGATTGGTTGAGTCTGAGATTTGCTCTGGATTCAACCAATCAGAGTGCTTGAAATTGAGTGTGAGATTGGAGAACAGTTTTCTAACCTTCAGGACATATTTGCATCGCTGTGTGCATCGTATAATATATGTCACTGTCTACTCAACTGTGCTTATATTTATCTGTAGCGATTAATGTAGTTTCCTCGACTTTCCTGACAAGGTGTTCTTCGTTAATATTTGTTAAACCATTTTAAAACTTTTATTTATTTTACAACGATTGCGAAGCACGTTTTAACAACTTATATTAATCACTCTGGTTGACTCGGATGAAAGCGTATATGTGATCATTCATGTGGGAGGAAACGAGAGTATCCGGAGAAAACTCACCTGTCCGATCTGGCGACCATCGTACCATCTCACATACCACCCGATCCGTGGATTGAACCCGGGTCGCATTGGTGAAAAGCGAGCGCGCTAACCACTGCGCTAATCGGGCATTGCACCATTAAATATAATATCAGAACACATAGATGGGTTATACTCGTATCTATTCGATCTGGAATAGCCGTGATTTATAGATCATATCCAACACCATATAGTCCACCGCTGTCGAGTGGTCTAACACGACATTATTAGAACTCGCCATTCACCGCTATTATCAGGGCCGCATGTTCGCTCCCTAACAGGGTCCCTACCAGAAACAAGTGATAAAATAATGATATGCGAGAATGTTGTCAGTCGCTTGCAGAGGTTGGAGAATTCAGTGCTAATTTCTACAACATTGCCTCTTCTCTCTCCTTCATGACGATGAATTCCATCAGGAATGAGGTCTCGAGAGTGATTAATATAAGTTGAAAGAACTTGATTCGCAATCTAGCTATATTAAATTTGTATAAACTACCAAGGAAATTTGAGTTTTTCATCACAACAGACTGTGTACAACTGAAATGAAGAAGAAGAACAACAACAACAGCAACAATTGTTCATGTCATAGATGCATGGTACATGATACCATAACCGCTCTGTTATAGTTGTTTAGTAAAGCCATCAACAAAGCAACGGAGCAAAAGCGGCAGACCATTTTCTAACCTGACATCAGCGTCATGATAGCGCTGTGGATGCGCGTTCGCTTCAGGTGCGAAAGGTCCGGAGTTCGAGCCCAGCTAGAGCCGTTGCGATTGTGCCCTTAAGCAAGGCATTTAAATTCCACGTTGCTTCTTCTTTCTCCCTCGTGGCGATGGATTCAGTCAGAAATGAGATCTCGAGAGTGATTAATATAAGTTGTATGCACGTGTTTCGCAATCGAGCTCAAAATAAGTCTCTATAAACTAAACTAACCTGACATCTATCAAGCAGTACATTGAATTTACTGTCAATGTGCTGCCGTTTCGAACGGGTCTAGAGTGTGTGTGAAATGTAGTTGAATGAATCCGTTGTGTTGTAAAGCTTATGTACGAGACCATTATGCCAGACTCTGTCGAATGCTAGCTAGCTTCGTGTCTAGAAAGCTAATGAATACTTGACTGTGTTTACTAGGGAATTCAAAATTGTTTCTTTTCGTAAAATTTATGTCATCAGACATACTTAACCATACTTTAAACCCGCAATGCTGGTTACCTATCGATTATCACCGTGGTTATTTAAGAGCTCGAGAAGAACTTACAAGTTCATACATTTGTGGACTGCACGATAGCGCTGTGGTAGCGCGTTCGTTTCAGGAGCGAAAGGCCCGGAGATCGAGGCCCGTTTGAGCCGTTACGACTGTGCCCGTAGGCAAGGCATTTAAATTCCACGTTGCCCCTCTCCCTCGTTGCGATGGATTACACCAGGAATGAGGTCTCGAGAGTGATTAATAAAAGTTGTAGGAACTTGTTTCGCAATCGAGCTAAAATAAATTTGTTTAACTAAGTTTATACATTGTTGGCATAACGTTATTGCCCGATATTATTTGCGTTATCTTTTCTCTTAAAACACTGTCGTGACGTCATACCTTTGTACTTGCAGTCCATGGATTATTATTAATATTATTGGACTGCTGTGAAAAGGCATTTCAGTAAAAATCCATTAAGCAGCCAACCTGTATTAAGCAGCCAGTGTCCATATTCCCAATTTGCTTTTTATTATACATTTAACCTCTATTAAGCAGCCACCTGTACTAAGCAGCCACATTCTGCAATTCCATTGGTTGGCTGCTTAAGACAGGTTTGACTGTATATTAAATTCTAGCGTAAATGTACGAACTTAACAATTTTTATTAGTATGATTTTGTTATATGAGTGTAATTTAAGTAAGATATAAGCCTCATGGATCCAATATGTAAAATACAAGTACTTACATTAACCCTTTCAACCCCAAGTAACTGACATGGACTGGTGCATGCTATTTTTAGACCAATAAATTAATAAGAAAATTACATTTGGACCAGTTCATTTATCAAAATGGGTCATTTTATCTAAAAATAGTAATAATTATTACTGGCAAAAAAGTGCAGATCCTGATGAGACGGCTCGTTACGAGCCGGCTCATCTGGATCTACACTTTTCATAAGCCTATTTAGAGGCCTGTGTGGTTGAAAGGGTTAAACAATATTACTGGAAAGGTCCAAATATCCCCCACATTTATAGGGTTGTTATCATCTGACTATTTTGACATAACTATCGGTTTTTGTCTATAAAGCATTCGAGTTAAGAAATTTAAATTATTATTAGTTTTATACTTATCTCCCCATAGCTTATACTTAAATGTACAATGTTGTCTTTGGAATACAAACTACCGTAACTGAAAATACATATATCATTGAAGGTCCTCATTCCGTGACTGTCCTAATTCCGGTGATATTTGCTTAAATCTCGTAACGCGCGATATTTGCTGACGTCATACACGCGCTCCGATGTAAATATTTACTAAAGCTGTAGCTATCTGTCAAAAGTCAAACAAGAGTAAAATGAGACAAAAACAGGTAAACATTTGTTGAAACATGTCAGGCATATAAAATAATACCTTTTCTACTATTACCAAATAAATGTTCATTTAAATACCCTTTTTTGGCCCCAAAAACATTGTTCAGAAATGTAACCATCCGTCTGCTCTGAAACCAGGCTTTGATTGACAGATCTAATTCGGAAGTGGACTTTTTCTATAAGGCCAAGCCTAATTTATTTATTTTGTTTTCAGTCCTATCCCTTATAAACAATTTTAGTTTTTTTAGGCTAATCCTAGGCAGATGAGGAGAAAGAACAGACACTAAAGAGATTTCCAAGTGTGTATCTCTAATATTTGCAAAGTGGAGATTGTGTGAGTTAATAGGGGCAAACTCTGTAACCACTGGGTGCAGTTGACATATTGCACCACAGTCAGGGTACTTAGAATAGGAGACACAGTCATGTGTCCTTGCTGTGACACTAGAGAGGAGTAGAATAAAACAGTTACATAAAACAACAGTTAATAATTTAGTGTTTTAACAGTTATTAGTGTTAACAAAGTTAAAAATAGATTTTGGAATTATATCTTATATTTGAACTGTTTGGGAAAACACCACATAATTAATTAAGAGTGCCTAATTCACTGTTACCCAAGAGTTACCGGAATTGGGTCACATGTAAAATGACGGACAAATTTACAGTAGTTCAGAACAAATCGTGATTACTCTTTGGAAACACATGCATTTATGTTGATGTTTGATGCAACATGTTGGAAAAGGATTTGTTGACTAAGATATGTATACGTCTTTGTATATTTTACAAACTATTATGCACATTTTAATGAGTGTTTCGTATCCTACCGGAATGAGGACCCTCGAGGCTACTATGCTAAACTATGCAACAATATTGCCGGATAAATTATTAATATTATATCAGATTAAAATGTTAACTCTGCTGAACGCTAGCTAAGGTGTCTAACAGGTATACATATATTTATGTCTAGCCGGTATATTAGATTTATAGAAGGGCATAAGAATAATTGTTTCACATAAAACTATGCACATAGTGTGTATTAAACAATCAAACAAGTATACATTGTAGAATCACCTATAAAGTTAGTTAGACACACGTATGTATTTAAGCATGTATATTTTCAACCATCATTGACTATTATAAATATTTGTAAACTGTTATTTGTACCATGTACGATCATGGAATTGTAACATTTTGTTGAATAAACTCTATGTCTATATATATTTAGTAATAGAACCGTGTATATTTAGTATTCTAACACGACCCAGCTAATAACATACATACTTATAGAGTAAAATCTACCTCGGGTTATTCTGCGATATACCTACCTTGAACTATGCTGCGCGCGCACCGTGTTTTGGCTATTCCATTTATACAATACGTGTAAAGTTTTATGAATGAAAGTCACGTGATATTTGTAAAAAAAATACCGTGGGAATTCACGGAAGTGGGCTATTTTTAGAATCAGATACTCTCTTGTCCGTCTTGTTTTTCTGTTAAGTAACGTTTCAGTTACTATTCTGTACAGTTTTATTTGACAAAATAAATACAATTATTGATCAGTTACAACTTTTGTTCATTTATGCACTAGATTGATATATCATCACCCCTTACGCGGGAGGAAATTTCGAAAGCCAAATGCAGCGGCGTTTGAAGAAAATACTTCTTTAAGATTATTAGAAGTAAGTCGTGTTAGAATCGAAATAATAAGTATCAACCGTGATATATCGCAGAATAACCCGAGTTTGAAGTCCTTCGGCCTTCGTGATATATTTCTACGCATAAGAACTTCAAACTCGGGTTATTCTGCGATATACCACGGTTGATACTTATTATTTCTTAAATAAACCGCATTCCTATTGCCATGACAGTTCTTGCTTTAAGTGTATTGCGATTGTATATGGATTGATACATCTGGCATTTAAGCAACGTGTGTTGTTGGGTTGAGCATGTAAGACGAGGCATCTATTAGATGTGATGGAACTCATTAACGTCCACTACTACAGCTTCTATACGTACTCTCGTTCCGGGCACCAACCACCTATCACATTAGATACATATATTTCCGCTAAGTAGTATATGTTAGGAAACCTTTGAATGGCTGGCTATATATGGTACGATTCGAAACAAAATCTAATGATTTATGGTACTTACATAGCTAGTATTGCGTCTGGCTTGGATCCATGGTACTTACATAGCTAGTATTGCGTCTGGTTTGGATTTATGATACTTACATAGCTAGTATTGCGTCTGGTTTGGATTTATGGTACTTACATAGCTAGTATTGCGTCTGGCTTGGATTTATGGTACTTACATAGCTAGTATTGCGTCTGGCTTGGATTTATGGTGCTTACATAGCTAGTATTGTGTCTGGCTTGGATTTATGGTACATACATAGCTAGTATTGCGTCTGGCTTGGATTTATGGTACTTACATAGCTAGTATTGCGTCTGGCTTGGATGTATGGTGCTTACATAGCTAGTATTGCGTCTGGCTTGGATTTATGGTACTTACATAGCTAGTATTGCGTCTGGCTTGGATTTATGGTAGTTACATAGCTAGTATTGCGTCTGGCTTGGATTTATGGTACTTACATAGCTAGTATTGCGTCTGGCTTGGATTTATGGTACTTACATAGCTAGTATTGCGTCTGGCTTGGATTTATGGTACTTACATAGCTAGTATTGCGTCTGGCTTGGATTTATGGTACTTACATAGCTAGTATTGCGTCTGGCTTGGATTTATGTACTTACATAGCTAGTATTGCGTCTGGCTTGGATTTATGGTACTTACATAGCTAGTATTGCGTCTGGCTTGGTTTATGGTATTACATAGCTAGTATTGCGTCTGGCTTGGATTTATGGTACTTACATAGCTAGTATTGCGTCTGGCTTGGATGTATGGTACTTACATAGCTAGTATTGCGTCTGGCTTGGATTTATGGTACTTACATAGCTAGTATTGCGTCTGGCTTGGATTTATGGTACTTACATAGCTAGTATTGCGTCTGGCTTGGATTTATGTTGGTTATATAGCTAGCATTGCGTCTAGCTTGGATTTATGGTACTTACATAGCTAGCATTGCGTCTGGCTTGGATTTATGTTGGTTATATAGCTAGTATTGTGTCTGGCTTGGATTTATGGTGCTGACATAGCTAGCATTGCGTCTGGCTTGGATTTATGGTACTTACATAGCTAGCATTGCGTCTGGCTTGGATTTATGGTGCTTACATATTTTCACTTCAAAATTTCAAAAACAAACAACATATATATATGATATTATGATTGTGAAATCGTATCCAGGGCCTGCGCTGGCCATCGCCAGAGTAGCCATTGGCTAAACTATGGCTAAATTGACGAATAAAAACTCATACTATCCCAAGTAATACTTTCAAGTTCTGTGCGGTACGTTAGTATAGCTCAGAACGTATGTCTTAACAATACTTGGCACAAAATTGTGTGTGCGAATTATTGAGGCATTTAAAGATGGGCACATGACTGTGAGTGCGTGCTTGGTCATGTGATATGGTTCGATTGATCGTCAGTTCTATGATAGGCTTATATCGTTTTGCAGGCAATTTCGCTATTCAAATTCGAATTGTTTCGGGAATGAGATCTATGGGTTTCCATGTTGATTTAAATGTTAAAATCAAATTCGTTATCGTTATGACTTTTATCATGTAGTATATCGTAAATATATACTGAGTACGAATATGTTATCGTTTGGAAAATATTATTTTAATCTACAAACAATCAAAGATATGTTGTTAGTAAACTATATGCACTTTCCCTGAGGTGCATTGGATACAGTTTTCCACTGTCAGTAAAATATATGAAACATCCCTGAGGTACATTGGATACAGTTTGACAGAGATTATTTACATTATCATTAATGATGATTTTTTACCTCAAGTTCTGGTTTTTACCCTGGTCCCGTGTACCTGAGCCGAGGTTATGTTTCATGTATTCGACTATGTGTACGTAGTAGTGTCAAAGAGATTTGAAAACATTTGTTTTGTACTTGTAATTAGCGTCGTCATTACAGTGAATAAACGATCGCAAGTCCTGTCCATTACAAACATAGTTTGGGTTTTGTATGTGGTTTAGTTAAGACTAACAAAACCATTGCAATGACTACTAGACGGCGTGTGTTTATTGTTCATGGGCATCTATCTGGCACCCGTTTATGCATGATGTATTTTATTATTAAATACAGCATGTTTGAAAATAATTCCATACGCCAGCCACTCTCTTGCATACATACTATTATTATGATTTCCATACGCTAACAGGCTGCATGCAACGTTCCGACACTGACCTCTACCATGAAGTTTATTTGAAATCCCAAATTTCTCAAATGTTCAAAAATAACTCTCAGTATGAATACTGCGATTTTGATTTGACTCGCCCAGAAAAAAACAGGGATTAAAATATGTGCCGGTATGCCAACGTCAAATCAAAAGTTGGGCCTCACCACATCCTGTAAGGTATCATTAAACATTTTACAATTATTACAATTTTGCTTACAAGTTAAAATTCAGAAATAAAAGTTGCACGAAATCATCTAGTAGAATGGACATTTCATTACTTTTACATCGATATTTAAAAGTTAAAACACACATGAAATGTTAAAACCCGTGCAAGAACTGACCAATACAACCACTCTAAGGAAATACTTTCCGCGGAAAGACAAATACAAAAACCCGTGCAAGAACTGACCAATACAACCACTCTAAGGAAATACTTTCCGCGGAAAGACAAATACAAAAACCCGTGCAAGAACTGACCAATACAACCACTCTAAGGAAATACTTTCCGCGGAAAGACAAATACAAAAACCCGTGCAAGAACTAACCAATACAACCACTCTAAGGAAATACTTTCCGCGGAAAGACAAATAGTTCACGCTATGCTTCGAAACGCGTGAAATATATATACCTAACTGTATAATTAGTATAGTTTTTACGTACTGGACCTGTTGATTTGTAAATTTAGCAATTTCAACATATTGTCTCATATTTCCAGATCTTTGCTTTCTGTATTGTCTGAAATGTAGGCGAATCATCTATTGTTGACTGTGATACACCACTGACTGTATTATTGTGATATGTTTCATCTAATTGCATGCACATGTGTATACTGCCTTTAGTTCTAATAATATATATATCTATATATATAACTTGTCATAGCATATCTCCCATAAGCATGGACAAATCTAATAAAGTAAGTTATGACTTCAGCTGGTTATGTTGTTTGGTCATCTTTTAGAACATATTATATGGGTTGCCTCTAAAAATATCAATATATAATTAAATTAGGGATGGCAACGAATAACCAAATAGTCGACTATTAGCTCAAACGTCCAAATAATCGAATACTTGTACAGTATTCGAATATTCGGAAGAAAAAAGAACTATATTTGCAAATTTTAAATAAACTGTCATAAAATCAGATACGTCGTTGTTGTTTTCTTTTCAATATATCATAAAACCTTACAAAGTTACAATACAAAAGAAATCGCCCGAGGAGGTGTGAATACACCATGTTGTGATCGCAACGATGGCAGGTATTAATTGACAAGAAATATTCGAATATCTACACAACCGAATATTCGAATATCTACACAACCGAATATTCGAATATCTAAATCGCTATTCGTTGCCATCCCTAAATTAAATCCATACTTTGATTTCTAATAAGTGGACATGGTATTACCACTAAATCATAGTATGTTGTGGAAGGTATGATATATAAGCCCCACGTGTCACGTATTCCCGCCCACTCTATATATTTCCCCTTGTACCGAGATCATTGTTTTTAGTGACAACATTTAAGAATAGTACATTAAAATAAATTTTCGTAGGTAGGTACAACATCGTTGTAGGGCCATACATTATTAATAAATTAAAAATTTAATACAATTATATATTTAATAGGAATGAACAAAGAGTAATCACACAGTGGATAGATAAACTAATAATAAAATAATAAAGGTAGATCATGTCCGTATGGCAGGTGTCCCGATCCAATGTTGTTTGTTCTGTTGTTCGGGTATAGACCGACAGCACGCAGTATTCGTGACAAAACCTCCAACAGTTCCCCACATGGACAAGAGGGATACTGTCATATTCCTAACTATTGTTTTTACTAAGCTAAATGTTTGCATGCATTTGGGCAAGGGAATATTTCAAAATAATAATAATAAGAAGAACTGTTATCTACAGTTAAACCTGTGTTAGTGGTCACCTCCATTTAACAGCCAATCTGTATTAAACAGCCAGTTTCCACATTACGAATATATTGTTTTATTATACATTTGACCACTATTAGATTAGTTTATACACATTTATTTTAGCTCGATTGCGAAACAAGTTCTTTCAACTTATATTAATCACTCTCGAGACCTCATTCCTGATGGAATCCATCACCACGAGGGAGAGAGAAGAGGCAACGTGGAATTTAAATGCCTTGACTAAGGGCACAATCGTAACGGCTCGAACTCCGGACCTTTCGCACCTGAAGCGAACGCGCATCAACGGTCACGACTTCCACTATTAAGCAGTAACCTGTGCTAAGCAGCCACTTTCTGTGATTCACATGGTTGGCTGCTTAACACAGGTTTGACTGTATAAAGACATGTTTGATCCCATTATATATTTCCAGGCTTACAGGCTTAAGCTTCAAACACACAAACGTTTAAACTCTATTTATTTTACAACGATCGCGAAACAAGCTTCCAGAACTTATATTAATCACTTTCGTAGGAGCGGATGAAAGCGTAAATGTGGTCATTTGTGTGTGAGGGAACCGGAGTATCCGTAGAAAACCCACCTGTCCTAGCTGGCGGCCACCGTACCATCTCACATACTTCCCGGTCCGAGGATCGAACGCACAAAAAGAATGATGTTATAAGGACACAGTCTGTCTAAGAAATGACGACAACTAATATCCCCCAATGTCATTATTAATACAAAATCAAGCTTGGAATCTACCAGGCATATGTCGAGATATGTATCGTGATCAGCGATAACGATCCGGTGTTCATCATCAGAACATATCATATTATACATATATATATTATATATATTAAAACTAAATGTTATATTAACAGTCTTTCAGATGGAACTTTAAACTGAGGTATCGTGTCTGTGTTTTACAGCGTGCACGTAAATGAACCAGAGGTGACGCTGGAAAGGGTCTCTGTCTGTATCAGTGCACTATCCTCCAACAATCCAAAAATGACTAATCTCTTCACGTGTCGCTCATATGCGTAACCGGTAGCGCCGATATATAAACGTAAAACAAACAGACAGTGATACCCGCGGGAATGTCCAATTCATAATTATTTCACTTATGTTCCAGTCGGCTATGTTGCTTATACGATTAAGTGTGCGTTTAATTCCCTTTATTTGATCAATGTTTCTAATGGTCTGTAAAACGTGGAACTTACCTTTGCTTCCGGGACCACCGACCACGCTTACGGATTAACTATCAGACTCTAATAATAAGCAGTTACGCTTATGGCAATAAATCGTTGCGGTTTGTTATTTAATATGCATAGATCGTAGCATAGCTTGACCAATTTCTTACCGCCAGCAAACGGAACGAGTTCGTCTGTATAGTCTGCACTACATCCAATAACGTTGTCCATCCACGGATAAATTGAATATTCTTATGCGAACAACCATTGTCACGTTCCTTGTTTTCTACTGCCTTGAACGGGAGTGTTCTTAGAAAAGGTGATGTCCTGCTACCTGCTATCGAATAGTCAACTATATCGGCGGTAAACATAAATGTGATTGTACCCCCATATTTTATAGTATGGGTAAAAACATACCGTTATAATTATGTTGTATGAGACAGATCTGTCAATGTCAATGCACCACCTAGTTGGATTGAATCGTATTAATACGGTACTTGTTACTGTACGTATATACTCCACTGTGATCGATGAGATTTGATAATATTGTATTGCTCTATATACATGTATATAACAATAACAATCGTATAACCGATCAATAATTAGCACATGGGTTGGGCCACAAGTTCTGACAACACTAGTGATTGGCCCTCCCCATAGAAACGAGTTGGACATTACAGAATGAAAGAGGTGTGATTACGCATTCAAAAGCTTAAACATGTACACATGTTATATAGTATGATTATATGTAGTATTAGTATTTGACTTTTTCAAAGAAAGGACTAGTTTGCATGATCCACTGTCCAGTTTCCGAAGATGTGCACCCCAAGACCAAGGCTATATTGCTCAAGCAAATGTGATAACGAGAAAGTATTAAGGATTAGGGAGTTGCTAAATCTATTATACTAACCGTGAAAGTGAAATAAAGTACTCATTTAAAACGATGAGATTGTGAATGAGAAATTTTAAATGTGGTATTAAATAGGTAGTGTATATGCTCGTGAATAGTAATCTAATTGTGTGGGGGTAACTTTAAAACGAGGTCTCGTGTCTGTGCATTACACCGTGCACGTAAAATAACCAGAGACCAGAAACCAGAGTATGTTTTATTGAACTATCCTCCAAATCCCAAAATGACTAATCTCTTCAGGAGTCGTCGCTCTTATGGGCAACCGGTAGCGACGATAAATATACGTGAAACAGTGCAGATATAGCTCCAAATGAATGACAGACATATATCCCCATCATTTGTCTCATGCTCCCTTGAGAAATACATTAACGTATGTACATATCATTCTGCTGCTGCCATAGTACTATATCGGATTGCATGCAGTCAGTCAGTCCTATGTTTTGCTCAATCATTTATTGGTATCAGGGAATTATTTGAAAATGTATGTGGTTGTTTAGGAAGATTCATCTGTATATATAGTTAGGAAATATTGAACGATGCTAGACAAGATAACTAGAGAACACTAGAAAGCGTATACTATATTTCGTTCAACTTAATGAAAAACATGACTATAATATTAGAACGTGCAATTTTTTATATGTCAAAATCTATAAATAACCTTATTTTCATCGTATATATCGGCAGTAATAAATATGTTATTTGATTTGGTTTGATTTGAAAAGCATATACATTTACTGAAGTTGTACATTGGAAATAATACGGGTGATGTTACTGTGTACGATTTGTTTGTAATACAGTGCTTTCCTATGTTAGTGAATATACTACATATATACATAATGTATAACCAGTGAATATACTACATATATACATAATGTATAACCAGTGAATATACTACATATATACATAATGCATAACCAGTGAATATACTACATATATACATAATGTATACCAGTGAATATACTACATATATACATAATGTACAACCAGTGAATATACTACATATATACATAATGTATAACCAGTGAATATACTACATATATACATAATGTACAACCAGTGAATATACTACATATATACATAATGTATGACCAGTGAATATACTACATATATACATAATGTATGACCAGTGAATATACTACATATATACATAATGTACAACCAGTGAATATACTACATATATACATAATGTACAACCAGTGAATATACTACATATATACATAATGTATGACCAGTGAATATACTACATATATACATAATGTATAACCAGTGAATATACTACATATATACATAATGTATGACCAGTGAATATACTACATATATACATAATGTATGACCAGTGAATATACTACATATATACATAATGTATGACCAGTGAATATACTACATATATACATAATGTATAACTGGTGAATATACTACATATATACATAATGTATAAATGGTGAATATACTACATATATACATAATGTACAACCAGTGAATATACTACATATATACATAATGTATAACCAGTGAATATACTACATATATACATAATGTATAACCAGTGAATATACTACATATATACATAATGTATAACCAGTGAATATACTACATATATACATAATGTATGACCAGTGAATATACTACATATATACATAATGTACAACCAGTGAATATACTACATATATACATAATGTATAACAAGTGAATATACTACATATATACATAATGTATAAATGGTGAATATACTACATATATACATAATGTATAACCAGTGAATATACTACATATATACATAATGTATAGCCAGTGAATATACTACATATATACATAATGTACAACCAGTGAATATACTACATATATACATAATGTATAGCCAGTGAATATACTACATATATACATAATGTATAACCAGTGAATATACTACATATATACATAATGTACAACCAGTGAATATACTACATATATACATAATGTATAACAAGTGAATATACTACATATATACATAATGTATAAATGGTGAATATACTACATATATACATAATGTATAACCAGTGAATATACTACATATATACATAATGTATAGCCAGTGAATATACTACATATATACATAATGTACAACCAGTGAATATACTACATATATACATAATGTACAACCAGTGAATATACTACATATATACATAATGTATAACCAGTGAATATACTACATATATACATAATGTACAACCAGTGAATATACTACATATATACATAATGTATAACCAGTGAATATACTACATATATACATAATGTATGACCAGTGAATGTACTACAATACATAATGTACAACCAGTGAATGTACTACAATACATAATGTATGACCAGTGAATGTACTAAAATACATAATGTAACCAGTGAATATACTACATTATACATAATGTACCAGTGAATATCTACAATACATAATGTACAACCAGTGAATATACTACATTATACATAATGTACAACCAGTGAATATACTACATTATACATAATGTATGACCAGTGAATATACTACATATATACATAATGTATGACCAGTGAATATACTACATATATACATAATGTACAACCAGTGAATATACTACATATATACATAATGTATAACCAGTGAATATACTACATATATACATAATGTACAACCAGTGAATATACTACATATATACATAATGTATAACCAGTGAATATACTACATATATACATAATGTATAACCAGTGCATATACAGTCTACATCCGTTATGTCGAATTCCGTCGAACCGAACAAAATACGTCGACATAACCGAGTTTTGACTTAACGAAATTCGATATAAATGGAGCCAGTTATGTGTAAAATGATAGTGTCTGAAATGAGACTTTGGTCCGACTTCCAGGTAACCGGAGAATTCGACATAAGCGACTTTGACATAGCGGATGTAGACTGTACTACATATAGAGTGGTGGAACCTATGCTCGGCGTAAATCCTACATATCATTGCCTATAAAAAAAGTTAAATGCACTTGCCGTATACTATTATTTTCTTAAGTCGTGAACACAACTTTCAAAATATTGTTGTTGAAAATTTTAGTTTCATTACTTGACCATGCGCCCCAACACAGCTATCACAACGACACCTGTTTCCATGGGGAACTATATACTTTAGGGCTCATATGCATGCGTAAATGTTGAATATATTATTTTGACTTAGTAACATCAATAACTAACAATATTACAACTCATAAGATACTTTTTTTCTGGTTATTTGTACATTTTTCCCAATCCAAATAGCTACCTGAAATGCTCATAAACCGCGTCATTTCGGTGGAAAAAAATGCACAAGTTGTCTGTTTATATTCGGCTACTGAACCAGTCATGTGACAGTTGCATTAGGCTACCGGTACGCACAACGGAATGCTATTGAACTATGCTTCACCTCTGTCAGCGAAAATAGGTTAAAACTATTTAAATATTTTAAATACGGATGTAAATGGGAAAAATACGCCGAGCATAGGAATACGCCGAGCATAGGTTCCACCACTCTATACATAATGTATCCGTATAACCAATGAATATACTGCGAATGTTCTGTAAATAGTTTCCTCCGATGTATTGGTGATGTTAAATGTATTGTTTATGAGTGTTGTATTTCCCATGCATCATATTGTATTTGTTGATGACAATTCTAAGCAAATTAAATTGTGTTGTTTTACTAATTATGCCAATAAACTTGAAACTTGTTATATTTTATATGTAACCTATTGTGTTGTTTCGCCGTTGTCACGACCCTCTATTTCTTCTTATGTCTATTTTCCGATATCAATGCTCTAACCAGGGTCTATCCTATCGTAGACTCGCTGGAGTTGTCTAGGGGGTTCTCTACGGTCCTTCAATAATGCTTTAACCAGGGTCTATCCTATCGTAGACTCGCTGGAGTTGTCTAGGGGGGTTCTCTACGGTCCTTCAATAATGCTCTAACCAGGGTCTATCCTATCGTAGACTCGCTGGAGTTGTCTAGGGGGGTTCTCTACGGTCCTTCAACAATGCTTTAACCAGGGTCTATCCTATCGTAGACTCGCTGGAGTTGTCTAGGGGGTTTCTCTACAGTCCTTCAAATACTATAACTCAACACAGTCTTTCATTTTCCTTTGTATAATATCATCCACAACAATCTCGCTTTATTTCATATCTATAATATGCATCATTTATTCATGATTTCTCGTATCATTAGCCTTCAGGATATTCCGTCTAATACTATCTATTATCTTATATTTCGTCTCACAATGTCAATGTGTTATAACAGTTCTACTAATATACTAATTTCCTTCACTTTATCAAACTATTCCAATAGATATATTAGCCGAAACAATCGTTTCTTAAAAGGCCTAATTATCTTCCGTTCACGTATTTAATACGACTTTAATATTTAAGAGTTAATACTTCTTTAAATATTAATTTTTCTAACTATCATAGAAACAGTTTATATTCTAATAGTGAGTAACATCATTTCCTTAACGCCTCCATGGCTGGATAAGAATGCACTGATTTCTTAATAATTTTCTATTTCTTAAATAGCAGACTTAGCAATCTATAACAGACATTACGGCGCTAAACATATGTGATGTTATACAATATTAGTGCGTGTTAATATGTCACCAAGAGCAGCGGCGATTATCTTACATAACTGACCAGCTGCAATCGGCTATCAAATAATTTATAATTCATTCCCGCGCAAACTCTGAACTGATAATTTAGGCTCGAAAATAATAGCAGATTATACATAATACATAATAATCATAATATTACATGGATAACAATGGGTCATATATATAAATAGATAAATGTATTTATATACTACATTTCTATTTATATATGACAATAATCTATTCGTGCAAATATATTGTTTGTTTTTTCTATCTTTTGCACACCGTTAACACAAATGAATTTTGTAATGCCCTGTAACCTTCTGAACAACGCAAGCAGAAGCTTAGATAACCTTGACCAAGTCGCTAGCTTCACACTTGTCCGTGTCACACGGAAATATTACTCTGCGAAAACAAGATTTCAAGGTAATGAAGTATTGATTGTTCGGAAAATAGATTACTGATACCGGTTATACAGTTTTCTTCGATTCAACACAGGGTCGAGAGGAATAATGCATCTAATTGCCATTCCATGGAGATTGACATCATTTTTGAGTGTACGTAATTGGTTTCATCAGCAAAAGTAATTGAATCCATCAATATAAATGGTATTGTGTAGCTAATTTCCCCATTTATAACAAGTTGCCTTATTTCTTAGAACCAAAGGCTGGGGGTAATAATAGCTTTGTATCTCCAGATCTAAAAGAAAGAAACATTGATGTCATTAAGTGGCAAAACAATATGTAGATATGTAGATAACATCAGGTTTTGGAAAAACAGAAAGTGCTGTATCCATTACTGGATTGTACTCGGTTCTATAAGATAGAGTAACATGGCTTTTTAAGAGCCAACATTCTACTTTTATTTCACTCAGAAGGACGTTATCGTATGGTGTTGGTGTTGCAGCGTAGTGTAGTCTATCAACAAACTAAAGCGTCGCGTACTATCACTCTACGACACACTAATGGCTGTGTTGGTGCATTCCGAAACACTTACATAGGTTTATGTTCTTGATACATGTTGTGTGGAATATGAGTGTGTGGAATATGAGTGTGGTGTGGAATATGAATGTGGTGTGGAATATGAATGTGATGTGGAATATGAATGTGGTGTGGAATATGAGTGTGGTGTGGAATATGAATGTGGTGTGGAATATGAGTGTGATGTGGAATATGAATGTGGTGTGGAATATGAATGTGGTGTGGAATATGAGTGTGATGTGGAATATGAATGTGGTGTGGAATATGAATGTGGTGTGGAATATGAGTGTGGTGTGGAATATGAATGTGGTGTGGATATGAATGTGGTGTGGAATATGAATGTGGTGTGGAATATGAGTGTGATGTGGAATATGAATGTGGTGTGGAATATGAATGTGGTGTGGAATATGAATGTTGTGTGGAATATGAATGTGGTGTGGAATATGAGTGTGATGTGGAATATGAATGTGGTGTGGAATATGAGTGTGATGTGGACTATGAGTGTGGTGTCGAATACTAGCGTGGTGTGGAATATGAGTGTGGTGTGGAATATGAGTGTGATGTGGAATATGAGTGTGGTGTGGAATATGAGTGTGGTGTGGACTACGAGTGTGGTGTGGACTACGAGTGTGGTGTGGAATATGAGTGTGGTGTGGTATATGAGTGTGGTGTGGACTACGAGTGTGGTGTGGAATATGAGTGTGGTGTGGAATATGAGTGTGATGTGGAATATGAATGTGGTGTGGAATATGAGTGTGATGTGGAATATGAGTGTGGTGTGGAATATGAGTGTGGTGTGGACTACGAGTGTGGTGTGGACTACGAGTGTGGTGTGGAATATGAGTGTGGTGTGGTATATGAGTGTGGTGTGGACTACGAGTGTGGTGTGGAATATGAGTGTGGTGTGGAATATGAGTGTGGTGTGGACTACGAGTGTGGTGTGGAATACGAGTGTGGTGTGGAATATGAGTGTGTGGAATATGAGTGTGGTGTGGAATACGAGTATGGTGTGGAATATGAGTGTGGTGTGGAATACGAGTGTGGTGTGGACTATGAGTGTGGTGTGGACTATGAGTGTGGTGTGGACTACGAGTGTGGTGTGGAATACGAGTGGGGTGTGGAATATGAGTGTGGTGTGGAATATGGGTGTGGTGTGGAATATGAGTGTGATGTGGAATATGAGTGTGTGGAATACGAGTGTGGTGTGGAATACGAGTATGGTGTGGAATACGAGTGTGGTGTCGAATATGAGTGTGGTGTGGAATATGAGTGTGGTGTGGAATATGAGTGTGATGTGGAATACGAGTGTGGTGTGGAATACGAGTGTGGTGTGGAATATGAGTGTGATGTGGAATACGAGTGTGGTGTGGAATACGAGTGTGGTGTGGAATATGAGTGTGATGTGGAATATGAGTGTGGTGTGGAATATGAGTGTGGTGTGGAATATGAGTGTGGTGTGGAATATGAGTGTGGTGTGGACTACGAGTGTGGTGTGGAATATGAGTGTGGTGTGGAATATGAGTGTGGTGTGGAATATGAGTGTGGTGTGGAATATGAGTGTGGTGTGGACTACGAGTGTGGTGTGGAATATGAGTGTGGTGTGGAATACGAGTGTGGTGTGGAATATGAGTGTGGTGTGGAATATCAGTGTGGTGTGGAATACGAGTGTGGTGTGGAATATGAGTGTGGTGTGGAATATGAGGGTGGTGTGGACTATGAGTGTGGTGTCGAATACTAGCGTGGTGTGGAATATGAGTGTGGTGTGGAATTTCAGTGTGGTGTGGAATACGAGTGTGTTATCGAATACGAGTGTGGTGTGGAATATGAGTGTGATGTGGAATATGAATGTGGTGTGGAATATGAGTGTGATGTGGAATATGAGTGTGGTGTGGAATATGAGTGTGGTGTAGACTACGAGTGTGGTGTGGACTACGAGTGTGGTGTGGAATATGAGTGTGGTGTGGTATATGAGTGTGGTGTGGACTACGAGTGTGGTGTGGAATACGAGTGTGGTGTGGAATATGAGTGTGGTGTGGACTACGAGTGTGGTGTGGAATACGAGTGTGGTGTGGAATATGAGTGTGGTGTGGATAGAGTGTGGTGTGGAATATGAGTGTGGTGTGGAATACGAGTATGGTGTGGAATATGAGTGTGGTGTGGAATACGAGTGTGGTGTGGACTATGAGTGTGATGTGGACTATGAGTGTGGTGTGGACTACGAGTGTGGTGTGGACTACGAGTGTGGTGTGGAATACGAGTGGGGTGTGGAATATGAGTGTGGTGTGGAATATGAGTGTGGTGTGGAATACGAGTGTGGTGTGGAATATGAGTGTGATGTGGAATATGAGTGTGATGTGGAATACGAGTGTGGTGTGGAATATGAGTGTGGTGTGGAATATGAGTGTGGTGTGGAATACGAGTGTGGTGTGGAATATGAGTGTGGTGTGGAATATGAGTGTGGTGTGGAATATGAGTGTGGTGTGGAATATGAGTGTGGTGTGGACTACGAGTGTGGTGTGGAATATGAGTGTGGTGTGGAATACGAGTGTGGTGTGGAATATGAGTGTGGTGTGGAATATGAGTGTGGTGTGGAATATGAGTGTGGTGTGGAATATGAGTGTGGTGTGGAATATGAGTGTGGTGTGGAATATGAGTGTGGTGTGGAATATGAGTGTGGTGTGTGGATACGAGTGTGGTGTGGAATATGAGTGTGGTGTGGAATATGAGTGTGGTGTGGACTACGAGTGTGGTGTGGAATATGAGTGTGGTGTGGAATATGAGTGTGGTGTGGACTACGAGTGTGGTGTGAATACGAGTGTGGTGTGGAATATGAGTGTGGTGTGGAATACGAGTATGGTGTGGAATATGAGTGTGGTGTGGAATACGAGTGTGGTGTGGACTATGAGTGTGGTGTGGACTATGAGTGTGGTGTGGACTACGAGTGTGGTGTGGAATACGAGTGGGGTGTGGAATATGAGTGTGGTGTGGAATATGGGTGTGGTGTGGAATATGAGTGTGATGTGGAATATGAGTGTGTGGAATACGAGTGTGGTGTGGAATACGAGTATGGTGTGGAATACGAGTGTGGTGTCGAATATGAGTGTGGTGTGGAATATGAGTGTGGTGTGGAATATGAGTGTGATGTGGAATACGAGTGTGGTGTGGAATACGAGTGTGGTGTGGAATATGAGTGTGATGTGGAATACGAGTGTGGTGTGGAATACGAGTGTGGTGTGGAATATGAGTGTGATGTGGAATATGAGTGTGGTGTGGAATATGAGTGTGGTGTGGAATATGAGTGTGGTGTGGAATATGAGTGTGGTGTGGACTACGAGTGTGGTGTGGAATATGAGTGTGGTGTGGAATATGAGTGTGGTGTGGAATATGAGTGTGGTGTGGAATATGAGTGTGGTGTGGACTACGAGTGTGGTGTGGAATATGAGTGTGGTGTGGAATACGAGTGTGGTGTGGAATATGAGTGTGGTGTGGAATATCAGTGTGGTGTGGAATACGAGTGTGGTGTGGAATATGAGTGTGGTGTGGAATATGAGGGTGGTGTGGACTATGAGTGTGGTGTCGAATACTAGCGTGGTGTGGAATATGAGTGTGGTGTGGAATATCAGTGTGGTGTGGAATACGAGTGTGTTGTCGAATACGAGTGTGGTGTGGAATATGAGTGTGATGTGGAATATGAATGTGGTGTGGAATATGAGTGTGATGTGGAATATGAGTGTGGTGTGGAATATGAGTGTGGTGTAGACTACGAGTGTGGTGTGGACTACGAGTGTGGTGTGGAATATGAGTGTGGTGTGGTATATGAGTGTGGTGTGGACTACGAGTGTGGTGTGGAATACGAGTGTGGTGTGGAATATGAGTGTGGTGTGGACTACGAGTGTGGTGTGGAATACGAGTGTGGTGTGGAATATGAGTGTGTGGAATATGAGTGTGGTGTGGAATACGAGTATGGTGTGGAATATGAGTGTGGTGTGGAATACGAGTGTGGTGTGGACTATGAGTGTGATGTGGACTATGAGTGTGGTGTGGACTACGAGTGTGGTGTGGACTACGAGTGTGGTGTGGAATACGAGTGGGGTGTGGAATATGAGTGTGGTGTGGAATATGAGTGTGGTGTGGAATACGAGTGTGGTGTGGAATATGAGTGTGATGTGGAATACGAGTGTGGTGTGGAATACGAGTGTGGTGTGGAATATGAGTGTGATGTGGAATATGAGTGTGATGTGGAATACGAGTGTGGTGTGGAATATGAGTGTGGTGTGGAATATGAGTGTGGTGTGGACTACGAGTGTGGTGTGGAATATGAGTGTGGTGTGGAATATGAGTGTGGTGTGGAATATGAGTGTGGTGTGGAATATGAGTGTGGTGTGGAATACGAGTGTGGTGTGGAATATGAGTGTGGTGTGGAATACGAGTGTGGTGTGGAATATGAGTGTGGTGTGGAATATGAGTGTGGTGTGGAATACGAGTGTGGTGTGGAATATGAGTGTGGTGTGGAATATGAGTGTGGTGTGGACTATGAGTGTGGTGTCGAATACTAGCGTGGTGTGGAATATGAGTGTGGTGTGGAATATCAGTGTGGTGTGGAATACGAGTGTGGTGTCGAATACGAGTGTGGTGTGGAATATGAGTGTGGTGTGGAATACGAGTGTGGTGTGGAATATGAGTGTGGTGTGGAATATCAGTGTGGTGTGGAATACGAGTGTGGTGTTGAATATGAGTGTGGTGTGGAATACGAGTGTGGTGTGGAATATGAGTGTGGTGTGGAATATGAGTGTGGTGTGGAATATGAATGTGGTGTGGAATATGAGTGTGATGTGGAATATGAGTGTGGTGTGGAATATGAGTGTGGTGTAGACTACGAGTGTGGTGTGGACTACGAGTGTGGTGTGGAATATGAGTGTGGTGTGGTATATGAGTGTGGTGTGGACTACGTGTGTGGTGTGGAATATGAGTGTGGTGTGGAATATGAGTGTGGTGTGGACTACGAGTGTGGTGTGGAATACGAGTGTGGTGTGGAATATGAGTGTGTGGAATATGAGTGTGGTGTGGAATACGAGTATGGTGTGGAATATGAGTGTGGTGTGGAATACGAGTGTGGTGTGGACTATGAGTGTGGTGTGGACTATGAGTGTGGTGTGGACTACGAGTGTGGTGTGGAATACGAGTGTGGTGTGGAATATGAGTGTGGTGTGGAATATGAGTGTGGTGTGGAATACGAGTGTGGTGTGGAATACGAGTGTGGTGTGGAATATGAGTGTGGTGTGGACTACGAGTGTGGTGTGGAATACGAGTGTGGTGTGGAATATGAGTGTGGTGTGGAATACGAGTGTGGTGTGGAATATGAGTGTGGTGTGGAATACGAGTATGGTGTGGAATATGAGTGTGGTGTGGAATACGAGTGTGGTGTGGACTATGAGTGTGGTGTGGACTATGAGTGTGGTGTGGACTACGAGTGTGGTGTGGACTACGAGTGTGGTGTGGAATACGAGTGGGGTGTGGAATATGAGTGTGGTGTGGAATATGGGTGTGGTGTGGAATATTAGTGTGATGTGGAATATGAGTGTGTGGAATACGAGTGTGGTGTGGAATACGAGTATGGTGTGGAATACGAGTGTGGTGTCGAATATGAGTGTGGTGTGGAATATGAGTGTGGTGTGGAATACGAGTGTGGTGTGGAATATGAGTGTGATGTGGAATACGAGTGTGGTGTGGAATACGAGTGTGGTGTGGAATATGAGTGTGATGTGGAATATGAGTGTGATGTGGAATACGAGTGTGGTGTGGAATATGAGTGTGGTGTGGAATATGAGTGTGGTGTGGAATATGAGTGTGGTGTGGACTACGAGTGTGGTGTGGAATATGAGTGTGGTGTGGAATATGAGTGTGGTGTGGAATATGAGTGTGGTGTGGAATATGAGTGTGGTGTGGACTACGAGTGTGGTGTGGAATATGAGTGTGGTGTGGAATACGAGTGTGGTGTGGAATATGAGTGTGGTGTGGAATATGAGTGTGGTGTGGA
Source organism: Archivesica marissinica (assembly GCA_014843695.1). NCBI lineage: Eukaryota > Metazoa > Mollusca > Bivalvia > Venerida > Vesicomyidae > Archivesica > Archivesica marissinica. The sequence continues at coordinate 75,371,727 of CM026390.1, read as the reverse complement.
ATATGAGTGTGGTGTGGAATATGAGTGTGGTGTGGACTATGAGTGTGGTGTCGAATACTAGCGTGGTGTGGAATATGAGTGTGGTGTGGAATATCAGTTTGGTGTGGAATACGAGTGTGGTGTCGAATACGAGTGTGGTGTGGAATATGAGTGTGGTGTGGACTACGAGTGTGGTGTGGAATACGAGTGTGGTGTGGAATATGAGTGTGGTGTGGAATACGAGTGTGGTGTGGAATATGAGTGTGGTGTGGAATATCAGTGTGGTGTGGAATACGAGTGTGGTGTGGAATATGAGTGTGGTGTGGAATACGAGTGTGGTGTGGACTATGAGTGTGGTGTGGAATACGAGTGGGGTGTGGAATATGCGTGTGGTGTGGACTATGAGTGTGGTGTCGAATATGAGTGTGGTGTGGACTATGAGTGTGGTGGCGAATACTAGCGTGGTGTGGAATACGAGTGGGATGTGGAATATGAGTGTGGTGTGGAATATGGGTGGGGTGAATGTGTGGAATATGCGTGTGGTGTGGAATATGAGTGTGATGTGGAATATGAGTGATGTGTGGAATATGAGTGTGGTGTGGAATAAGCGTGTGGTGTGGAATATGGGTGTGATGTGGAATTCGAGTGTGGTGTGGAATATGAGTGTGGTGTGGAATACGAGTGTGGTGTGGAATATGAGTGTGGTGTGGAATACGAGTGTGGTGTGGAATATGAGTGTGGTGTGGAATACGAGTGTGGTGTGGAATATGAGTGTGGTGTGGAATATGAGTGTGGTGTGGAATATGAGTGTGGTGTGGAATATGAGTGTGGTGTGGAATATGAGTGTGGTGTGGAATATGAGTGTGGTGTGTGTGGAATATGAGTGTGGTGTGGAATATGAGTGTGGTGTGGAATACGAGTGTGGTGTGGAATATGAGTGTGGTGTGGAATATGAGTGTGGTGTGGAATACGAGTGTGGTGTGGAATATGAGTGTGGTGTGGAATATGAGTGTGGTGTGGAATATGAGTGTGGTGTGGAATATGAGTGTGGTGTGGAATACGAGTGTGGTGTGGAATATGAGTGTGGTGTGGACTACGAGTGTGGTGTGGAATATGAGTGTGGTGTGGAATATGAGTGTGGTGTGGACTATGAGTGTGGTGTCGAATACTAGCGTGGTGTGGAATATGAGTGTGGTGTGGACTACGAGTGTGGTGTGGACTACGAGTGTGGTGTGGAATATGAGTGTGGTGTGGAATATGAGTGTGGTGTGGACTACGAGTGTGGTGTGGAATATGAGTGTGGTGTGGAATATGAGTGTGATGTGGAATATGAATGTGGTGTGGAATATGAGTGTGATGTGGAATATGAGTGTGGTGTGGAATATGAGTGTGGTGTGGACTACGAGTGTGGTGTGGACTACGAGTGTGGTGTGGAATATGAGTGTGGTGTGGTATATGAGTGTGGTGTGGACTACGAGTGTGGTGTGGAATATGAGTGTGGTGTGGAATATGAGTGTGGTGTGGACTACGAGTGTGGTGTGGAATACGAGTGTGGTGTGGAATATGAGTGTGTGGAATATGAGTGTGGTGTGGAATACGAGTATGGTGTGGAATATGAGTGTGGTGTGGAATACGAGTGTGGTGTGGACTATGAGTGTGGTGTGGACTATGAGTGTGGTGTGGACTACGAGTGTGGTGTGGAATACGAGTGGGGTGTGGAATATGAGTGTGGTGAATATGTGGAATATGGGTGTGTGGAATACGAGTGTGGTGTGGAATACGAGTATGGTGTGGAATACGAGTGTGGTGTCGAATATGAGTGTGGTGTGGAATATGAGTGTGGTGTGGAATATGAGTGTGATGTGGAATACGAGTGTGGTGTGGAATACGAGTGTGGTGTGGAATATGAGTGTGATGTGGAATACGAGTGTGGTGTGGAATACTAGTGTGGTGTGGAATATGAGTGTGATGTGGAATATGAGTGTGGTGTGGAATATGAGTGTGGTGTGGAATATGAGTGTGGTGTGGAATATGAGTGTGGTGTGGACTACGAGTGTGGTGTGGAATATGAGTGTGGTGTGGAATATGAGTGTGGTGTGGAATATGAGTGTGGTGTGGAATATGAGTGTGGTGTGGAATACGAGTGTGGTGTGGAATATGAGTGTGGTGTGGAATACGAGTGTGGTGTGGAATACGAGTGTGGTGTGGAATATGAGTGTGGTGTGGAATATGGGTGTGGTGTGGAATATGAGTGTGGTGTGGAATATGAGTGTGGTGTGGAATACGAGTGTGGTGTGGAATATGAGTGTGGTGTGGACTATGAGTGTGGTGTGGAATATGAGTGTGGTGTGGAATATGAGTGTGGTGTGGACTATGAGTGTGGTGTCGAATACTAGCGTGGTGTGGAATACGAGTGGGGTGTGGAATATGAGTGTGGTGTGGAATATGGGTGGAGTGAATGTGTGGAATATGCGTGTGGTGTGGAATATGAGTGTGATGTGGAATATGAGTGTGGTGTGGAATATGAGTGTGGTGTGGAATATGAGTGTGGTGTGGAATATGAGTGTGGTGTGGAATACGAGTGTGGTGTGGAATATGAGTGTGGTGTGGAATACGAGTGTGGTGTGGAATATGAGTGTGGTGTGGAATATGAGTGGGTGTGGAATACGAGTGTGGTGTGGAATATGAGTGTGGTGTGGAATACGAGTGTGGTGTGGAATACGAGTGTGGTGTGGAATATGAGTGTGGTGAATGTGTGGAATATGAGTGTGGTGTGGAATATGAGTGTGGTGTGGAATATGAGTGTGGTGTGGAATATGAGTGTGATGTGGAATATGAGTGTGGTGAATGTGTGGAATATGGGTGAGGTGTGGAATATGAGTGTGGTGTGGAATATGAGTGTGGTAAATGTGTGGAATATGGGTGAGGTGTGGAATACGAGCGTGGTGTGGAATACGGGCGTGGTGTGGAATATGAGTGCGTGTTTCGCCCAATGATTTCACCAGTTACTGCTGTAACAACACACAGAAAATACATTTATTATATGGTGTCATTGGCTTGAATAATTAAATGATCATAGTTGAAGTGTGTCAGGTGGCAACACTTCAATTGTGCAGTGTGGCGTCTGTAGGATATATGCCCGTGCTAATCCTCAGTGTGGTGGTTATATTAACGGCTTCCATATAACTTAATACAACAGAAATACGGCCAATAATGGTGTAAGTCCTAAATCTTGAGAAGAATAGTGCACGTGTACCATAGTGCATGTGTATCAAGTACTATAGTGTACGTATGTCAAGTACCATAGTGCACGTGCATCAAGTACTATAGTACATCTGTATCAAGTACTATGATGCACGTGTATCATGTACTATAGTGCACGTGTATCAAGTACTATAGTACACGTGTATCATGCACTATAGTGCACGTATATCAAGTACTATAGTGCTCGTGTATCAAGTACTATAGTACACGTGTATCAGGGTACTATAGTGCACGTGTATCAAGTATATTTTGCACGTGTATCATGTACTATTGTGCATGTGTATCAAGTATTATTGTGCACGTTTATCAAGTACTATTGTGCACGTGTATCGTGTACTATTGTGCACGTGTATCAAGTATTATTGTGCACGTTTATCAAGTACTATTGTGCACGTGTATCGTGTACTATTGTGCACGTGTATCAAGTACTATTGTGCACGTTTATCAAGTATTATTGTGCACGTGTATCGTGTACTATTGTGCACGTGTATCAAGTACTATATTTGTGTGTGTACAACTCTCCTTGAAACGATTCAGCAAATTATATTAAGCTAATTCATATTAATAATTTTTGAAATGTCATTTTATTGTATTTAAATACATTGTCACTCACCGAACAAGCTTGCATCGTGAATATATGTTTGTGAGAAGCTAAACCTCAAATAAATAAATTGAATACATGTAAATTAGAAAGGGTTAACAGTTTTAACTTTGTTTATTTTACACCGATTGCGAAGCAAGCTGAAACAACTTAATATATTAATCACTCTCGTTGGCGCAGATGAAAGCGTAACTGTGGTCATTCGTGTGGGAGAAAACCCACTTGTCCGATCTGGCGACCACCGTACCATCTCACATGCTTCCCAGTCCGAGGATCGAACCCGGGTTGCATTGGTGAGAAGCGGGCACGCTAATCGTGTGAATAAAGGGTCAACAACGGAAGCATGTTCCAGTATACTACCATTGAACAATGCAAGCATTTCACGTGCATGCATACATCTGTATGCTCATCTTTGCCCCCGCTCAGGCCGTGTCTCATTTATATGAAAAAGTTGGCAGTTTCTTTCGGAGGTTGGTGTACCC
>CM026390.1:75307270-75364770 GCA_014843695.1 Archivesica marissinica | reverse complement strand
GTCAGAGAGTGTTGTTCCTTGTTACTATGGTATGTCAGAGAGTGTTATTCCTTGTTACTATGGCATGTCAGAGATTGTAGTTCCTTGTTACTATGGTATGTCAGAGATTGTTGTTCCTTGTTACTATGGTATGTCAAAGATTGTTGTTCCTTGTTACTATGGTATGTCAGAGATTGTTCTTCCTTGTTACTATGGTATGTCAGAGAGTGTTGTTCTTTGTTACTATGGGATGTCAGAGAGTGTTGTTCCTTGTTACTATGGTATGTCAGAGAGTGTTATTCCTTGTTACTATGGCATGTCAGAGATTGTAGTTCCTTGTTACTATGGTATGTCAGAGATTGTTGTTCCTTGTTACTATGGTATGTCACAGATTGTTGTTCCTTGTTACTATGGTATGTCAGAGAGTGTTGTTCCGTGTTACTATGGTATGTCAGAGATTGTTATTCCGTGTTACTATGATATGTCAGAGATTGTTGTTCTTTGTTACTATGGTATGTCAGAGATTGTTATTCCTTGTTACTATGGTATGTCAGAGATTGTTGTTCCTTGTTACTATGGTATGTCAGAGAGTGTTGTTCCTTGTTACTATGGTATGTCAGAAATTGTTATTCCGTGTTACTATGATATGTCAGAGATTGTTGTTCTTTGTTACTATGGTATGTCAGAGATTGTTGTTCCTTGTTACTATGGTATGTCAGAGATTGTTGTTCCTTGTTACTATGGTATGTCAGAGATTGTTGTTCCTTGTTACTATGGTATGTCAGAGATTGTTGTTCCTTGTTACTATGGTATGTCAGAGATTGTTGTTCCTTGTTACTATGGTATGTCAAAGATTGTTGTTCCTTGTTACTATGGTATGTCAGAGATTGTTGTACCTTGTTACTATGGTATGTCAGAGATTGTTGTTTCTTGTTACTATGGTATGTCAGAGATTGTTGTTCCTTGTTACTATGGTATGTCAGAGATTGTTGTTACTATGGTATGTCAGAGATTGTTGTTCCTTGTTACTATGCCATGTCAGAGATTGTTGTTCCTTGTTACTATGGTATGTCAGAGAGTGTTGTTCCTTGTTACTATGGTATGTCAGAGAGTGTTGTTCCTTGTTACTATGGTATGTCAGAGATTGTTGTTCCTTGTTACTATGGTATGTCAGAGAGTGCTGTTCCTTGTTACTTGATATGTCAGAGAGTGTTGTTCCGTGTTACTATGGTATGTCAGAGATTGTTGTTCCTTGTTACTATGGTATGTCAGAGATTGTTGTTACTATGATATGTCAGAGATTGTTGTTCCTTGTTACTATGGTATGTTAGAGATCGTTGTTACTATTGTATGTCAGAGATTGTTGTTACTATGGTATGTCAGAGATTGTTGTTTCTTGATACTATGGTATGTTAGAGATCGTTGTTACTATTGTATGTCAGAGATTGTTGTTACTATGGTATGTCGGAGATTGTTGTTCCTTGTTACTATGGTATGTTAGAGATCGTTGTTACTATTGTATGTCAGAGATTGTTGTTACTATGGTATGTCAGAGATTGTTGTTTCTTGATACTATGGTATGTTAGAGATTGTTGTTACTATGGTATGTCAGAGATTGTTGTTACTATGGTATGTCAGAGATTGTTGTTCCTTGTTACTATGGTATGTTAGAGATTGTTGTTACTATGGTATGTCAGAGATTGTTGTTCCTTCTTACTATGGTATGTCAGAGATTGTTGTTCCTTGTTACTATGGTATGTCAGAGATTGTTGTTCCTTGTTACTATGGTATGTCAGAGATTGTTGTTCCTTGTTACTATGGTATGTCAGAGATTGCTGTTACTATAGTATGTCAGAGATTGTTGTTCCTTGTTACTATGGTATGTTAGAGATTGTTGTTACTATGGTATGTCAGAGATTGTTGTTACTATGGTATGTCAGAGATTGTTGTTACTATGGTATGTCAGAGATTGTTGTTCCTTGTTACTATGGTATGTTAGAGATTGATGTTACTATGGTATGTCAGAGATTGGTGTTCCTTGTTACTATGGTATGTCAGAGATTGTTGTTCCTTGTTACTATGGTATGTTAGAGATTGTTGTTACTATGGCATGACAGAGATTGTTGTTCCTTGTTACTATGGTATGTCAGAGATTGTTGTTCCTTGTTACTATGGTATGTCAGAGATTGTTGTTCCTTATTACTATGGTATGTCAAGGATTGATGTTCCTTGTTACTATGGTATGTCAGAGAGTGTTGTTCCTTGTGACTATGGTATGTCAGAGAGTGTTTTTCCTTGTTACTATGGTATGTCAGCGATTGTTGTTCCTTGTTACTATAGTATGTCAAAGAGTGTTGTTCCTTGTTACTATGGTATGTTAGAGATAGTTGTTACTATGGTATGTCAAAGATTGTTGTTCCTTGTTACTATAGTATGTCAAAGAGTGTTGTTCCTTGTTACTATGGTATGTCAGAGATTGATGTTGCTTGTTACTATGGCATGTCAGAGATTGTTGTTCCTTGTTACTATGGTATGTCAGAGAGTGTTGTTCCTTGTTACTATGGTATGTCAGAGATTGTTGTTCCTTGTTACTATGGTATGTCAGAGAGTGTTGTTCCTTGTTACTATGGTATGTCAGAGATTGTTGTTCCTAGTTACTATGGTATGTCAGAGAGTGTTGTTGCTTGGTACGATGGTATGTCAGAGATTGTTGTTCCTTGTTACTATGGTGCGTCAAAGATTGTTGTTCCTTGTTACTCTGGTATGTCAGAGAGTGTTGTTGCTTGTTACTATGGCATGTCAGAGATTGTTGTTCCTTGTTATGATGGTATATCAGAGATTGTTGTTCCTTGTTACTATGGTATGTCAGAGATTGTTGTTCCTTGTTACTATGGTATGTCAACGATTGTTGTTCCTTGTTACTATGGTATGTCAACGATTGTTGTTCCTTGTTACTATGGTATGTCAGAGAGTGTTGTTCCTTGTTACTATGGTATGTCCGAGATTGTTGTTCCTTGTTACTATGGTATGTCAGAGATTGTTGTTCCTTGTTACTATGGTATGTCAGAGAGTGTTGTTCCTTGTTACTATGGTATGTCAGAGATTGTTGTTCCTTGTTACTATGGTATGTCAGAGATTGTTGTTCCTTGTTACTATGGTATGTCAGAGATTGTTGTTCCTTGTTACTATGGTATGTCAGAGATTGTTGTTCCTTGTTACTATGGTATGTCAGAGATTTTTGTTGTTCCTTGTTACTATGGTATGTCAGAGAGTGTTGTGCTTGTTACTATGGTATGTCAGAGATTGTTGTTCCTTGTTACTATGGTATGTCAGAGATTGTTGTTCCTTGTTACTATGGTATGTCAGAGATGTTGTTCCTTGTTACTATGGTATGTCAGAGATTGTTGTTCCTTGTTACTATGGTATGTCAGAGATTGTTGTTCCTTGTTACTATGGTATGTCAGAGATTGTTGTTCCTTGTTACTATGGTATGTCAGAGATTGTTGTTCCTTGTTACTATGGTATGTCAGAGAGTGTTGTTCCTTGTTACTATGGTATGTCAGAGATTGTTGTTGCTTGTTACTATGGTATGTCAGAGATTGTTGTTCCTTGTTACTATGGTATGTCAGAGAGTGTTGTTCCTTGTTACTATGGTATGTCAGAGATTGTTGTTCCTTGTTACTATGGTATGTCAGAGATTGTTGTTACTTTACTATGGTAGTGAGATTGTTGTTACTATGGTATGTCAAGATTGTTGTTACTATGGTATGTCAAGGTTGTTGTTACTATGGTATGTCAGAGATTGTTGTTCCTTGTTACTATGGTATGTCAGAGATTGTTGTTACTTGTTACTATGGTATATCAGAGATTGTGGTTCCTTGTTACTATGGTATGTCAGAGAGTGTTGTTCCTTGTTACTATGGTATGTCAGAGATTGTTGTTCCTTATTACTATGGAATGTCAACGATTGATGTTCCTTGTTACTATGGTATGTCAGAGATTGCTGTTGCTTGTTACTATGGCATGTCAGAGATTGTTGTTCCTTGTTACTATGGTATGTCAGAGAGTGTTGTTGCTTGTTACTATGATATGTCAGAGATTGTTGTTCCTTGTTACTATGGTATGTTAGAGATTGTTGTTCCTTGTTACTATGGTATGTCAGAGAGTGTTGTTGCTTGTTACTACGATATGTCAGAGATTGTTGTTCCTAGTTACTATAGTATGTCAGATATTGTTGTTCCTTGTTACTATGGTATGTCAGAGAGTGTTGTTACTATGGTATGTCAGAGATTATTGTTCCTTGTTACTATGGTATGTCAGAGAGTGTTGTTCCTTGTTACTATGGTATGTAAAAGATTGCTGTTGCTTGTTACTATGGTATGTCAAAGATTGTTGTTTCTTGTTACTATGGTATGTCAGAGATTGTTGTTCCTTGTTACTGTGGTATGTCAACGATTGTTGTTCCTTGTTACTATGGTATGTCAAAGATTGTTGTTCCTTGTTACTATGGTATGTCAGAGATTGTTGTTCCTTGTTACTATGGTATGTCAGAGAGTGTCATTCCATGTTACTATGGTATGTCAGAGATTGTTGTTCTTTGTTACTATGGTATGTCAACGATTGTTGTTCCTTGTTACTATGGTATGTCAGAGATTGTTGTTCCTTGTTACTATGGTATGTCAGAGATTGTTGTTCCTTGTTACTATGGTATGTCAGAGATTGTTGTTCCTTGTTACTATGGTATGTCAGAGAGTGTTGTTCCTTGTTACTATGGTATGTTAGAGATTGTTGTTACTATGGTATGTTAGAGATTGTTGTTACTATGGTATGTCAGAGATTGTTGTTACTATGGTATGTCAGAGATTGTTGTTACTATGGTATGTCAGAGATTGTTGTTCCTTGTTACTATGTTATGTCAGAGAGTGTTGTTCCTTGTTACTATGCCATGTCAGATATTGTTGTTCCTTGTTACTATGGTATGTTAGAGATTGTTGTTACTATGGCATGACAGAGATTGTTGTTCCTTGTTACTATGGTATGTCAGAGATTGTTGTTCCTTATTACTATGGTATGTCAAGGATTGATGTTCCTTGTTACTATGGTATGTCAGAGAGTGTTGTTCCTTGTTACTATGGTATGTCAGAGAGTGTTTTTCCTTGTTACTATGGTATGTCAGCGATTGTTGTTCCTTGTTACTATAGTATGTCAAAGAGTGTTGTTCCTTGTTACTATGGTATGTTAGAGATAGTTGTTATTATGGTATGTCAAAGATTGTTGTTCCTTGTTACTATGGTATGTCAAAGAGTGTTGTTCCTTGTTACTATGGTATGTCAGAGATTGATGTTGCTTGTTTCTATGGCATGTCAGAGATTGTTGTTCCTTGTTACTATGGTATGTCAGAGAGTGTTGTTCCTTGTTACTATGGTATGTCAGAGATTGTTGTTCCTTGTTACTATGGTATGTCAGAGAGTGTTGTTCCTTGTTACTATGGTATGTCAGAGATTGTTGTTCCTAGTTACTATGGTATGTCAGAGATTGTTGTTCCTTGTATGATGGTATGTCAGAGATTGTTGTTCCTTGTTACTATGGTATGTTAGAGATAGTTGTTACTATGGTATGTCAAAGATTGTTGTTCCTTGTTACTATGGTATGTCAAAGAGTGTTGTTCCTTGTTACTATGGTATGTCAGAGATTGTTGTTGCTTGTTACTATGGTATGTCAGAGATTGTTGTTCCTTGTTACTATGGTATGTCAGAGAGTGTTGTTCCTTGTTACTATGGTATGTCAGAGATTGTTGTTCTAGATTGTTGTTCCTTGTTACTATGGTATGTCAGAGATTGTTGTTACTTGTTACTATGGTATGTCAGAGATTGTTGTTCCTTGTTACTATGGTATTAGAGATTGTTGTTACTATAGTATGTCAGAGATTTTGTCTTGTTACTATGGTATGTCAGAGATTGTTGTTCCTTGTTACTATGGTATGTTAGAGATTGTGTTACTATGGTTGTCAGAGATTGGTGTTCCTTGTTACTATGGTATGTCAGAGATTGTTGTTCAGTGTTACTATGGTATGTCAGAGAGTGTTGTTCCTTGTTACTATGGTATGTCAGAGATTGTTGTTCAGTGTTACTATGGTATGTCAGAGAGTGTTGTTCCTTGTTACTATGGTATGTTAGAGATTGTTGTTGATGCAGAGATTGTTGTTCCTTTTACTATGGTATGTCAAGGATTGTTGTTCCTTGTTACTATGGTATGTCAGAGAGTGTTGTTCCTTGTTACTATGGTATGTCAGAGAGTGTTGTTCCTTGTTACTATGGTATGTCCGAGATTGTTGTTCCTTGTTACTATGGTATGTCAGAGATTGTTGTTCCTTGTTACTATGGTATGTCAGAGAGTGTTGTTCCTTGTTACTATGGTATGTCAGAGGTTGTTGTTCCTTGTTACTATGGTATGTCAGAGATTGTTGTTCCTTGTTACTATGGTATGTCAGAGAGTGTTGTTGCTTGTTACTTTGATATGTCAGAGATTGTTGTTCCTTGTTACTATGGTATGTTAGAGATTGTTGTTACTATGGTATGTCAGAGATTGTTGTTCCTTGTTACTATGGTATGTCAGAGAGTGTTGTTGCTTGTTACTATGATATGTCAGAGATTGTTGTTCCTTGTTACTATAGTATGTCAGAGATTGTTGTTCCTTGTTACTATGGTATGTCAGAGAGTGTTTTTGCTTGTTACTATGGTATGTCAGAGATTGTTGTTCCTTGTTACTATGGTATGTCAGAGAGTTTTGTTCCTTGTTACTATGGTATGTCAGAGATTGCTGTTGCTTGTTACTATGGTATGTCAAAGATTGTTGTTCCTTGTTACTATGGTATGTCAAAGATTGTTGTTCCTTGTTACTATGGTATGTCAAAGAGTGTTGTTCCTTGTTACTATGGTATGTCAGAGAATGTTGTTCCATGTTACTATGGTATGTCAGAGATTGTTGTTCCTTGTTACTATGGTATGTCAGAGAGTGTTTTTCCTTGTTACTATGGTATGTCAGCGATTGGTATTCCTTGTTACTATAGTATGTCAGAGAGTGTTGTTCCTTGTTACTATGGTACGTTCGAGATTGTTGTTCCTTGTTACTATGGTATGTCAAAGATTGTTGTTCCTTGCTACTATGGTATGTCAAAGAGTGTTGTTCCTTGTTACTATGGTATGTCAGAGATTGCTGTTGCTTGTTACTATGGCATGTCAGAGATTGTTGTTCCTTGTTACTATGGTATGTCAGAGAGTGTTGTTCCTTGTTACTATGGTATGTCAGAGATTGTTGTTCCTTGTTACTATGGTATGTCAGAGAGTGTTGTTCCTTGTTACTATGGTATGTCAGAGATTGTTGTTCCTTATTACTATGGTATGTCAACGATTGATGTTCCTTGTTACTATGGTATGTCAGAGATTGCTGTTGCTTGTTACTATGGCATGTCAGAGATTGTTGTTCCTTGTTACTATGGTATGTCAGAGAGTGTTGTTGCTTGTTACTATGATATGTCAGAGATTGTTGTTCCTTGTTACTATGGTATGTTAGAGATTGTTGTTACTATGGTATGTCAGAGATTGTTGTTCCTTGTTACTATGGTATGTCAGAGAGTGTTGTTGCTTGTTACTATGATATGTCAGAGATTGTTGTTCCTTGTTACTATAGTATGTCAGATATTGTTGTTCCTTGTTACTATGGTATGTCAGAGAGTGTTGTTGCTTGTAACTATGGTATGTCAGAGATTATTGTTCCTTGTTACTATGGTATGTCAGAGAGTGTTGTTCCTTGTTACTATGGTATGTCAAAGATTGCTGTTGCTTGTTACTATGATATGTCAAAGATTGTTGTTTCTTGTTACTATGGTATGTCAGAGATTGTTGTTCCTTGTTACTGTGGTATGTCAACGATTGTTGTTCCTTGTTACTATGGTATGTCAAAGATTGTTGTTCCTTGTTACTATGGTATGTCAGAGATTGTTGTTCCTTGTTACTATGGTATGTCAGAGAGTGTTATTCCATGTTACTATGGTATGTCAGAGATTGTTGTTCTTTGTTACTATGGTATGTCAACGATTGTTGTTCCTTGTTACTATGGTATGTCAGAGATTGTTGTTCCTTGTTACTATGGTATGTCAAAGATTGTTGTTCCTTGTTACTATGGTATGTCAGAGATTGTTGTTCCTTGTTACTATGGTATGTCAGAGAGTGTTGTTCCTTGTTACTATGGTATGTTAGAGATTGTTGTTACTATGGTATGTTAGAGATTGTTGTTACTATGGTATGTCAGAGATTGTTGTTACTATGGTATGTCAGAGATTGTTGTTACTATGGTATGTCAGAGATTGTTGTTCCTTGTTACTATGTTATGTCAGAGAGTGTTGTTCCTTGTTACTATGCCATGTCAGAGATTGTTGTTCCTTGTTACTATGGTATGTTAGAGATTGTTGTTACTATGGCATGACAGAGATTGTTGTTCCTTGTTACTATGGTATGTCAGAGATTGTTGTTCCTTGTTACTATGGTATGTCAGAGATTGTTGTTCGTTATTACTATGGTATGTCAAGGATTGATGTTCCTTGTTACTATGGTATGTCAGAGAGTGTTGTTCCTTGTTACTATGGTATGTCAGAGAGTGTTTTTCCTTGTTACTATGGTATGTCAGCGATTGTTGTTCCTTGTTACTATAGTATGTCAAAGAGTGTTGTTCCTTGTTACTATGGTATGTTAGAGATAGTTGTTACTATGGTATGTCAAAGATTGTTGTTCCTTGTTACTATGGTATGTCAAAGAGTGTTGTTCCTTGTTACTATGGTATGTCAGAGATTGATGTTGCTTGTTTCTATGGCATGTCAGAGATTGTTGTTCCTTGTTACTATGGTATGTCAGAGAGTGTTGTTCCTTGTTACTATGGTATGTCAGAGATTGTTGTTCCTTGTTACTATGGTATGTCAGAGAGTGTTGTTCCTTGTTACTATGGTATGTCAGAGATTGTTGTTCCTAGTTACTATGGTATGTCAGAGAGTGTTGTTGCTTGGTATGATGGTATGTCAGATATTGTTGTTCCTTGTTACTATGGTGCGTCAAAGATTGTTGTTCCTTGTTACTCTGGTATGTCAGAGAGTGTTGTTGCTTGTTACTATGGCATGTCAGAGATTGTTGTTCCTTGTTATGATGGTATATCAGAGATTGTTGTTCCTTGTTACTATGGTATGTCAGAGATTGTTGTTCCTTGTTACTATGGTATGTCAACGATTGTTGTTCCTTGTTACTATGGTATGTCAATGATTGTTGTTCCTTGTTACTATGGTATGTCAGAGAGTGTTGTTCCTTGTTACTATGGTATGTCAGAGATTGTTGTTCCTAGTTACTATGGTATGTCAGAGAGTGTTGTTGCTTGGTACGATGGTATGTCAGAGATTGTTGTTCCTTGTTACTATGGTGCGTCAAAGATTGTTGTTCCTTGTTACTCTGGTATGTCAGAGAGTGTTGTTGCTTGTTACTATGGCATGTCAGAGATTGTTGTTCCTTGTTATGATGGTATATCAGAGATTGTTGTTCCTTGTTACTATGGTATGTCAGAGATTGTTGTTCCTTGTTACTATGGTATGTTAACGATTGTTGTTCCTTGTTACTATGGTATGTCAACGATTGTTGTTCCTTGTTACTATGGTATGTCAGAGAGTGTTGTTCCTTGTTACTATGGTATGTCCGAGATTGTTGTTCCTTGTTACTATGGTATGTCAGAGATTGTTGTTCCTTGTTACTATGGTATGTCAGAGAGTGTTGTTCCTTGTTACTATGGTATGTCAGAGGTTGTTGTTCCTTGTTACTATGGTATGTCAGAGATTGTTGTTCCTTGTTACTATGGTATGTCAGAGAGTGTTGTTGCTTGTTACTTTGATATGTCAGAGATTGTTGTTCCTTGTTACTATGGTATGTTAGAGATTGTTGTTACTATGGTATGTCAGAGATTGTTGTTCCTTGTTACTATGGTATGTCAGAGAGTGTTGTTGCTTGTTACTATGATATGTCAGAGATTGTTGTTCCTTGTTACTATAGTATGTCAGAGATTGTTGTTCCTTGTTACTATGGTATGTCAGAGATTGCTGTTGCTTGTTACTATGTTTGTCAAAGATTGTTGTTCCTTGTTACTATGGTATGTCAAAGATTGTTGTTCCTTGTTACTATGGTATGTCAAAGAGTGTTGTTCCTTGTTACTATGGTATGTCAGAGAATGTTGTTCCATGTTACTATGGTATGTCAGAGATTGTTGTTCCTTGTTACTATGGTATGTCAGAGAGTGTTTTTCCTTGTTACTATGGTAAGTCAGCGATTGGTATTCCTTGTTACTATAGTATGTCAGAGAGTGTTGTTCCTTGTTACTATGGTACGTTCGAGATTGTTGTTCCTTGTTACTATGGTATGTCAAAGATTGTTGTTCCTTGCTACTATGGTATGTCAAAGAGTGTTGTTCCTTGTTACTATGGTATGTCAGAGATTGCTGTTGCTTGTTACTATGGCATGTCAGAGATTGTTGTTCCTTGTTACTATGGTATGTCAGAGAGTGTTGTTCCTTGTTACTGTGGTATGTCAGAGATTGTTGTTCCTTGTTACTATGGTATGTCAGAGATTGTTGTTCCTTGTTACTATAGTATGTCAGATATTGTTGTTCCTTGTTACTATGGTATGTCAGAGAGTGTTGTTGCTTGTTACTATGGTATGTCAGAGATTATTGTTCCTTGTTACTATGGTATGTCAGAGAGTGTTGTTCCTTGTTACTATGGTATGTCAAAGATTGCTGTTGCTTGTTTCTATGATATGTCAGAGATTGTTGTTCCTTGTTACTATAGTATGTCAGATATTGTTGTTCCTTGTTAGTATGGTATGTCAGAGAGTGTTGTTGCTTGTAACTATGGTATGTCAGAGATTATTGTTCCTTGTTACTATGGTATGTCAGAGAGTGTTGTTCCTTGTTACTATGGTATGTCAAAGATTGCTGTTGCTTGTTACTATGATATGTCAAAGATTGTTGTTTCTTGTTACTATGGTATATCAGAGATTGTTGTTCCTTGTTACTGTGGTATGTCAACGATTGTTGTTCCTTGTTACTATGGTATGTCAAAGATTGTTGTTCCTTGTTACTATGGTATGTCAGAGATTGTTGTTCCTTGTTACTATGGTATGTCAGAGAGTGTTATTCCATGTTACTATGGTATGTCAGAGATTGTTGTTCTTTGTTACTATGGTATGTCAACGATTGTTGTTCCTTGTTACTATGGTATGTCAGAGATTGTTGTTCCTTGTTACTATGGTATGTCAGAGAGTGTTGTTCCTTGTTACTATGGTATGTTAGAGATTGTTGTTACTATGGTATGTTAGAGATTGTTGTTACTATGGTATGTCAGAGATTGTTGTTACTATGGTATGTCAGAGATTGTTGTTACTATGGTATGTCAGAGATTGTTGTTCCTTGTTACTATGTTATGTCAGAGAGTGTTGTTCCTTGTTACTATGCCATGTCAGAGATTGTTGTTCCTTGTTACTATGGTATGTTAGAGATTGTTGTTACTATGGCATGACAGAGATTGTTGTTCCTTGTTACTATGGTATGTCAGAGATTGTTGTTCCTTGTTACTATGGTATGTCAGAGATTGTTGTTCGTTATTACTATGGTATGTCAAGGATTGATGTTCCTTGTTACTATGGTATGTCAGAGAGTGTTGTTCCTTGTTACTATGGTATGTCAGAGAGTGTTTTTCCTTGTTACTATGGTATGTCAGCGATTGTTGTTCCTTGTTACTATAGTATGTCAAAGAGTGTTGTTCCTTGTTACTATGGTATGTTAGAGATAGTTGTTACTATGGTATGTCAAAGATTGTTGTTCCTTGTTACTATGGTATGTCAAAGAGTGTTGTTCCTTGTTACTATGGTATGTCAGAGATTGATGTTGCTTGTTTCTATGGCATTTCAGAGATTGTTGTTCCTTGTTACTATGGTATGTCAGAGAGTGTTGTTCCTTGTTACTATGGTATGTCAGAGATTGTTGTTCCTTGTTACTATGGTATGTCAGAGAGTGTTGTTCCTTGTTACTATGGTTTGTCAGAGATTGTTGTTCCTAGTTACTATGGTATGTCAGAGAGTGTTGTTGCTTGGTATGATGGTATGTCAGAGATTGTTGTTCCTTGTTACTATGGTGCGTCAAAGATTGTTGTTCCTTGTTACTCTGGTATGTCAGAGAGTGTTGTTGCTTGTTACTATGGCATGTCAGAGATTGTTATTCCTTGTTATGATGGTATATCAGAGATTGTTGTTCCTTGTTACTATAGTATGTCAGATATTGTTGTTCCTTGTTACTATGGCATGTCAGAGATTGTTATTCCTTGTTATGATGGTATATCAGAGATTGTTGTTCCTTGTTACTATGGTATGTCAGAGATTGTTGTTCCTTGTTACTATGGTATGTCAACGATTGTTGTTCCTTGTTACTATGGTATGTCACCGATTGTTGTTCCTTGTTACTATGGTATGTCAGAGAGTGTTGTTCCTTGTTACTATGGTATGTCCGAGATTGTTGTTCCTTGTTACTATGGTATGTCAAAGATTGTTGTTCCTTGCTACTATGGTATGTCACAGAGTGTTGTTCCTTGTTACTATGGTATGTCAGAGATTGTTGTTCCTTGTTACTATGGTATGTCAGAGATTGTTGTTCCTTGTTACTATGGTATGTCAGAGAGTGTTGTTGCTTGTTACTTTGATATGTCAGAGATTGATGTTCCTTGTTACTATGGTATGTTAGAGATTGTTGTTACTATGGTATGTCAGAGATTGTTGTTCCTTGTTACTATGGTATGTCAGAGTGTTGTTGCTTGTTACTATGATATATCAGAGATTGTTGTTCCTTATTACTATAGTATGTCAGAGATTGTTGTTCCTTGTTACTATGGTATGTCAGAGAGTGTTTTTGCTTGTTACTATGGTATGTCAGAGATTGTTGTTCCTTGTTACTATGGTATGTCAGAGAGTTTTGTTCCTTGTTACTATGGTATGTCAGAGATTGCTGTTGCTTGTTACTATGGTATGTCAAAGATTTTTGTTCCTTGTTACTATGGTATGTCAGAGATTGTTGTTCCTTGTTACTGTGGTATGTCAACGATTGTTGTTCCTTGTTACTATGGTATGTCAAAGATTGTTGTTCCTTGTTACTATGGTATGTCAGAGATTGTTGTTCCTTGTTACTATGGTATGTCAGAGAGTGTTGTTCCATGTTACTATGGTATGTCAGAGATTGTTGTTCTTTGTTACTATGGTATGTCAACGATTGTTGTTCCTTGTTACTATGGTATGTCAGAGATTGTTTTTCCTTGTTACTATGGTATGTCAAATATTGTTGTTCCTTGTTACTATGGTATGTCAGAGAGTGTTGTTCCTTGTTACTATGGTATGTTAGACATTGTTGTTACTATGGTATGTTAGAGATTGTTGTTACTATGGTATGTCAGAGATTGTTGTTACTATGGTATGTCAGAGATTGTTGTTACTATGGTATGTCAGAGATTGTTGTTCCTTGTTACTATGTTATGTCAGAGAGTGTTGTTCCTTGTTACTATGACATGTCAGAGATTGTTGTTCCTTGTTGCTATGGTATGTTAGAGATGGTTGTTACTATGGTATGTTAGAGATTGTTCTTACTATGGTATGTCAGAGATTGTTGTTACTATGGTATGTCAGAGATTGTTGTTACTATGGTATGTCATAGAGATTGTTGTTACTATGGTATGTCAGAGATTGTTGTTCCTTGTTACTATGGTATATTAGAGATTGTTGTTACTATGGTATGTCAGAGATTGTTGTTACTATGGTATGTCAGAGATTGGTGTTACTATGGTATGTCAGAGATTGTTGTTCCTTGTAACTATGGTATGTCCGAGATTGTTGTTCCTTGTTACTATGGTATGTCAAAGATTGTTGTTCCTTGCTACTATGGTATGTCAAAGAGTGTTGTTCCTTGTTACTATGGTATGTCAGAGATTGCTGTTGCTTGTTACTATGGCATGTCAGAGATTGTTGTTCCTTTTTACTATGGTATGTCAGAGAGTGTTGTTCCTTGTTACTATGGTATGTCAGAGATTGTTGTTCCTTGTTACTATCGTATGTCAGAGAGTGTTGTTCCTTGTTACAATGGTATGTCAGAGATTGTTGTTCCTTGTTACTATGGTATGTCAGAGATTGTTGTTCCTTGTTACTATGGTTTGTCAGAGATTGCTGTTGCTTGTTACTATGGCATTTCAGAGAGTGTTGTTCCTTGTTTCTATGGTATGTCAGAGAGTGTTGTTGCTTGTTACTATGGTATGTCAGAGATTGCTGTTCCTTGTTACTATGGTATGTTAGAGATTGTTGTTACTATGGTATGTCAGAGATTGTTGTTCCTTGTTACTATGGTATGTCAGAGAGTGTTGTTGCTTGTTACTATGATATGTCAGAGATTGTTGTTCCTTGTTACTATAGTATGTCAGAGATTGTTGTTCCTTGTTACTATGGTATGTCAGAGAGTGTTGTTGCTTGTTACTATGGTATGTCAGAGATTGTTGTTCCTTGTTACTATAATATGTCAGAGAGTGTTGTTCCTTGTTACTATGGTATGTCAGAGATTGCTATTGCTTGTTACTATGGTATGTCAAAGATTGCTGTTCCCTGTTACTATGGTATGTCAGAGATTGTTGTTCCTTGTTACTATGGTATGTCAACGATTGTTGTTCCTTGTTACTATGGTATTTCAAAGATTGTTGTTCCTTGTTACTATGGTATGTCAGAGATTGTTGTTCCTTGTTACTATGGTAAGTCAGAGAGTGTTGTTCCATGTTACTATGGTATGTCAGAGATTGTTGTTCCTTGTTACTATGGTATGTCAACGATTGTTGTTCCTTGTTACTATGGTATGTCAGAGATTGTTGTTCCTTGTTACTATGGTATGTCAAAGATTGTTGTTCTTTGTTACTATGGTATGTCAGAGATTGTTGTTCCTTGGTACTATGGTATGTCAGAGAGTGTTGTTCCATGTTACTATGGTATGTCAGAGATTGTTGTTCCTTGTTACTATGGTATATCAACGATTGTTGTTCCTTGTTACTATGGTATGTCAGAGATTGTTGTTCTTTGTTACTATGGTATATCAACGATTGTTGTTCCTTGTTACTATGGTATGTCAGAGATTGTTGTTCCTTGTTACTATGGTATGTCAAATATTGTTGTTCCTTGTTACTATGGTATGTCAGAGAGTGTTGTTCCTTGTTACTATGGTATGTTATAGATTGTTGTTACTATGGTATGTTAGAGATTGTTGTTACTATGGTATGTCAGAGATTGTTGTTACTATGGTATGTCAGAGATTGTTGTTACTATGGTATGTCAGAGATTGTTGTTCCTTGTTACTATGTTATGTCAGAGAGTGTTGTTCCTTGTTACTATGCCATGTCAGAGATTGTTGTTCCTTGTTACTATGGTATGTTAGAGATTGTTGTTACTATGGTATGTTAGAGATTGTTCTTACTATGGTATGTCAGAGATTGTTGTTACTATGGTATGTCAGAGATTGTTGTTACTATGGTATGTCAGAGATTGTTGTTACTATGGTATGTCAACGATTGTTGTTCCTTGTTACTATGTTATGTCAGAGAGTGTTGTTCCATGTTACTATGGTATGTCAGAGAGTGTTTTTCGTTTTTACTATGATATGTCAGCGATTGTTGTTCCTTGTTACTATAGTATGTCAAAGATTGTTGTTCCTTGTTACTATGGTATGTCAAAGAGTGTTGTTCCTTGTTACTATGGTATGTCCGAGATTGTTGTTGCTTGTTACTATGATATGTCCGAGATTGTTGTTGCTTGTTACTATGGTATGTCAGAGATTGTTGTTCCTTGTTACTATGTTATGTCAGAGAGTGTTGTTCCTTGTTACTATGGTATGTCAGAGATTGTTGTTCCTTGTTACTATGGTATGTCCGAGATTGTTGTTGCTTGTTACTATGATATGTCCGAGATTGTTGTTCCTTGTTACTATGGTATGTCAAAGATTGTTGTTCCTTGTTACTATAGTATGTCCGAGATTGTTGTTCCTTGTTACTATGGTATGTCAAAGATTGTTGTTCCTTGTTACTATGTTATGTCCGAGATTGTTGTTCCTTGTTACTATGGTATGTCAAAGATTGTTGTTCGTTGTTACTATGGTATGTCAAAGAGTGTTGTTCCTTGTTACTATGGTATGTCAGAGATTGCTGTTGCTTGTTACTATGGCATGTCAGAGATTGTTTTTCCTTGTTACTATGGTATGTCAGAGATTGCTTTCCTTATTACTATGGTATGTCAGAAAGTGTTGTTCCTTGTTACTATGGTATGTCAGAGATTGTTGTTCCTTGTTACTATGTTATGTCTGAGAGTGTTGTTCCTTGTTACTATGTTATGTCAGAGATTGTTGTTCCTTGTTACTATGGTATGTCAGAGATTGTTGTTCCTTGTTACTATGGTATGTCAGAGATTGCTGTTGCTTGTTACTATGGCATGTCAGAGGTTGTTGTTCCTTGTTACTATGGTATGTCAGAGAGTGTTGTTGCATGTTACTATGATATGTCAGAGATTGTTGTTCCTTGTTACTATGGTATGTTAGAGATTGTTGTTACTATGGTATGTCAGAGATTGTTGTTCCTTGTTACTATGGTATGTCAGAGAGTGTTGTTGCTTGTTACTATGATATGTCAGAGATTGTTGTTCCTTGTTACTATGGTATGTTAGAGATTTTTGTTACTATGGTATGTCAGAGATTGTTGTTCCTTGTTAATATGATATGTCAGAGAGTGTTGTTCCTTGTTACTATGGTATGTCAAAGATTGTTGTTCCTTGTTACTATGGTATGTCAAAGATTGTTGTTCCTTGTTACTATGGTATGTCAGAGAGTGTTGTTCCTTGTTGCTATGGTATGTCAGAGAGTGTTGTTCCTTGTTACTATGGTATGCCAGAGAGTGTTGTTCCTTGTTACTATGGTATGTCAGAGAGTGTTGTTCCTTGTTACTATGGTATGTCAGAGAGTGTTGTTCCTTGTTAAAATGGTATGTCAGCGATTGTTGTTCCTTGTTACTATGGTATGTCAGAGAGTGTTGTTCCTTGTTACTATGGTATGTCAGAGATTGTTGTTACTATGGCATGTCTGAGATTGTTGTTGCTTGTTACTATGGTATGTCAGAGATTGTTATTCCTTGTTACTATGGTATGTCAGAGAGTGTTGTTACTATGGTATGTCAGAGATTGTTGTTACTATTGTATGTCAAATAGTGTTGTTCCTTGTTACTATGGTATGTCAGAGATTGTTTTCCTTGTTACTATGGTATGTCAGAGATTGTTGTTCCTTGTTACTATGGTATGTCAGAGAGTGTTGTTCCTTGTTACTATGGTATGTCAGAGAGTATTGTTCCTTGTTACTAAGGTATGTCAGATATTGTTGTTCCTTGTTACTATGGTATGTCAGAGATTGTTATTCCGTGTTACTATGGTATGTTAGAGAGTGTTGTTGCTTGTTACGATGGTATGTCAGAGATTGTTGTTCCTTGTTACTATGGTATGTCAACGATTGTTGTTCCTTGTTACTATGGTATTTCAGAGAGTGTTGTTCCTTGTTACTATGGTATGTCAGGGATTGTTGTTCCTTGTTACTATGGTATGTCAGAGAGTGTTGTTCCTTGTTACTATAGTATGTCAGAGATTGTTGTTCCTTGTTACTATGGTATGTCAGAGATTGTTGTTCCTTGTTACTATGGTATGTCAAAGAGTGTTGTTCCTTGTTATGATGGTATGTCAGAGATTGTTGTTCCTTGTTATTATGGTATGTCAGAGATTGTTGTTCCTTGTTACTATGGTATGTCGTTGTAGTGTTCGCCGCTATGCATGTAGTAATACTTGATTGTTTTGTGATGCTCACGCAAAAATAATAATGTAAATATCGTTGGTCTGTATAATATCAAAGCCACTGAGGGAATGAACAAACCAGATTGAATTGTGCTTGGGTTTATTTCATATGTCAATTATAATTTTGCGGATACGAGCAAATAATGAAATTATTTCGTTCTATTTCTCTGAATGTTTCCCAGAAGTGTGTCCAGAATATTTTACTTTCGTAGAGGCAATACGATTTTGAATTTTAACACAGGTCAATACAATAAATTAAATGATTCTCATTAAGAAGAATACATGAAGAAACAAACAAGCTGATCGAGACATAAGTAGTATATATTAACCAAGAAACCATTGTATGTTAGTCGTATTCTAATTCAGTCTATAGAAATTGAGGTCATAATTGTTTTATTTATATGAAAGACATATCGAATTATGATGACAAATTCCTACTTTACAATGTTCACTTCACACCCATTTTAGGCACAATTTATCTGTTTTACAGCTTCTGGAATATTATCGATTAACATTTCCAAGAAGATATCGGTCTTTAGTAAATAGTTTGTGACCAGCATTTTGTGTAGCGCAAGGGTATACTGGAAACAAGGACCTTGTTGCTTGGCCTTATCTTTTAACTTTTACCAATACTGTATATGGGAAGACTAGTTGCTATGGTATATATTCGCACATACACACATTTACAGTGCATATAACAGCAACTGATATCTTTACAGGAAATGATCATTTTTTCAATTCGAAAACTAATGTATGTCTGGCGCATGCTATACGTACGAAACATAACGACAAGGTTCAAACGGTACACAAGCTAAAGTGATTGATTTTTACAATAAGCAGTACAACGATTGGTGGAATCGTGTAAACATCCGAATAACTAGCATATAATCAAAATAGAGAAAGAGAGAGAGATATATATATATAGGGAGAGAGAGAGAGAGAGAGAGAGAGAGAAGAGAGAGAGAGAGAGAGAGAGAGAGAGTGAGAGTGAGAGTGAGAGAGATAGGGGGAGAGAGAGAGGAGAGAGAGAGAAGACATTAAGTTATTCGATTAGTGTGCGCCTTGATCAGTATTCGTATGCGGTGTGTTCTTAGACTGGTTACCATGTGTGTGATTTACGTTTATTTATCGTCGCTACCGGTTACCCATATGAGCGACGCCTCCTGAAGAGATTAGTCATTTTTGGAGGATAGTGCAATGATACAGACAGAGACCCATTCCAGAGTCTCCTCTTGTTCCTTTATGTGCACGGTGTAAAAGCACCAACACGATACCTCGGTTTAAAGTCCCATCTGAAAGACTGTTACTTTTATTAGTCAGACGGGGGATCCCTGGATTACCAGTACAGCCTGCTACCACTGGACTACATGTTACTACTGGTTACTATTATCTGTGCATCAGTATTTCAAGATTAAATTTATACTTGTCACTCTCTAGTTTATGAAGGCATCGTGTTATACAGATACACGCGCGTGCTAAACCAGTTCAGCTCAAATGTTGGGTTTTCTATATAAACCTGGGGAATATAATCTACAGGGAATAGCATCGTTAAAGCTGAGCACCTCGTTTGTCGGTTATGCATCGTCTGGGCGCCACCAATGTACGAAATACAATAGTCAGTTGTATTATATATATATATATATATATATATATATATATATATATATATATATAATATGGTGTAATGCATCGATACTTGGACCCTCTATTTATTAGTGGTTAGTGTCGTTGACTTCACATAACTTACCTTCCACTGGATTCGAATCTATCTGTTCCGGTTATTTCCTTATAGTAAGTAAGTCAGCTTATATAGTCAATAAGTCAGGTTCTATTAGCCTGGGTTCCAGTCTGTCGATTTTTCACTTTTTAACTTCTGATATGATTAGAAACTCAATACGGCCCAATTAATAGTCTCGGTGTTAAAATATATTGTCAATAAGTCAGGTTATAGCTGCCTGGTGCCGATTAATTCCTTATAGTCAATAAGTCAGGTTATATATGCCTGGTGCCGATTAATTCCTTATTGTCAATAAGTCAGGTTATATCTACCTGGTGCCGATTAATTCCTTATAGTCAATAAGTCAGGTTATATCTGCCTGGTGCCGATTAATTCCTTATAGTCAATAAGTCAGGTTATATATGCCTGGTGCCGATTAATTCCTTATAGTCAATAAGTCAGGTTATATCTGTCTGGTGCCGATTAATTCCTTATCGTCAATAAGTCAGGTTATATCTGCCGTGTGGCGATTAATTCCTTATAGTCAATAAGTCAGGTTATATATGCCTGGTGCCGATTAATTCCTTATAGTCAATAAGTCAGGTTATATCTGCCTGGTGCCGATTAATTCCTTATAGTCAATAAGTCAGGTTATATCTGTCTGGTGCCGATTAGTTCCTTATAGTCAATAAGTCAGGTTATATCTGCCGTGTGGCGATTAATTCCTTATAGTCAATAAGTCAGGTTATATATGTCTGGTGCCGATTAATTCCGTATAGTCAATAAGTCAGGTTATATCTGCCTGGTGCCGATTAATTCCTTATAGTCAATAAGTCAAGTTATATCTGCCTGGTGCCGATTAATTCCTTATAGTCAATAAGTCAGGTTATATCTGCCTTGTGCCGATTAATTCCTTATAGTCAATAAGTCAGGTTATATCTGCCGTGTGGCGATTAATTCCTTATAGTCAATAAGTCAGGTTATATATGTCTGGTGCCGATTAATTCCTTATAGTCAATAAGTCAGGTTATATCTACCTGGTGCCGATTAGTTCCTTATAGTCAATAAGTCAGGTTATATCTGTCTGGTGTCGATTAATTCCTTATAGTCAATAAGTCAGGTTATATCTGCCTGGTGCCGATTAATTCCTTATAGTCAATAAGTCAGGTTATATCTGTCTTGTGCCGATTAATTCCTTATAGTCAATCAGTCAGGTTATATCTGCCTTGTGCCGATTAATTCCTTATAGTCAATAAGTCAGGTTATATATGTCTGGTGTCGATTAATTCCTTATAGTCAATAAGTCAGGTTATATCTGCCTGGTGCCGATTAATTCCTTATAGTCAATAAGTCAGGTTATATCTGTCTTGTGCCGATTAGTTCCTTATAGTCAATAAGTCAGGTTATATCTGCCTTGTGCCGATTAATTCCTTATAGTCAATAAGTCAGGTTATATCTGCCGTGTGGAGATTAATTCCTTATAGTCAATAAGTCAGGTTATATATGTCTGGTGTCGATTAATTCCTTATAGTCAATAAGTCAGGTTATAACTACCTGGTGCCGATTAGTTCCTTATAGTCAATAATTCAGGTTATATCTGTCTGGTGCCGATTAATTCCTTATAGTCAATAAGTCAGGTTATATCTGCCTGGTGCCGATTAATTCCTTATAGTCAATACACGAACTTCAGTCTATCTCTTCAGATTCATTAGATCATTCAGCTTTAATCTAACTGCCCCGATTAATTCCTTATTGTTGATAAGCCAGTTTCTATATATCTCTTCCGATTTTAAAAGCCGGTTATAAGAAAGAAATTATGGTAGTCTTACGAAATGATAGCTAACGTTTTTTTAAATTTATGTGAGGAAAATGGCGTTCTGTATTTATGTCTCTTCAATTTCAGATAACCCAATAAAGTCAAGTGTTACTGTTGGAATTGAAACATAAAACTAATGATGCCATATATTTTACTTAAATGTTTGCAATGAATGAGAGGGTAAATCCATTAATATATATTGTGGAAATCATTGCGTTGGACAGGTAATCCACGGATAATATGTGAACAGGTAATCCACGGATAGTATGTGGACAGGTAATCCACGGATAGTATGTGGACAGGTAATCCACGGATAGTATGTGGACAGGTAATCCACGGATAGTATGTGGACAGGTAATCCACGGATAGTATGTGGACAGGTAATCCACGGATAGTATGTGGACAGGTAATCCACGGATAGTATGTGGACAGGTAATCCACGGATAGTATGTGGACAGGTAATCCACGGATAGTATGGGGACAGGTAATCCACGGATAGTATGTGGACAGGTAATCCACGGATAGTATGGGGACAGGTAATCCACGGATAGTATGTGGACAGGTAATCCACGGATAGTATGTGGACAGGTAATCCACGGATAGTATGGGGACAGGTAATCCACGGATAGTATGTGGACAGGTAATCCACGGATAGTATGTGGACAGGTAATCCACGGATAGTATGTGGACAGGTAATCCACGGATAGTATGTGGACAGGTAATCCACGGATAGTATGTACTAATAGTACTAATATTAGTCTTCAGATGAGGCTTAGCTAAACCGCCTCCGTGATCGAGTGGTTACGGTCGCTGAGTTGTATACCACTGTAACCTATCATCACTGATGGTCACTTGTTCGAGCCTCACTCAGGCGGTGTCTCATTTATATGAAAAGTTGGCAGTTTCTTAAGGATGTTGGTGCACCAAGTACTGGTTAACCGCTGGTGCCTGCCCAGGAAAGGTGCTGTTAGGTAAACTGTCCATCGCTCAAATGGGCAACCGGTAGCGAGGTTAAATACACTTAAATAACAAAAGACTTAGCTAACGTACACGTAGATGAACCAGATGCAATGGGGCTCTGTCTCAGTGTAATATTGCACTATCCTCCAAATCCTAAGCTCTTTATTAGTAGTCTTCGCTCATTAAGCACTCGCTCGCTAGCGACGATACCTAAGTGCAACACTAGTAAAATATGCGTGTTATCAAATAATGTGTATTACACGATGCTACATTGTATACTGTTATTGCTGTTTGTACACACATTTTGCATATACGTTTCCTGTTGCTTCAATACAATGTATATATAATAATAGGGCTATCCGATTAGCTCAGTGGTTAGCACACTCGCTTCTCACCAATGTAACCCGGATTCGATCCTCGGACAGGGAAGCATCTGAAATGGTACTGTGGTCGCCAGATAGATCATTCCCACCAATGCATCCCGGGTTCGATCCTCGGATAGGGAAGCATGTGAAATGGTACTGTGGTCGCCAGATAGATCCTTCTCACCAATGCATCCCGGGTTCGATCCTCGGATAGGGAAGCATGTGAAATGGTACTGTGGTCGCCAGATAGATCCTTCTCACCAATGCATCCCGGGTTCGATCCTCGGATAGGGAAGCATGTGAAATGGTACTGTGGTCGCCAGATAGATCCTTCTCACCAATGCATCCCGGGTTCGATCCTCGGATAGGGAAGCATGTGAAATGGTACTGTGGTCGCCAGATAGATCATTCCCACCAATGCATCCCGGGTTCGATCCTCGGATAGGGAAGCATGTGAAATGGTACTGTGGTCGCCAGATAGATCATTCCCACCAATGCATCCCGGGTTCGATCCTCGGATAGGGAAGCATGTGAAATGGTACTGTGGTCGCCAGATAGATCATTCTCACCAATGCATCCCGGGTTCGATCCTCGGATAGGGAAGCATGTGAAATTGTACTGTGGTCGCCAGATAGATCGGACATATGGGTTGTCTCCGAGTACTTTCTCCTACACAAATGACCACATATACGCTTTCATCCGCGCCAACGAGAGTGATTAATATAAGTTGTTAAAATAAATAAAGTTTAAACTTATATATAATACATTAGGCCATGATAAATCACTCGGCATGGATTACAGAACATGTACATTTTATTTTACATAATTTTAAAACTGCATGTAAGCATCGCAGAGGAAGCAAGCATGTCCCACCTGTATTACTTCAATGTGTAGATCAACTACAACTTGAAGTCGAGTCGTGTGTTCTTGGAAATATATCAATTGTCGCTTCTATCACGTATTCTTTCTGTTTGTCTCTCTAACTGATACATCGTGTCTCAGTTGCTATATCTTTGTCAGTAACTTTTCATTGGCCAATACTAGAGCGTTCACAGTTGGAGCTTCGCACCACGTGAAGATAAAATCAGATAACTACCCAGATAACTGTGATTTCACTACCACTATTGTAGCAACTGCTGTGGTTAATAGTGTAACCAACATAGTGATAATGCTATAGCTGGTAGTAGGCGACATACATCCCAACCCAAATCCTTCCGTTTCAGAATCATTTTCTTCAGCAGACATGTCCTCCTCTTTCATAAACCTGATCAACTCCGGTCTAAGCACAATGCACCTAAATATCCAGGGCATTCTCCCAAAGAATGACATACTACGCAACAATACGATGTTCTTGTATTTAGTGAAACCTGGTTTTTTCATACCACTGACAGTGAAGATATCACTTCAAAACTTCGATCTGACTTTTAGGAATGACCGCACATGGAGGCAATGTGGTGGAGTCGCTATCTGCGTTCACTCTGGTCTTTCTGTTTCGAACATAAACGATCTTGAAATTGCTGGACTGCTGTTCTGATTGAACTTGCTATCCAATATAGGAAAATACTAATCGGTAGTTTTATAGACCTCCAGATTCCAATAATGAACACTGGATACTACTTAAATAAAGTATTGACAGAGCCCACAATACCAGAGCAGACAATGTCTATCTAATCTATCTTCGTCTAATGTCGAATCCCTCGCGCTGATGTAGACATGTTACGCGTCAAATACAATTTCATCGCCACTGGTTACTTTAATATGAACCCCCTAAACTCAAAGTCAAACAAAGTAACTAGACTAATATCATCTTACAACTCCAAACAACATATCACTGATCCAACCCACTATACAGAGCATTCACATTCTCTTTTAGATATGATCTTTACAAACCACACAGATTGTAATCTCAAGCTTTACGGCAGATACATTCATACCTAACATGACTAGATTCCAGTGTCCTATTGTCATGCTGCTCAAATTTCCAAAACCGCAAAGTACCTCATTCAAAAGAAAGATATGGAGATACGAGCAGGCAGATGTTGATGCATACAGGGAATATTTAACAAAAACAGACTGGAACTCGATCATTGCCTCTGACAACTTAGAAACCTACATATATACCCTGGTTTCATTCCAATATTCGTAAACTCATATGGCAACGAACCAGGCAATACATATATTCAATGTTGCTTAAAACGGAAACAGCGCGGACAAAGTTCAAACTAAAACGAAATGATGTAACCAGAGAACTAAGACAAGCCAAACATGTATATAAACACAATATCATTGAAAATCTTAACAAGGAAAACACTGATGCCAAAACTTGGTTTAAATTATCAAAAAGGTTATCAAACAACGTAAAGACAACCGTATTACCGGTCCTCATTCACAATGGAGTCACAACAAGCCTCAACTAACACCGAAAACGTCAACCTCTTAGACGAAAGTTTCTGCCGACAATCAACCATAAGCATTGATAATCATCCATTATCTGATGACCCGACACAGCCAGAATCAATACTTTCATTAGTACACATATCTTGTCAAGATGTAATTGATGTAATTACCATAAGTAATCTGGCAATGACATGCGGCCCGGACTTAATAAGCCCTAGAATGATAAAAGAAGGTAGTCATATATGCACACCATCACTAGCGTCATTCTTCAATACACCCATCTATCATTCCTATTTCCCGTCAGTCTTGAAACAGGCCAACGTGGCGCCTATTTACAAGTCTGACCCATCTGATCCTCAAAACTATAAACCAATTTCTCTGTTAAGTTGTCTTGCAAAACTGATATACTCAAGCACTGTTATAATTACATTGTTCAAAATAGCCTACTTACTAGTTACCAATCCGGGTTTGTCCGAGGAGAACCAACCAACATGTGTTCATCTGCAACGATTTTGTGACATCTCAAAAGCATTTGATCGTATCTGGCACATGGGTCTCTTATTCAAACTCTCTTCATATGTTATTCATGGTAAATGTCTGCACTGGTTCAGTTCTTACCTCTCTAATCGCAATCAACGTGTGGTCTCCGTTAATTCATATTCTGATTGATGTTCTGCCAATGCCGGCGTGCCTCAAGGTTCCATTCTGGATCCCTTGCTGTTCTTAGTCTATATTAACGATATCGTCTCCGATATACGCTGTAATATCAGATTGTTTGCTGATGACACTATTATTTATATTGTTGTCGAAAACCCTATATCGGCTGCTGCAACCTTTAACATTGAGCTCGACAGTATCCGCAATCGGTCCAATTCATGGTTAGTAACATTCAACTCAGCTAAATCAGAAACTGCTACTTTCTCCCGAAAAACAGTTCGACAAGCATATCCTGACCTTTTCTTTGATCATGTTATGTTGCATCCGACAAACAATCACACGCACTTGGGTTTATTCCTGTCCGACGATTGTAAATGGAATGACCATATCACTGGTTCAGTAAGTTAAGCTTGGAAAAAGGCTTGTACTGTTACGTTCTTTTAAATATCTCCTCTTTAGACAATCTTTCCGTCGCCAATATATACGCCCACTTCTAGAATACGGCGACGTAGCTTCAGACAACTGCTCTAACTATCTGAAAGCAGAACTGGAATCTATCCAAACGGAGGCATTAAGAATCATAACTGGTGTCACAAAGTATTGTAGTCTAGAAAAATTGTACAGTGAAGCAAAAATTGAGCTCCTTGCAAGTAGACGCAGAAAATCCAAATTAAAAATCTTACTCCTTCTTATCTAAACAATCGTATCCCTCCACATATTGGCCATCGGTTCAACCTTAGAAATACACATCATCTACCCCTAATACAGTATAGAACATAATTTTAATAGATCTTCTTTTATTCCGTCTGCAATTTATGACTGAAACTGGCTTCCGTCAACATTTTCAAACCAGCATAGTATTCAGCCGTTCAAAAGTGCTCTAAATCCAGGAAATAACACTACACCAAATCCACTGTTTGACTTGGGGCCAAGAAAGACACAGATTATACATTCACGCCTGAGAATCTCTTGCAGTTCACTCAACTATGATTTGCATCGTCGGTCATTAATCGACTCCCCACTGTGTTCCTGTGGCCAAGTTGAAACAGTTAGCCACTTCCTACTGTATTGTATAAACTTCACACTTCTGATACAAACTATGTTCACACATTTCCCGTGTGCCTAACGGCTGAACATTTACTATCAGGAAACAACAATCTGTATTTTGAACAAAATTAATTTGTTATCCTAACAGTACAGCAATATATAGCAGCGACAGCAAGGTTCCAATCAGGTCGCGAGATGGAACGGTTGGTGGTATCTGGAGCAGCAAATTCACAGTTTGTCCCCCCCCCCCAGTTTTTTGGTTTGTGTCTTTTTTTCTCTTCCTTTTATATCAAAACAAAACATTCTAACAAAAACCTACATTTCCGAACGTTTTCGTGTATGTTTTATTTCCTTCTTGTACTTAGGCTCGCTTTATAGCATTATAAAATAGTTCATACTAAGCAATGCTTGTAATGCAACCTGTCATAACAGAATATGCATGTGTGTGTAATATGTAATTTTATTTAAGGAAAGGGATCCGAATAAGTTACTATGTAACTTTTCCCCCAATCCTAACTGTGTTGTTATGTACCATTCTTTAATAAAATATTGTTTAAGCTAACATGCCCCATTCCTTTTTACAATGCAAAAGGCGGACATCTTATCTGGGTGGATGACATAAGCACCAAACTCTACCCGCCCTCGGCGTACGTGCTCAATTTGTAGCAAACCTGGAGACGAAAATCATTTTCATATTGATTGTATTTACTATACTGATAAATTATATTTAAAACCGGATTTTACAAACAAGGGATATACTAGTATAGTGTGTGTATAATTGTTCAACAAATGAAATTGAAAATAAGTGTTTTTATAAGAAATTTGATTATAATCAGCCATACTGGTTCAAACTGGGAAACGAAATCTGGTGACATCTTTAGGTTCATTCTAATGATACGTGTAACATCCTCCTGCAAGAGCTGCTACAACTATTGCCTCTTAATCTCCCTCGTGGCGATGGATTCCATCAAGGATGAGGTCTCGAGAGTGATTAAAATAAGTTGTAAGAACTTTTTTCGCAATCAATCTAATCTAAATTTGTATATGCTACAAGTAAAGTAATCTGTTTAATAATGCGACATCTAATGAGAACGGTAAGTCAAGACCCCCACCATTATAACAAACACGAACAAATGCACTTCTTAATGTGTCCATGGCCTGGCATTATAATGTCACAATTACTCCTTCGTCTGCTTACAAATTGCGACCGTGTGATTCGAGATTACCTGTAAAACTAATTGCCATTTTGATCAAGGAATGGTTTTTAACTTTTTATCTATAGTGAATTGAAAATGTTTTCTGTAATACTATCTTCTTATAAAACGGCGTCAATAGGCATTGACTCTTGCATAGGAAAACAATTACCGTGAATATATGTTTTTCTAACCAGTTCTATACTGACACCAAAAAGAAACTGTGCACTTGTCCCAGAGGTAAAATGTATATCCTTTTAGAAAACATATAGGCAAATTTGGAAGTCTACGCGCTTAAATGTTGGGTACATTGGTGCAATGTGTGAAGGCTTATTTTCTTCATTCATGATGATAGTAACATTTATAATTCTAACATTTGTAACGAAAAAGTAACGCTCACTATAAAAGTGCACAGTTTTTTATGGTGTCAGTATATTTCAGAATTGCTAATATTTTCGGCTAGCCCACGTCGGATACTCCACTATGCTATTTAAAGTAAATATAAATAAATATATTATATAGTATGTATTATATATGATTATGTACTATGTACAAGTCTGATAATAAAATATTGTTCTGTTCTGTTCTGTTCAATTTAATTCAGTATGAAGGAAACGTAATGTGTGGATTGAGTAAATAAGTTGGTGTTACAAATGGTGTGTGCACTAGGGAAATGTGAAACTGTTAGTGACATTGAAACGCATTATTTTCTGATGTATCTATATACTGTGGGAGAATGAGAGACGATGGAAACACATTTGTATTGGTGGGTTATATGTTATAATCACAATCCCCTTCTCGTTAGAGGTTGCCTTGTTTCGTTCATATATAGTTATTATTCAAAGAAAAAACAGTGTCCCCTTTTTTCACTTACATTTCTTGGCCCATCAAAAACCCATCATCAAGCGTCTGTATAACATTAGGGCCGTTTTCTAATATTGGCAAAACTTGTGGCCCAAGCTATTTCTTTTATTATGGATCATCGGTTGTATTACCCATATAAGTGATAAATGCAATAACGTATAATTAAACTAAACTAGGTAAATAAATTATCTAGTTTATCATCTAATTGTCTAATTATTTGACGAGGTATAATTCCCTGGGACATGATGCATCAACATCTCATTTCCGACAAATCAACGTATGCTATCCGACAATAAATATGAATTGGATACATACATACATTAATAATAATAATAATAATAATAAAGGCTCACTTTATTTCACGAGAGAACTAATTTAACAAAGGTTAATCTACCATGAGGCCCTCAACATATATACAAATCAAATGATAGAACTATAAGTGAAACTGTGCATATTGGAATTATATAGTAATGTTAGAGTTGAAAAGTAGAGAAACTATATATGTAATATGTCATGGAATATGAAGATATATGGAATTGTCTAGTATAGTAGAAAAGAAGGAATGAGACAATTAATGACAATAAGTGATCAGAAAAAGAAAACATACATAGTTTCATCCTAAGCACACATGCTCTTCAGATCGGAGGTTTAACTCGATCTATTGTATCTGCACATACATAACGCAGACACAATATGTAGTCCAGTGGTTAACACGTTGGACTGGTAATCCAGGAATCGCAAGTTAGATCCCACGTCTGACCATAATAAAATTAACAGTCTTTCAGATGGGACATTAAACCGAGGTCTCGTGACGGTGCTTTACATCGTGCACGTAAAAGAACCAGAGGATACTCTTCAGGAGGCGTCGCTCATATGGGCAACCGGTAGCGACGATAAATAAAACGTAGAGCACACACATCAGCCAGTTACTGCCCCTGAATACTTCCTAAAAGTATGTAGGTCCTAAACATGGTGTCCTCTGTTTTTATCGTTGTTTCCTTTGCGCAACATGCTATCAATTTCGATCCACTTTTTCATATTATAATTATTCATATTATAATTATTCATATTATAATTATTAAATTACTAAATCTCGACATATATTCTACATAGTATCCAATGGGTACGTATCTATACAAATTTGTTATCAATTGATTAATATGAATTTGATAAAATCATATTTATCATACCGCAACATCTGGTTAGGGAACAACAGTAAAAACAAAGTTTTCCAACTGAAAAGACCGCTATATATTTCGTTATAAATCGAACGTATGTGCCAAGGGAGGTAATAGAAAATCCAGCGAGGTCGCCCATAGTACCACGGTGGAACCTCGAGGTAGTATCGCGGTGGAACCTCGAGGTAGTATCGCGGTGGAACCTCGAGATAGTATCGCGGTGGAACCTCGAGGTAGTATCGCGGTGGAACCTCGAGATAGTATCGCGGTGGAACATCGAGGTAGTATCGCGGTGGAACCTCGCGATAGTACCGCGGTGGAACCTCTAGATAGTACCGCGGTGGAACCTCGAGGCAGTATCGCGGTGGAACCTCGAGGTAGTATCGCGGTGGAACATCGAGGTAGTATCGCGGTGGAACCTCGAGATAGTATCGCGGTGGAACATCGAGGTAGTATCGCGGTGGAACCTCGAGGTAGTATCGCGGTGGAACCTCGAGGTAGTATCGCGATGGAACCTCGAGATAGTACCGCGGTGGAACCTCGAGGTAGTATCGCGGTGGAACCTCGAGATAGTACCGCGGTGAAACGTGGAGATGCAATAGATACATACCATGTATTCAGCAACCCCACTTGAGGAATATTGGAAACAATCAGACTGTTTCTTGCAGCCTCCGAGTTTAATTATATATAATTTCGTATTGTCCATATGTTTATTGGATTGTAGGCATATACTTGATCTTGTCTAGATTGCTATATAAGTATAGTCCTCCTGTTTTCAATCACTGTAGGAATACTAACCCAATATGCACCTAGAGAGAAACATGAGTAATTGTCTCGTCGATACATTCAGCTGCGTCGGTTCAGTAATGTGTATGTTTTACGTTTATTTATCGTCGCTACCGGTTACCCATATGAGCGACGCCTCCTGTAGAGAATAGTCATTTTAGATTTTTTGGAGGATAGTGCAATGATACAGACAGAGACCTATTCACAGAGTCACCTCTGGTTCTTTTAGGTGCACGGTGTACAGCACCGACACGAGACCTCGGTTTAAAGTCCCATCTGTATATCTGGATAGACTGCCCGATTAGTGCAGTGGTTAGCGCTCTCGTTTCTCACCAATGCGACCCGGGTTCGATCCTCGGACAGGGATGTATGTGAGATGGTACGATGGTCGCCAGATCGGACAGGTGGGTTTTCTCCTGGTACTCCGGTTTCCTCCCACATGTATGACCACATATACGCTTTCATCCGAGCCAACGAGAGTGATTAATATAAGTTGATTAAACGTGCTTCGCAATCGTTGTAAAATAAATAAAGTATAAAAAAAGTCCCATCTGATAGACTGTTAATTTTATTAGGGTCAGACGAGGGGATCGAACCTACGATACCTGGATTACCAGTCCAACGTGTTACCACTGGACTACATATCCGCCTGTGGTTCACTAATGGTGTATCATGTGATACTAGTATTGGCTACATGTACTGTTGATTTTGTGCGTGCTATTATTATATCCAATGGTAATGCGAAAAGAACACACTTATATATATCTTCGCATTATTTATATTTCACTTAAAATGAAATGAGTTTGGGAGACAATAGGCATTATACTGTATAACAATGAGTATGTGAATTATATGCATGCAATTCAGTCTATGTAATATCAATACAGCCACGGTAAACTATTAGTACACCATTTGCATAGCTAAAACATGAACATCTTCTTTTTCAGACATCAATCACTGCAATTTCTAATGAGAGAAAACACGCAGCATCTCCGTATTCCAGCGGCCGCTCACAAAAAAACTCCTCGCATGGACATTCGCATGGGCATGCGCATGCGTCAGACAGACACACCGGAAGCGCACCTGTAACGCCTGATCATAGGTCAGGACGACATGGCAACGACTCGCACAGATACAGATCGCCATCGCAGTCATCGACACATTCCTCTCGTAATCACTCTCACCAGAATTCACGTCACAGAAACACCTCCCAACCCCACCACAGCCACTCCCACAACTCTCATCATAACCCCACCTATCACAGTCACGTGCCACAATCAGTGTTTGACAATCAAGTGCCCTTTATACACACAGCAGCGCCATTGGCACAGGGAGAGACATGGTAAGCCACGTGATAATCTATTGGGCGCCGTTTTGCTATTTATTCACCATTTATGGATATCCATAATTCGATTTTTGAATATCCATAAATATATTATTGGATATCCATGAATCGATTATTGGATATCCATGAATCGATTATTGGATATCCATAGTTCTTTTTGTTTACAGGATATATATAATTCTATTGTGGGATATCCATAATTCGATTTTTGGATATCCATAAATACAGAATAAATAGAAAAAAGGTGCCCCACACTATGATAATCCATTGAATTGTTTCATTACTGTAATATACTTATTTGGGTATAATGATACAATTCAATACCAGTGTCGGTGTATATGTGTTCGATATAGATGTGTGATTGTGTCTAATATGCAAAGTAGATTTAAATATACTGTAGTAAACCGGTTTGGAGTGGTGTAAACTGGCGATTTTAGATCATATATATAATACTATTATATATATATACACGCACGCACGCACACAAACACACGCACGCACGCACACGCGCACACACACACACACACACATAGATTACTCTGTAGTATGGTCTCTTTATGCGTGGAAAAGGAAAACAAATACTATCGTTCATGTGCAATGCAAAGTTATCATATTCTTACCTACACCATTATTTACAAACTTCTCAATCTAAAATGACTAATCTCTTCAGGAACCGTCGCTCATATGGGCAACCGGTAGCGACGATAAATATGGTTCGCCGGCGGCGGGGATAAATTAACTTACTACTACGATAAACAAACACACCCACACACACACACACACACACACACACACACACACACACACACACACACACACACACACACACACACACACACACACACACACACACACACACACACACACACACACACACACACACACACACACACACACACACACACACACACACACACACACACACACACACACACACACACACACACACACACACACACACACACACACACACACACACACACACACACACACACACACACACACACACACACACACACACACACACACACACACACACACACACACACACACACACACACACACACACACACACACACACACACACACACACACACACACACACACACACACACACACACACACACACACACACACACACACACACACACACACACACACACACACACACACACACACACACACACACACACACACACACACACACACACACACACACACACACACACACACACACACACACACACACACACACACACACACACACACACACACACACACACACACACACACACACACACACACACACACACACACACACACACACACACACACACACACACACACACACACACACACACACACACACACACACACACACACACACACACACACACACACACACACACACACACACACACACACACACACACACACACACACACACACACACACACACACACACACACACACACACACACACACACACACACACACACACACACACACACACACACACACACACACACACACACACACACACACACACACACACACACACACACACACACACACACACACACACACACACACACACACACACACACACACACACACACACACACACACACACACACACACACACACACACACACACACACACACACACACACACACACACACACACACACACACACACACACACACACACACACACACACACACACACACACACACACACACACACACACACACACACACACACACACACACACACACACACACACACACACACACACACACACACACACACACACACACACACACACACACACACACACACACACACACACACACACACACACACACACACACACACACACACACACACACACACACACACACACACACACACACACACACACACACACACACACACACACACACACACACACACACACACACACACACACACACACACACACACACACACACACACACACACACACACACACACACACACACACACACACACACACACACACACACACACACACACACACACACACACACACACACACACACACACACACACACACACACACACACACACACACACACACACACACACACACACACACACACACACACACACACACACACACACACACACACACACACACACACACACACACACACACACACACACACACACACACACACACACACACACACACACACACACACACACACACACACACACACACACACACACACACACACACACACACACACACACACACACACACACACACACACACACACACACACACACACACACACACACACACACACACACACACACACACACACACACACACACACACACACACACACACACACACACACACACACACACACACACACACACACACACACACACACACACACACACACACACACACACACACACACACACACACACACACACACACACACACACACACACACACTTCTCAAATGTTGCAAATAAATAGCCATTGTAGCACCGATAAAGGTGTTGCAGGCCATAAAGGGAGCTGAGGGCCAAACAGCAACTGCAGTTCATTTGTGGTCAGATCTTACAGATTCTATTTAAAATCTCACTAATTATTAGTTAAAACTGAACTTTAAGACAGTAATCTAGAATTCTTATCATCCGTTGCTATTGTTGGTGTGCATCACATTCCAAGTAAACGCACATTGAGGCTTTAACAATATAAACTACGTTTTTATAATGCAACACCAGCCTCTACATCACAGCCAGTTACTGTCCGATTAGCGCAGTGGTTAGCGCGCTCACTTCACACCACTGCAACCCGGGTTCGATCCTCGGACCGGGAAGTATGTGAGATGGTACGGTGGTCGCCAGATCGGACAGGTGGGTTTTCTCCGGGTACTCCGGTTTCGCCCCACACGAATGACCACATATACGCTTTCATTCACGCCAACGAGAGTGATTAATATATAAATTGTTAGATCTTGCTTCGCAAACGTTGTAAAATAAGGACAAAATATTCATGACATTTCCGATTATCATTTCAGTGAAGTTGTTCTAGCCCTCTCTAAATACTTCCGGTGCCGACTGGAATACTTTAGAATGCACGTACACAAGCTGCAGGTTGAAATCAATAATAAAACAACAAGCACCATAATTGCCTATTTTACTGGA
Source organism: Archivesica marissinica (assembly GCA_014843695.1). NCBI lineage: Eukaryota > Metazoa > Mollusca > Bivalvia > Venerida > Vesicomyidae > Archivesica > Archivesica marissinica. The sequence goes on along the minus strand of CM026390.1, from coordinate 75,329,280 downwards.
GGAAATTAATCGTGTAAATATTGCTTAAATGGTTTCACCGGCATGCTTCAGGTATCGCTTCTGGCTGGTTTCCTGGTTATACCACAGTTACCATTTTCGCGTACTCGCCCTGGCGCCAGTGCCGCCATTTTGCAAAGGTTTCTAACTTCTCTTGAACCACTCTCTGTATTGTTCGGAAACTTCACATAATGTGGCCCCGTCCAATTACATGTCATCAAGCCAGTTTTATAACTCGGTCTCGTGATTATTCTCGTTCTTATATTAACAGTTGTGTTATACGTGTGAATTTTACGTTTATTTATCGTCGCTACCGGTTGCCCATATGAGCGACGCATCCTGAAGAGATTATTCATTTTAGATTTTTGGAGGATAGTGCAATGATACTGACAGAGATCCATTCCAGAGTCTCCTCTGGTTCTTTTACGTGCACGGTGTACAGCACCGACACGAGACCTCGGTTTAATGTCCCACCTGAAAGACTGTTAATTTTATTAGAGTCAGACGGGGGATCGAACCTGCGATCCCTAGATTACCAGTCCAGCATGTTACCAGATCCGTATGTGTGTCAGTAATGATGTATCATTTCATACTAGTATTGGCAAGTACGTGTTAACCACTGGACTACTGGCCGTCTGTCTCTTGCATATATAGCTAGATTTCTTTATTTATAGAGAGTGACCTAATTAGTTATAAACTAAGCCTCATTAACACCTTCACACTTTGCTTACTGAATGTCCTATGTATGAGACCAGTTCTATAAATCTATATTTCAACAACATTAGCCCATTTTCCATTTACAAAATGTTATTTCATGACGGCACATGCATAATTCACCAACGTTTCGGTTGTTCAATTCTATTGATATATCTAACATATGACTGTACGCTTGTTCAGTTCTGTGGGTATATCTAACACATGAATGTACGCTTGTTCAGTTATGTGGATATATCTAACACATGAATGTACGCTTGTTCAGTTCTGTGGGTATATCTAACACATGAATGTACGCTTGTTCAGTTCTGTGAATATATCTAACACATGAACTTGTACGCTTGTTCAGTTCTGTGAATATATCTAACACATGAATGTACGCTTGTTCAGTTCTGTGGATATATCTAACACATGAATGTACGCTTGTTCAGTTCTGTGAATATATCTAACACATGAATGTACGCTTGTTCAGTTATGTGGATATATCTAACACATGAATGTACGCTTGTTCAGTTATGTGGATATATCTAACACATATAACTGCTTGCTGCTTCAGTTCCATGTATATATCTAACACATATAACTGCTTGCTGCCTCAGTTCCATGTATATATCTAACACATATAACTGCTTGCTGCTTCAGTTCCATGGATATATCTAACACATATAACTGCTTGCTGCTTCAGTTCCATGTATATATCTAACACATATAACTGCTTGCTGCCTCAGTTCCATGTATATATCTAACACATATAACTGCTTGCTTCCTCAGTTCCATGCATATATCTAACACATATAACTGCTTCAGTTCCATGTATATATCTAACACATATAACTGCTTACTGCCTCAGTTCAATTGCTATCTCTAACAACTATGACTGCTTGCTCTTTCAGTTCAATGGATATATCTAACATATATGACTGCTTGCTCTTTCAGTTCCATGGATATCTCTATTGACATCGACAACGTAGACGACGACAAGAAATATTGATCCAGCAGAGATTTCGTGAACACTTGTCATCTCCCCTTGCTCAAATATTATTGCTAGCACAGGAAAAAGTGTTGATCAAAACTCAATGTTTATTGGTTGATCAAAACCTGCATCACATGTCAACAATCCAAGTTTAAGTGGTTTATTTTGTGTCTCATAGTAGTCAATGTGTGTGTCTGTGTTGTAATGGACGTGTTTGTCTAGATAATGTTGTCATCTTATGATAGTAATTGAAATGCTATTTCGGTGCATTCCGTCAGACATAATTATACTTAAATGTGATAATGCTGCATGATGCCGTGTGCGTATTACATGACGTGTTTGACAGTGCAGCATGACGCCAGACGTGTGACGGTTCTCTAGAACACAAAGCGATTGACAATACAGAACACCGTGCTAAATGTGACAGGGTGTCTCATGCACAACAACGCGTTACAGTGATGCAGCGCGTGTGAGGGCGTTTCAGGACGCCAAGTATGTGATGATACTGCAAGACGCCAGACGTGTGACAGTTCTCCAGAACACCAAGAGATTGACAATACAGAACACCGTCCTAAATGTGACAGGGTGACTCATGCACAACAGCACGCTACAAGGATGTAGCGCGTGTGAGGGCGTTTCAGGACGCCAAGTATGTGATGATACTGCAAGACGCTAAAGGTGTGATAGTGCTGCAGGACACTAAGTGTGTGATAGTGCTGCAGGACACTAAGTGTGTGATAGTGCTGCAGGACACCAAGTATGTGATAATACTGCAAGACGCTAAAGGTGTGATAGTGCTGCAGGACACTAAGTGTGTGATAGTGCTGCAGGACACTAAGTGTGTGATAGTGCTGCAGGACACTAAGTGTGTGATAGTGCTGCAGGACACTAAGTGTGTGATAGTGCTGCAGGACACTAAGTGTGTGATAGTGCTGCAGGACACTAAGTGTGTGATAGTGACGCGGTAGTGCTACGTACCACTGTGTGTGACATCGCTGTAGAACGCCGCGTTAGTGTTGGAGAACTCCCTACAACAGTGTTGCAGGACGACGCCGTATATACATACTATATATGTAATAATAACAATCAAATAGTTATTTAATGAAATAATTCATTTAAACAGCAAACTAATTCAACCTATTATGAGTTCATTAGCGTATAAATACAAGAAATAACGCAATGAAATAGTTGTAAACAGTGTTTAAAACTTTATTTACAGCGATTGCGAAACAAGTCTTAACAACTTATATTAATCAAATCTCGTTGGCGCGGATGAAAGCGTAAATGTGATCATTCTCGTGGGAGGAAACCGGAGTACCCGGAGAAAACCCAACAGTCCGATCTGGCTACCACCGAAGTACCATCTCACATACTTCCCGGTCAGAGGATCGAACACGGGTTGCATTGGTGAGAAACAAGTGCCCGATAATACAGACATAATGGTTTTATAAGTTCAAGAAACGAAGAACTAAAAATTATATTACATTTACAATTATCGTTTACCAACCTTGCTTAGCGGTATCTTCTTCGCTCCACTATATATATATATATATATATATATATATATATATATATAACATTTATTAACTTTTAAAATGTGGAACAGAATTGGCTGTTTAATAATAATAATAATAATAAAGACTTTATTTAACTAGAGTACTCATTTAACAAAAGTTAATCTACCATGAGGCCCTCAAATTTACATTATATTGTTTAGGAGCTTCGAAATATATGTGAAGATTTTCTCCATTTTTTAGTTCAAACATCTACTGTAAATCAGAGTGACTCATGAAGATAATATACATACTGTACTCGGCCACTGAGTGTTCTAAATATAAGTTATGCTTGTTGGTAATTACCCCTATCGGAAATGGTCATCTCAGTTTGAAAACAAGAGTGTTTGGTGTTGGTTATTGTGGGGGTTTAAAGTCCCCATAAGAGCTTAGTTTATATAGCGACCCTTCGGCTATTATTGGTGGAGGGGGCTGCCGACTGCACCTCCGATGAGTAGTCCCCATAAGAGCTTAGTTTATATAGCGACCCTTCGGCTATTATTGGTGGAGGGGGCTGCCGACTGCACCTCCGATGAGTAGTCCCCATAAGAGTTTAGTTTATATAGCGACCCTTCGGCTATTATTGGTGGAGGAGGCTGCCGACTGCTCCTCCGATGAGTAGTTCAGACACTGACAAGCACCCGGATAGAACCACCTACCCTCCGCAAGCCAGAGAAGATAAGATACATTTTATTTTGAGTTGACAAGATAGCAACAGTACAACACAAGCTTTTGAACCGACTATAATGGCTGAAAGTTTCTTGCATGGGATGGGATTCTAGCCTACGGCGTTGATTGGCAAGTGATTTTAAGTCAGCAACCGTAAGCACTCGTCCACGGATGTCCCCTAGAAGAAAGAATGAAGAAATCGTTGTCAATAATAAGCGTGCAAGCTGAGTTTGTAATCTAACTGTTTTATTGTATTACCGTTTCCCAAAATAATACACATGTATGTAGACGGTATGGAATAAACTATAAGCATAAACCGATATCTTTCGAATATTTATATAGCATTTTTGACACGAGAAAATATGCATAACAAGGAATTACAGTTGTTTGGAACATGAGCAATGTGTAAGTTCCAAGTCAGCTTACTTATTATCTGTATATATTATGTTATGTACATACCCATAGGTTTATCGTCAAACTTACATGTTATTACCTAGTGTTTCAGTTGAAGAATTAGTATATAACATCTGCATAAATATGACTGAATTTTAATATGTATTGCATGGATAGACATCGGATAAAAACTACACTATTGTTCAACAGTTTGAATATCAATTGTGAAAGAAGTCGGGATAATATTTATATATTGACTAGTAACTGAAATGCTAATGGCATCGTTGTGAGAAGGGCCAATCATTTATAAAGAAAGTATATGTTGATTGTTCCTACAGTCATTTTTATACTGGTGTAACCTTTTATCCTGATAGCAGACCTCATTTGCAGAAGCTATATTCCCATTTGTGATTGTAAATAATTAGTTATATACATGCACATTTACACAATTATGTGCCCCTTTGGGGCCCCATCTCCGGGGGAATCAGGGCATTTCGTGATTGTCTCCTGGCCTATTATTTACAAGCAAGTTCTAAACTACCACAATGCCAAAGTTGGTGCTTTTTACACCCTCTGAACAGTCATGGTCCTTATCTACTACACTATAGTAATATATATACACATAGGGTACTCTCTATGTCCAAATTATCGGCTTAAAAGCCTTTTTCAAGGAAGGTTTTAAACAGCAACTCATTTTCCATCAGCTTGTTCAATGGATATAGAGAGTACCACATATATCCATTAATTTTATAAAGAGCAAAAACAACAAGGAGCCTATTGCAGATCCCTGGCGAACACCTCGTTTACACTTTATTTAACCGTGTTCTATCATTACGATTAAAACAAAGACATTCTGTAGCTATCTAGTTGGTAGACTTTCTTCAGGTATGATGATGTTATGATTGTCCAGATCATGGGGGAGTATGCCTAACAGTTCGCTGTTGTCTATTAGTACTGTAGTTATTCAGTCGTCTATGATTTTGGTTAGTGCCGTCTGATGTGAATATTTTGACCTAAAGTCAGATTGATTGAGGCAAAATATATTATTGTCCTCGAGGTATAGAGGATATTTGAAAATAGTAGTTTAAAATAGGATTTTATTTCATCGGGTGATCACAGAAATTTGTATTTCAGGAAAAACTCAGTATTTCAGTGATCACGAGATGAAATAAAATCCTATCTTACACTACTAAACACAAATCTTATTTTTGTTTTATGGTTTCCAATGAGTTTTGGCTAATATATTTTTATCCACATTTATACATTATACTGCCCCTGTCGGGAACCTCCTCCTATTTCAATTGTAGACAAAACCATACAATCACGTATGTCGAATTTGAAAACGACAGAAAAATCAAATAAGAATATACTATTTTTACCTAACTCTTCTCTATTGTGAGAAAATAGATAAGAAATATACAAATGTGCATGCAGCCATGGATGAATACGAAACACAAGCAGGGGCAAAGAAAATGCCATCTTCCACTGTTTCAAAACAGTCAAAGATAGCATTTTCTTTCATTGAAAAATTTCTATCATTCATTGGAAAACATGAAAGATACTATTGTATATGCATGTTTACATGTTGTTCTCAAATATATGATATAGTCGGAAGAATTAAAATCGGCCTATTGTTCGATATATCTTCTTTTGATCCATTGGTTGTGTATGAAGACGACATTTGCTTGTTTAAATTAACAAGTCGCCCGTATTGATTCACAATTAATTATATTCGCATTAAATAGTTTGTAAGAACAGTGGCTCTCACCGACGCATACGTTTTCGAGTATCTGGCTACAATTTACATCTACATTTTGAAATGTCAATGGACTGAAGGTAATATTAAATGACGATAGTGAACAGAGCATTTCTCACAAGGTTACACGAATTTGATTAACTATCAGGCCCGTAGCCACACTGAGGCACGCCGGGGCAGTTACCTCGGTTACGATTTCCCCGTCTGACCCTAATAAAATTAACAGTCTTTCAGATGGGACGTTAAACCGAGGTATCGTGTCGGTGCTTTACACCGTGCACGTAAAAGAACCATAGGAGAATCTGGAATGGGTCTCTGTCTGTATCATTGCACTATCCTCCAAAATCTAAAATAACTAATCTCTTCAGGAGGCGTCGCTCATATGGGCAACCGGTAGCGACGATAAATAAACGTAAAAAGAAAAGTAATTCAACCCTTCCAGTATCTGGAGCATAGAATCATAATACACTGTCCTGAATATGTGGTATACTGAAACCGGTCACAAGCTGTTTAAGGGGCACTGTATTATATATATATATATATATATATATATATATATATATATATATATATATATAATATTATAATATTTATGGGACATCACATGTACAAACAAAATTGTCCTAAGCTTTATGAAGAAGAAGAAGAAGAAGAAGAAGAAGAAGAAGAATGCTTTATTAAGACTTAAACTTTACAGTTTCTCGTCTGTAACATTTAAACATATTTACAATATATATAGTACAATAGTATGATATATGCAATCATGATGAGGATGGACAAATGATGTAATGATTATGGACATACATGGAAAAATAATGACAATGTCATGAAGGATTATAGACTATGAAAAACATGATCATGATTGTATTAAGAGTGTAGGGAGTATTCAACTGGTAATTCATATATCCTAAACAAGTGAATTACGAAGGGATAAAGCTTCATGAATATATTTACTAAAGTTAACCAGCTCTGGGGAATTGTCACATTGAAATATTTGCAATAATTTGAACATACTTGGTCGATTAGAATATAAACGTTTAATATATTTTTTTCTTAATGTACTATACACCTCACATTTAAACATGAAATGAAACTCATCTTCCACGTTGTTTGTATTACACAATAAACATAGCCTTTCGTTTTGATCAATACGGTTTCTACCATATCTGTCAGTTTCAATCCGTAAGTTGTGCGCTGATAGTCTCAATTTTGTAAATGCAATTCTTAATTTTCTGCTTAGTATTATATCTAAGTACGATTCGTAACCAAAATTAATCTTTACATTTTTATATAATGTAAGTACCTTATTTATTCGAAGATCAGCTTGTGAAATCTGCAGAAAATCATCTATAATCCTTTGTTTAAATTCAAAATAAACTGAGTGTGGTCGATGGCACGCATGTACGCGCATATTATTATTCTAAGAAATACCTTTGGTCTGATCATTAATTGATTATCCTGTTTGATAGCTCTCTCCATCCTCAGGAAAAACGTCACAGTTAAAAACAGCTATTCATTATATCGACGTCATATCAACATTCAATACTTCCTTGATTGCAAGGTTTTATTTCGCACAAACACGATTCAATTTTACGTTCGATTAGTTAGTAAATTACTAGTCGTAATCTCCAATGTTAACGCATCCGTCATGATGGAATGTTTTGTGTGTATTCAGTATAAAACACAAGGCGCTTCATGAAATATGAAACAAGGCGCTACATGATGTATGCAATACCTAAATAGGAAACAAGGCGCTACATGGTGTATGCAATACCTAAATATGGAACAAGGCGCTACATGATGTCTGCAATACCTAACTATGGAACAAGGCGCTCATGTGTATGCAATACCTAAATATGGAACAAGGCGCTACATGGTGTATGTAATACCTAAATATGGAACAAATGCGCTACATGGTGTATACAATACCTAAATATGGAACAAGGCGCTACATGGTGTATGCAATACCTAAATATGAAACAAGGCGCTACATGGTGTATGCAATACCTAAATATGGAACAAGGCGCTACATGGTGTATGCAATATCTAAATATGGAACAAGGCGCTACATGGTGTATGCAATACCTAAATATGGAACAAGGCGCTACATGGTGTATGCAATACCTAAATATGGAACAAGGTGCATGCAATACCTAAATGTGAAACAAGGCGCTACATTGTGCATGCAATACCTAAATATGGAACAAGGTGCATGCAATACCTAAATATGGAACATGGCGCTACATGGTGTATGCAATACCTAAATATGAAGCAAGGCGCTACATGGTGTATGCAATACCTAAATATGAAACAAGGCGCTACATGGTGTATGCAATACCTAAATATGAAACAAGGCGCTACATGGTGTATGCAATACCTAAATATGAAACAAGGCGCTACATGGTGCATGCAATACCTAAATATGAAACAAGGCGCTACATGGTGCATGCAATACCTAAATATGGAACAAAGCGCTACATGATGTATGTATGTAATAACTAAATATGAAACAAGGTGTTACATGGTGCATGCAATACCTAAATATGAAACAAGGCGCTACATGGTGTATGCAATACCTAAATATGAAACAAGGCGCTACATGGTGTATACAATACCTAAATATGAAACATGGCGCTACATGGTGTAGGCAATATCTAAATATGAAACAAGGCGCTATATGGTGCATGCAATACCTAAATATGGAACAAGGCGCTACATGATGTATGTATGTAATAGCTAAATATGAAACAAGGTGCTACATGGTGCATGCAATACCTAAATATGGAACAAGGCGCTACATGGTGCATGCAATACCTAAATATGAAACAAGGCGCTACATGGTGCATGCAATACCTAAATATGAAACAAGGCGCTACATGGTGTATTCAATACCTAAATATGAAACAAGGCGCTACATGGTGTATGCAATACCTAAATATGAAACAAGGCGCTACATGGTGCATGCAATACCTAAATATGAAACAAGGCGCTACATGGTGCATGCAATATCTAAATATGAAACAAGGCGCTACATGGTGTATTCAATACCTAAATATGAAACAAGGCGCTACATGGTGTATGCAATACCTAAATATGAAACAATGCGCTACATGGTGCATACAATACCTAAATATGAAACAAGGCGCTACATGGTGTATGCAATACCTAAATATGGAACAAGGCGCTACATGGTGTATGTAATACCTAAATATGGAACAAGGCGCTACATGGTGTATGTAATACCTAATATGAAACAAGGCGCTACATGGTGTATGCAATACCTAAATATGAAACAAGGTGCATGCAATACCTAAATGTGAAACAAGGCGCTACATGGTGCATGAAATACCTAAATGTGAAGCATTGCGCTACAAGGTGCATGCAATATCTAAATATGAAACAAGGCGCTACATGGTGTATGTAATACCTAAATATGGAACAAGGCGCTAAATGGTGTATACAATACCTAAATATGGAACAAGGCGCTACATGGTGTATGCAATACCTAAATATGGAACAAGGCGCTACATGGTGTATGTAATACCTAAATATGGAACAAGGCGCTAAATGGTGTATGTAATACCTAAATATGAAACAAGGCGCTACATGGTGTATGCAATACCTAAATATGAAGCAAGGTGCATGCAATACCTAAATGTGAAACAAGGCGCTACATGGTGCATGCAATACCTAAATGTGAAGCATGGCGCTACATGGTGTATGCAATACCTAAATATGAAACATGTCGCTACATGATATATGCAATACCTAAATATGGAACAAGGCGCTACATGGTGTATGTAATACCTAAATATGGAACAAGGCGCTACATGGTGTATGCAATACCTAAATATGAACAAGGCTATACATGGTGCATGTAATACCTAAATATGAAACAAGGCGCTACATGGTGTATGTAATACCTAAATATGAAACAAGGTGCATGCAATACCTAAATATGAAACAAGGCGCTACATGGTGTATGCAATACATAAATATGAAACAAGGCGCTATATGGTGTATGCATTACATAAATATGAAACAAGGCACTGCACGATGTATGCAATACCTAAATATGGTCCAAGGCGCTACATGGTGTATGCAATACCTAAATATGAAACATGTCGCTACATGATGTATGCAATACCTAAATATGGTCCAAGGCGCTACATGGTGTATGCAATACCTAAATATGAAACATGTCGCTACATGATGTATGCAATACCTAAATATGAAACAAGGCGCTACATGGTGTATGCGATACTATGTACATAACTATGAAAAACAAGGCGCTATGTGATGTACGTGGTGTATGAATAATCTAAATGCGAAGAACATGATGTACGTGTGTTCTAAATGTTTAACAATGCTCTACATGATGTACGTGTGTTCTAAATGTTTAGCAATGCGCTACATGATGTGCGTGTGTTCTAAATGTTTAACAATGCGCTACATGATGTACGTGTGTTCTAAATGTTTAACAATGCGCTACATGATGTACGTGCGTTCTAAATGTGTATCAATGCGCTACATGATGTACGTGCGTTCTAAATATTTATCAATGCGCTACATGATGTACGTGTGTTCTAAATGTTTAACAATGCGCTACCTGATGTACGTGTGTTCTAAATGTTTAACAATGAGCTACATGATGTACGTGCGTTCTAAATGTTTATCAATGCGCTACATGATGTACGTGCGTTCTAAATGTTTATCAATGCACTACATGATGTACGTGTGTTCTAAATGTTTAACAATGCGCTACATGATGTACGTGTGTTCTAAATGTTTAACAATGCGCTACATGATGTACGTGTGTTATAAATGTTTATCAATGCGCTACATGATGTACGTGTGTTCTAAATGTTTAACAATGCGCTACATGGTGTGCGTGTGTTCTAATTGTTTAACAATGCGCTACATGATTATGTATATTCTAAATGTGAAACAATGCGCTACATGATGTATGTATATTCTAAACATGAAACAAATGGCTACATGATGTATGTATATTCTAAACATGAAACAAAGCGTTACATGGTGTATGTATGAAACACTGAGCTATGTGATGCTATGTGTATGAAATGCGGCTGTACATGATGTATGCATGCTGTGTGTATGGAATGTGGCTGTACATGATGTATGCATGCTGTGTGTATGGAATGTGGCTGTACATGATGCATGCATGCTGTGTGTATGGAATGTGGCTGTACATGATGCATGCATGCTGTGTGTATGGAATGTGGCTGTACATGATGCATGCATGCTGTGTGTATGGAATGTGGCTGTACATGATGCATGCATGCTGTGTGTATGGAATGTGGCTGTACATGATGTATGCATGCTGTGTGTATGGAATGTGGCTGTACATGATGCATGCATGCTGTGTGTATGGAATGTGGCTGTACATGATGCATGCATGCTGTGTGTATGCATTGCAGCTGTACATGATGCATGCATGCTGAGTGTATGAAATGCGGCTGTACATGATGTATGCATGCTATGTGTATGAAATGCGGCTGTACATGATGTATGCATGCTATGTGTATGAAATGCGGCTGTACATGATGTATGCATGCTATGTGTATGAAATGCGGCTGTACATGATGTATGCATGCTATGTGTATGAAATGCAGCTGCACATGATGTATGCATGCTGTGTGTATGCATTGCAGCTGTACATGATGCATGCTGAGTGTATGAAATGCGGCTGTACATGATGTATGCATGCTGTGTGTATGCATTGCAGCTGTACATGATGCATGCTGAGTGTATGAAATGCGGCTGTACATGATGCATGCTATGTGTATGAAATGCGGCTGTACATGATGTATGTATGATATGTGTATGCATTGCGGCTGTACGTGATGTATGCATGCTGTGTGTATGAAATGCAGCTGTACAAGATGTGTGCATGCTATGTGTATGGAATGGAGCTGTACATGATGTATGCATGATGTGTGTATGGAATGGAGCTGTACATGATGTAGGTATGCTATGTGTATGCATTGCAGCTGTAAATGATGTATGCATGATGTGTGTATGGAATGTGGCTGTACATGATGCATGCTATGTGTATGAAATGTGGCTGTACATGATGTATGCATGCTGTGTGTATGAAATGCGGCTGTACATGATGTATGTATGCTGTGTGTATGTAATGTGGCTGTACATGATGCATGCTGTGTGTATGAAATGCGGCTGTACATGATGTATGTATGCTGTGTGTATGGAATGTGGCTGTACATGATGTATGCATGCTGTGTGTATGGAATGGAGCTGTACATGATGTATGCATGCTGTGTGCATGAAATGCGGCTGTACATGATGTATGTATGCTGTGTGTATGCATTGCGGCTGTACATGATGTATGTATGATATGTGTATGCATTGCAGCTGTACATGATGTATGCATGCTGTGTGTATGCATTGCAGCTGTACATGATGTATGCATGCTGTGTGTATGGAATGTGGCTGTACATGATGCATGCTATGTGTATGGAATGTGGCTGTACATGATGTATGCATGCTGTGTGTATGGACTGTGGCTGTACATGATGCATGCTATGTGTATGAAATGTGGCTGTACATGATGTATGTATGCTGTGTGTATGGAATGTGGCTGTACATGATGCATGCTATTTGTATGAAATGTGGCTGTACATGATGTATGCATGCTGTGTGTATGAAATGCGGCTGTACATGATGTATGCATGCTGTGTGTATGGAATGTGGCTGTACATGATGTATGCATGCTGTGTGTATGGAATGTGGCTGTACATGATGTATGCATGCTGTGTGTATGGAATGTTGCTGTACATGATGTATGCATGCTGTGTGTATGGAATGCAGCTGTACATGATGTATGCATGCTGTGTGTATGAAATGCGGCTGTACATGATGTATGTATGCTGTGTGTATGCATTGCGGCTGTACATGATGTATGCATGCTGTGTGTATGGAATGTGGCTGTACATGATGTATGCATGCTGTGTGTATGGAATGTGGCTGTACATGATGTATGCATGCTGTGTGTATGAAATGCGGCTGTACATGATGTATGTATGCTGTGTGTATGCATTGCGGCTGTACATGATGTATGTATGCTGTGTGTATGCATTGCAGCTGTACATGATGTATGCATGCTGTGTGTATGGAATGTGGCTGTACATGATGTATGCATGCTATGTGTATGAAATTCGGCTGTACATGATGCATGCTATGTGTATTAAATGCGGCTGTACATGATGTATGCATGATTTGTGTATGCATTGCAGCTGTACATGATGTATGCATGCTATGTGTATGAAATGGAGTTGTACATTATGTATGCATGAAGCATGACATGACAGCGCTGAGCACCATTCACGTTTTTAAAAGGTATGTTTAAGTTCAATGTGTACATTATGTTGAAAACACATGTGTAGATAATTTCTAAATTTTGTGAATATTTTATTTCAAAATATAATGGTTGCACTGATGAACATGGTTAGTGTGCTTCTATTGATATTATCGTTCCCCCCCCCCAGCTGTTTGTGGTGAAGGAAGACCCCCAGTGCCCCTCCGAGTAGTACTTTAGGCACGGGCGGGTACCTAGGTAGAACCACCTACCGTGCGCAAGCCAACTGCATAGCTTTCTCACTTGAAATAATCCAGCACCCACAGTGTGATTATAATTATACAGATGTAAGGGACAAGTGAGTTGGAGTCACAGTCCGTAACAGCTCGACTACGGAGACCACATGGCAGTTAGATAATAACTAATGTTGTCGGAACTTGTGGCACACCCTTGCCTGGGAGCAGGCGTTGATATAGTTTGCCTGGTCAGTCATATAAATATATTTTAATACCAAGATCATTAATTTGGGCCGTATTGAGCTTCGGATAATGTCATTTTGCCAGAAGTAAATTGGTGAAAAATCGACACAGGCTAGGCACACCCATATGCTACGTACTTTTACAATCTTTTTAATGTTTATATGTAAATAATGCAATAAATTATTATTAATCTAATCTTCCATTTTAACGTTTGTAAGCTTCCATTGATACTATATTTCTCAGCAAATAGTTTGTAAGAACATGGGCTATCACCGACGCATACGTTTTCGAGTATCTTGATATCATCATGTGTGTCTGACGTGGGACTTCTTTCTAGACCTGACCACATTTCACTATTGCAGGGTAATATTTCAGTTGAGGGGGTGTGAGGGGATGTGGGTAGGGGGTGGGGGTATTCCATAATACACGATTTAACTTATTACCAAGTTTAAGATTGCATCATTCTTCATTGACGGGATATGCATTATTAGCGTCATATCACATTTAATTCTCACGGACTTACGGTGCTCACGTTACATAAATAGCTTGGAATTATGGATATCCATATATCGAATTATTGATAACCAAAACTCGAATTAGGGATAGCCATAAACACTGAATAAATACCAAAACGGTGCCCCATATATATATATATATATATATATATATATATATATATGGAATTGTCTAGCAGAGTAGAAAATGGGGAATGAGACAATTAATGACAATAAATCATTATAACAATGTGTAGATATGACTTATGGGGGGTATCTTAAAAATAAGTATGAAATCAACTTAAAAACAGCCAGTAACTATAGCAATGTACAAATGTGCTAAAGAATGTGTGCAATATCATCTGAAGTAATAATAGTAGAAAATTGTAATTGATTATTCGGTTGCTAAGTGGACTGATTTTATATGCATCCAGTTGTAACAAAATTGTTTTAATCGATTGCGAAGCAAGTTTTAACAACTTATAGTAATCACTCCGGTTGGCGCGGATGAAAGCGTAAATGTGGTCATTCGTGTGGGAGGAAACCGGACTACCCGGAGAAAACCCACCTGTCCGATCTGGGGACCACCGTACCATCTCACATACTTCCCGGTCCGAGTATCGAACCAGGGTTGCATTGGTGAGAAGCGAGCGCGCTAACCACTGCGCTAATCTGACAGCCGTAAAGTTGTAGAGGTGGAAGCTGTACGAGATGCTATCGTTCCATACCAAAAGTCTATTCGTGCATTTCTATTACCTCCTTTGGTCGATAAAGTCCGATTTATCTCGAAATATGTATTGGTCCCGTTAGTTTAAATCCATTGTTTTACTGTTATCCTCTTACGGGATATTGCGGTATAATAAATGTGATTTTCTCAAAATCGGGATAAATTAAATGATTACAAATATTACGGTAAAGTATCTATTGGATATACTTATGGATGTCTGTGGAGATTTAATAATATAATACTCATCAGATGAGAAAACGGATGAAAATGAATAGCATGTGGTGCAAATGAAACAGCGATAAAAACAGAGGAAATCAATTAAGAGGATCTATCTACTTTGAGGAGTATTCAGGGGCAGTAACTGACTAATGTCTCTCATTGGCTCATGAGTTCGTGTGTATAGTTTAAGCAGTCTTCCACTATATCGGGTGACAGAACGGTTGTAGCGGCGCTAACGTTGCATCATATCCCAGCTGTTGTCCGTCGGGTTCGTGGTTGTAGCGGCGCTAACGTTGCATCATATCCCAGCTGTTGTCCGTCGAGGTTCCTGACTGTAGCGGCGCTAACGTTGCATCATATCCCAGCTTTTGTCCGTCGAGGTTCACGGCTGTAGCGGGCGCTAACGTTGCATCATATCCCAGCTTTTGTCCGTCGAGGTTCACGGCTGTAGCGGGCGCTAACGTTGCATCATATCCCAGCTTTTGTCCGTCGAGGTTCACGGCTGTAGCGGGCGCTAACGTTGCATCATATCCCAGCTTTTGTCCGTCGAGGTTCACGGCTGTAGCGGGCGCTAACGTTGCATCATATCCCAGCTTTTGTCCGTCGAGGTTCACGGTTGTAGCGGGCGCTAACGTTGCATCATATCCCAGCTTTTGTCCGTCGAGGTTCACGGCTGTAGCGGGCGCTAACGTTGCATCATATACCAGCTGTTGTCCGTCGAGGTTCACGGCTGTAGCGGCGCTAACGTTGCATCATATCCCGGCTTTTGTCCGTCGAGGTTCACGGCTGTAGCGGGCGCTAACGTTGCATCATATCCCAGCTTTTGTCCGTCGAGGTTCGTGGCTGTAGCGGCGCTAACGTTGAATCATATCCCAGCTCTTGTCCTTCGAGGTTCACGGTTGTAGCGGGCGCTAACGTTACATCATATCCCAGCTTTTGTCCGTCGAGGTTCTCTCCCTTATATCATTGTCTTTAAATTGGTTGAGATCAAACCGTAGTTCTACTATGACTGACGTTTTGCCATGTTCTGCTGTGTGTGTCGCTTAACGGTCCGTACGTGATATGCTTACTGATATATTCGCCAAAACAGCCATCACTTTAGATTATTTAATAAATATTACAACGCTAACATTGTTCACTTTTGTGGCGACTCCGTACGTAAAGCATAACGTTATAAGCAAACAAGAATAACGTACAGACGTCAAAATCTTCTTGATCATACGCGTATCAAAGAACGTCAGAAGTCACGACGTCAATTGTAAACGTCACTATTGCCAAAGAAACGTTTACGTCGCGCTAGTGCTGACAGGGAGGAAGTATGGAGGTTTCTTCAATAACAATATCGTTTTAGAATTGCACGTTCATATGATATAGCTATAAAAGAGGTATCTGATTAGGTATGCGTACTTATAGTATCTCGAAGGAGGATTTGAGCGGAAAGACTATTCTTAATTCGGAGAAACATGACGTGTTGTATTCCAAGGCGCGAAATTGTTTGATGAACAAAAGACAGACTAAACGGCCATCGTTCATACTCA
The DNA here is from genome assembly GCA_014843695.1 of Archivesica marissinica. Classification (NCBI taxonomy): domain Eukaryota; kingdom Metazoa; phylum Mollusca; class Bivalvia; order Venerida; family Vesicomyidae; genus Archivesica; species Archivesica marissinica. The sequence goes on along the minus strand of CM026390.1, from coordinate 75,312,429 downwards.
ATCCGTTCCTTGAAAAGACCCATGACAATATCGACCTTGAGAACTTCCTGCCACGAGAGAGCAAATTCATACAGCCATCGGAGTCCCTTGTTGTCTGTGAGAACTTCCATAGCGACAATCCAGTCGACACCAGGAAATTGACAATAGGTATGAAATCAAATCCTTTATACATTTAACTGTGTGTTCTGTGTTTATTTATCGTCGCTATCGGTTGCCCATATGAGCGACGCCTCGTGAAGAGCTTAGTCATTTTAGATGTTGGAGGATAGTGCAGTGATACAGACAGAGACACATTCCAGACTCTCCTCTTGTTAGTTTACGTACACGGTGTAAAGCACCGACATGAAACCTCGGTTTAAAGTCCCATCTGAAAGACTGTTAATATTATTACGGTCGGGTGGCGATCGAACCTGCGATCCCTGGATTTGCAGTCCAACGTGTTAACCATTGGACTACTGACACGTCTAATACATGTAAATGTTCGTGATGATGATACTTTGCTTCAAGGATAGGATTCGGGAAGTACTGATGTCCATAAGAGGTGTCTCATAAGTCAGAAATGACTGGCCCTTTCAATAGTGGTGACGGTGTTCGCCGGATCGAACAGATGGGGTACTCCGGTTTCCTCCCACACGAATGACCACATTTACGCTTTCATTCGCGCCAACGAGAGTGATTAATATAAGTTGTTAGAACTTGCTTCGCAATCGTTGCAAAATAAATAAATTTTAAACACGTAATCCACTCGGATGAAGACCGCAATTGACTATATTCAAGTAAGTTCCACGTAGCCTCAGACTAGCTTCGTGAATATTGTCATAACAGATATTTGTCACAAATTATACACAAGTGTATATATTGAGTGCCCTCCAATTCGTGTTCCGTGGTGATTTTAAAAGTCGCCTTTGGATTCATTAAACACAATGACTGCACATTTAACAGCATGACATTCCAATATCCATTTCCTGGAGCGGGTAGGGCCGTAACTAATGTTGCTAGAACTTGTGGCCCGACCCGCTTGCCATTCTTTCATTTGTCGTGTTTTATATTCGCATGTATATGTAAAACGAATAGAGCAATGAACTATGATTAAACTAGAGCATATTTGAATCATTGATTCCCGTTCCTGGAATATGAAATTAACACCATGTCATCGGCGACTGTTGGACAAGACACATTCATGTTGTAAATACAAATACCACAGCTAGAGTGCTCAATTCCCTCAATCACACGGTTAATGAATAAAAGGTACAGGGACGGAAACTCTTAACCACCCTGTTTAACACCGTTTTAATATTAAACCACGACTAGATGAGCGACCGATTTCCAATGCATCATGTCACATTCGAGTAAAAGCTTTAAAAGTTTTAAAGGAAGGGATGTCCATTCCATCTTGACAGACGGATCTATAGTCCAGTGGTAACACAGGTTCGATCCCCCGTCTGACCCTAATAAAATTAACAATCTCTCAGATGGGACGTTAAACCGATGTCTCGTGTCGGTGCTTTACATTGTGCACGTAAAAGAACCAGAGGAGACTCTGGAATGGGTCCCTGTCTGTATCATTACACTATCCTTCAAAAATCAAAAATGACTAATCTCTTCAGGAGCCATCGCTCATATGGACAACAGGTAGCCACGATAAATAAATGTAAAACACACACACACACAACGTTGTCCCCAACAACCGCCATAGTTACAGAGCTTTAATGTGGAACAAGGTCAGTATGTATGCCCCAATCCACCACAATTGTAACAAAGTATGAAATCACCACTTATGTCCCCCAACAAACGCCATAGTTACATATCTTTAATGTGGAACAATGTCATTATTCATGTCCCCATCAACCACCATAGTCACAGATCTTTAATGTATACCGTACTTAATTAGTATTTAAATCTCGGAACAGTGTACATATGCTAAGGTCAATATCATGAAACAAAATGTTTGACTGTGTTTTGTTTAACAAGATGATATTAACAGTGGCTATCTGTTTTGCTTAACAAGATGATATTAACATTGACTATCTGTTGTGCTTAACAAGATGATATTAACATTGACTATATATGTGTTTTGTTTAACAAGATGATATTAACATTGACTGTGTTTTGTTTAACAAGATGATATTAACATTGACTATCTGTTTTGCTTAACAAGATGATATTAACATTGACTATCTGTTGTGTTTAACAAGATGATATTAACATTGACTATCTGTTTTGCTTAACAAGATGATATTAACATTGACTGTGTTTTGTTTAACAAGATGATATTAACATTGACTATATATGTGTTTTGTTTAACAAGATGATATTAACAGTGGCTATCTGTTTTGCTTAACAAGATGATATTAACATTGACTATCTGTTGTGTTTAACAAGATGATATTAACATTGACTATCTGTTTTGCTTAACAAGATGATATTAACATTGACTGTGTTTTGTTTAACAAGATGATATTAACATTGACTATATATGTGTTTTGTTTAACAAGATGATATTAACAGTGGCTATCTGTTTTGCTTAACAAGATGATATTAACATTGACTATCTGTTGTGTTTAACAAGATGATATTAACATTGACTATATATGTGTTTTGTTTAACAAGATGATATTAACATTGACTGTGTTTTGTTTAACAAGATGATATTAACATTGACTATCTGTTTTGTTTAACAAGATGATATTAACATTGACTATCTGTTTTGCTTAACAAGCAAACTTTGTATTGCCTTGACACAAAAAAACCCGTTATAGGTTGCATAATGACATTGTGATGACGTTGTTTTCAGGCAGTTTCTTCTCGTACCTTCACTCGGATAAGTGGAGCAAGGGCTGCTCAATCCGTGTATTAAAGGGGCAGCTCCTGGACCAGCTCCTTATTGGACTGTATCGTCTTGAGAGAGAAGGGGTCGCAGTGCGACATACCACATACGCCTTTGCCAGGAACAACGAGCCATGGACCGTGCGCTACAGATCGGTTAAGCAGAATGTAAGTACTGTGTTTGTCTGAATTCTAGAAAACGGATTTTTGGAATATGTAGGGGTTCCTTCCATTACTAAATTCATAAGTATGTCGTATCAGTGAGGTTGGATAGAACTGCGGAAGATACTTCACATAAGTATGTCGTATCAGTGAGGTTGGATAGAACTGCGGAAGATACTTCACATAAGTATGTCGTATCAGTGAGGTTGGATAGAACTGCGGAAGATACTTCACAGTTTAATGCACTTCCCCAGTATACACTCACTACTTGATTATAAATGTTCGCCGGCTTAACCCATTCCCACATAGAAGCGGCACTAGTGTGTATGCTTGTGTGCGGTAAAGGTTTAACAAATTTCCGCATTGAGTTTAATATTTTATACCTAAATATGTCACGTACAAACTACTATATTAGTACCTATTTTAGTGATATAAATGAGTGTTACCGTCCGCATGTGGATCACGCATGGTCTGCACACATACCACATAATAATAATAATAATAATAAAGACTTTATTTAACGAGAGTACTCATTTAACAAAAGTTAATCTACCACGAGGCCCTCAAGACAATGGGTTTGTAGCTGTGATTGTAGTTTATACTAGTCAATTTCAATTGTCTCCTCGTTCCTCAATGTAGCTACGGGCCGCCTGGGCATCTGCATGACAAGCCTCCTCAATGTAGCTACGGGCCGCCTGGGCATCTGCATGACAAGCCTCCTCAATGTAGCTACGGGCCGCTTGGGCATCTGCATGACAAGCCTCCTCAATGTAGCTACGGGCCGCCTGAGCATCTGTATGGCACAGCTCCTCAATGTAGCTACGGGCCGCCTGAGCATCTGTATGGCACAGCTCCTCAATGTAGCTACGGGCCGCCTGAACATCTGCATGACACAAGCCTCCTCAATGTAGCTACGGGCCGCATGCATCTGCATGACAAGCATCCTCAATGTAGCTACGGGCCGCCTGGGCATCTGCATGACAAGCCTCCTCAATGTAGCTACGGGCCGCCTGGACATCTGCATGGCACAGCTCCTCAATGTAGCTACGGGCCGCCTGGGCATCTGCATGGCACAGCTCCTCAATGTAGCTACGGGCCGCCTGGACATCTGCATGGCACAGATCCTCAATGTAGCTACGGGCCGCCTGGACATCTGCATGACAAGCCTCCTCAATGTAGCTACGGGCCGCCTGGACATCTGCATGGCACAGCTCCTCAATGTAGCTACGGGCCGCCTGGGATCTGCATGACAAGCCTCCTCAATGTAGCTACGGGCCGCCTGGGCATATGCATGGCACAACTCCTCAATGTAGCTACGGGCCGCCTGGACATCTGCATGACAAGCCTCCTCAATGTAGCTACGGGCCGCCTGGGCATCTGCATGGCACAGCTCCTCAATGTAGCTACGGGCCGCCTGGGCATCTGCATGGCAAGCCTCCTCAATGTAGCTACGGGCCGCCTGGGCATCTGCATGGCACAGCTCCTCAATGTAGCTACGGGCCGCCTGGACATCTGCATGGCACAGCTCCTCAATGTAGCTACGGGCCGCCTGGGCATCTGCATGGCACAGCTCCTCAATGTAGCTACGGGCCGCCTGGGCATATGCATGGCACAGCTCCTCAATATAGCTACGGGCCGCCTGGGCATCTGTATGGCACACTCCTCAATGTAGCTACGGCCGCCTGGGCATCTGCATGACAAGCCTCCTCAATGTAGCTACGGGCCGCCTGACATCTGTATGGCACAGCTCCTCAATGTAGCTACGGGCCGCCGGGCATCTGCATGACAAACCTACTCAATGTAGCTACGGGCCGCCTGGCATCTGCATGGCACAGCTCCTCAATTAGCTACGGGCCGCCTGGGCATCTGCATGCACAGCTCCTCAATGTAGCTACGGGCCGCCTGGCATCTGCATGGCACACCTCCTCAATGTAGCTACGGCCGCCTGGACATCTGCTATGGCACAGCTCCTCAATGTAGCTACGGGCCGCCTGAACATCTGCATGACACGCCTCCTAAATGTAGCTACTTGCCGCCTGGGCATCTGCATGGCAAGCCTCCTCAATGTAGCTACGGGCCGCCTAGGCAATATGCATGGCACAACTCCTCAATATAGCTACGGGCCGCCTGAACATCTGCATGACAAGCCTCCTCAATGTAGCTACGGGCCG
>CM026390.1:75288460-75306270 GCA_014843695.1 Archivesica marissinica | reverse complement strand
GCATATGCATGGCACAGCTCCTCAATGTAGCTACGGGCCGCCTGGGCATCTGTATGGCACAGCTCCTCAATGTCGCTACGGGCCGTCTGTGCATCTGCATGGCACAGCTCCTCAATGTAGCTACGGGTAGCCTGGGCATCTGCATGGCACAGCTCCTCAATGTAGCTACGGGCCGCCTGGGCATATGCATGGCACAGCTCCTCAATATAGCTACGGGCCGCCTGGGCATCTGTATAGCACAGCTCCTCAATGTAGCTACGGGCCGCCTGGGCATCTGCATGACAAGCCTCCTCAATGTAGCTATGGGACGCCTGAGCATCTGCATGACACAGCTCCTCAATGTAGCTACTGGCCGCCTGGACATATGTATGGCACAGCTCCTCAATGTAGCTACGGGCCGCCTGGACATCTGTATGGCACAGCTCCTCAATGTAGCTACGGACCGCTTGGGCATCTGCATGGCAAGCCTCCTCAATGTAGCTACGGGCCGCCTGGGCATCTGTATGGCACAGCTCCTCAATGTAGCTACGGGCCGCTTGGACATATGTATGGCACAGCTCCTCAATGTAGATAAGGGCCGCCTGGGCATATGCATGGCACAGCTCCTCAATTTCGCTACGGGCCGCCTGGGCATATGCATAGCACAGCTCCTCAATGTAGCTACGGGCCGCCTGGGCATCTGCATGACACCGTTCCTCAATGTAGCTACGGGCAGCCTGGACATCTGCATGGCACAGCTCCTCAATGTAGCTACGGGCCGCCTGGGCATCTGCATGCACAGCTCCTCAATGTAGCTACGGGCCGCCTGGGCATCTGCATGACACAACTCCTCAATGTAGCTACGGGCCGCCTGGACATCTGTATGGCACAGCTCCTCAATGTAGCTACGGGCCGCCTGGGCATCTGCATGGCACAGCTCCTCAATGTAGCTACGGGCCGCCTGGGCATCTGCATGGCACACCTCAATGTAGCTACGGGCCGCCTGGACATTTGCATGGCACAGCTCCTCAATGTAGCTACGGGCCGCCTGGGCATCTGCATGGCAAGCTCCTCAATGTAGCTACGGGCCGCCTGGGCATCTGCATGACAAGCCTCCTCAATGTAGCTACGGGCCGCCTGAGCATCTGTATGGCACAGCTCCTCAATGTAGCTACGGGCCGCCTGGGCATCTGCATGGCACAGCTCCTCAATGTAGCTACGGGCAGCCTGGGCATCTGCATGGCACACCTCCTCAATGTAGCTACGGGCCGCCTGGACATCTGCATGGCACAGCTCCTCAATGTAGCTACGGGCCGCCTGGACATCTGCATGGCACAGCTCCTCAATGTAGCTACGGGCCGCCTGAGCATCTGTATGACACAGCTCCTCAATGTAGCTACGGGCCGCCTTGGCATCTGCATGACAAGCCTCCTCAATGTAGCTACGGGCCGCCTGAGCATATGTATGGCACAGCTCCTCAATGTAGCTACGGGCCGCCTGGGCATCTGCATGACAAGCCTCCTCAATGTAGCTACGGGCCGCCTGAGCATCTGCATGGCACAGCTCCTCAATGTAGCTACGGGCCGCCTAGGCATATGCATGGCACAGCTCCTCAATATAGCTACGGGCCGCCTGGGTTTCTGCATGGCACAGCTCCTCAATGTAGCTACGAGCCGCCTGGACATTAGCATTGCAACGCTCCTCAATGTAGCTACTGGCCGCCTGGGCATCTGTATGGCACAGCTCCTTAATGTAGCTACGGGCCGCCTGGGCATCTGCATGGCACAGCTCCTCAATGTAGCTACGGACATCCTGGGCATCTGTATGGCACAGCTCCTTAATGTAGCTACGGGCCGCCTGGGCATCTGTATGGCACAGCTCCTTAATGTAGCTATGGGCCGCCTGTGCATCTGTATGGCACAGCTCCTTAATGTAGCTACGGGCCGCCTGGACATCTGTATGGCACAGCTCCTTAATGTAGCTACAGGCCGCCTGGGCATCTGTATGACAAGCCTCCTCAATGTAGCTACTGGCCGCCTGGACATCTGTATGGCACAGCTCCTCAATGTAGCTACGGGCCGCCTGGGCATATGCATGACAATCCTCCTCAATGTAGCTACGGGCCGCCTGTACATCTGCATGACAAGCCTCCTCAATGTAGCTACGGGCCGCCTGGACATCTGCATGGCACAGCTCCTCAATGTAGCTACGGGCCGCCTGGGCATCTGCATGACAAGCCTCCTCAATGTAGCTACGGGCCGCCTGGACATCTGCATGGCACATCTCCTCAATGTAGCTACGGGCCGCCTGGGCATCTGCATGACAAGCCTCCTCAATGTAGCTACGGGCCGCCTGGGCATCTGCATGACAAGCCTCCTCAATGTAGCTACGGGCCGCCTGGGCATCTGCATGGCACAGCTCCTCAATGTAGCTACGGGCCGCCTGTACATCTGCATGACAAGCCTCCTCAATGTAGCTACGGGCCGCCTGGACATCTGCATGGCACAGCTCCTCAATGTAGCTACGGGCCGCCTGGGCATCTGCATGACAAGCCTCCTCAATGTAGCTACGGGCCGCCTGGGCATCTGCATGGCACAGCTCCTCAATGTAGCTACGGGCCGCCTGGGCATCTGCATGGCACAGCTCCTCAATGTAGCTACGGGCCGCCTGGACATCTGCATGGCACAGCTCCTCAATGTAGCTACGGGCCGCCTGGGCATCTGCATGGCACAGCTCCTCAATGTAGCTACGGGCCGCCTGGACATCTGCATGGCACAGCTCCTCAATGTAGCTACGGGCCGCCTGGGCATCTGCATGACAAGCCTCCTCAATGTAGCTACGGGCCGCCTGGGCATCTGTATGGCACAGCTCCTCAATGTAGCTACGGGCCGCCTGGGCATCTGTATGGCACAGCTCCTCAATGTAGCTACGGGCCGCCTGGGCATATGTATGGCAAAGCTACTCAATGTAGCTACGGGCCGCCTGGGCATCTGTATGGCAAAGCTCCTCAATGTAGCTACGGGCCGCCTTGGCATCTGTATGGCAAAGCTACTCAATGTACCTACGGGCTGCCTGGGCATCTGTATGGCAAAGCTACTCAATGTAGATACGGGCCGCCTGGGCATCTGCATGGCACAGTTCCTCAATGTAGCTACTGGCCGCCTGGACATCTGTATGGCACAACTCCTCAATGTAGCTACTGGCCGCCTGGGCATCTGCATGTACAGCTCCTCAATGTAGCTACTGGGCGCCTGGACATCTGCATGGCACAGCTCCTCAATGTAGCTACTGGCCGCCTGGGCATCTGTATGGCACAGCTCCTCAATGTAGCTACGGGCCGCCTGGACATCTGCATGGCACAGCTCCTCAATGTAGCTACGGGCCGCCGGGGCATATGCATGGCACAGCTCCTCAATGTAGCTACGGGCCGCCTGGGCATCTGTATGGCACAGCTCCTCAATGTAGCTACGGGCCGCCTGGGCATCAGCATGGCACAGCTCCTCAATGTAGCTACGGGCCGCCTGGGATCTGCATGACACCTCCTCAATGTAGCTACGGGCCGCCGTGACATCTGCATGGCACAGCTCCTCAATGTAGCTACGGGCCGCCTGGGCATCTGTATGGCACAGCTCCTCAATGTAGCTACGGACATCCTGGGCATCTGCATGACAAGCCTCCTCAATGTAGCTACGGGCCGCCTGGGCATCTGCATGGCATAACTCCTCGATGTAGCTACGGGCCGCCTGAACAACTGCATGACAAGCCTCCTCAATGTAGCTACGGGCCGTCTGAACATCTGCTTGACAAGCCTCCCCAATGTTGCTACGGGCCGCATGAACATCTGCATGGCACAGCTCCTCAATGTAGCTACGGGCCGTCTGAACATCTGCATGACAAGCCTCCTCAATGTAGCTACTGGCCGCCTGGGCATCTGCATGGCACAGTTCCTCAATGTAGCTACGGGCCGCCTGGACATATGTATGGCACAGCTCCTCAATGTAGCTACGGGCCGCCTGAACATATGTATGGCACAGCTCCTCAATGTAGCTACGGGCCGCCTGAGCATCTGCATGGCACAGCTCCTCAATGTAGCTATGGGCCGCCTGAACATCTGCATGACAAGCCTCCTCAATGTAGCTACGGGCCGCCTGAACATCTGCATGACACGCCTCCTATATGTAGCTACTTGCCGCCTGGGCATCTGCATGGCAAGCCTCCTCAATGTAGCTACGGGCCGCCTAGGCATATATGCATGGCACAACTTCTCAATATAGCTACGGGCCGCCTGAACATCTGCATGACAAGCCTCCTCAATGTAGTTACGGGCCGTCTGGGCATCTGTATGGCACAGCTCCTCAATGTAGCTACGGACCGCTTGGGCATCTGCATGGCAAGCCTCCTCAATGTAGCTACGGGCCGCCTGGGCATCTGTATGGCACAGCTCCTCAATGTAGCTACGGGGCGCCTGGGCATCTGTATGGCACAGCTCCTCAATGTAGATACGGGCCGCCTGGGCATCTGTATGGCACAGCTCCTCAATGTAGCTACGGGCCGCCTGGGCATCTGTATGGCACAGCTCCTCAATGTAGCTACGGGCCGCCCGAGCATCTGCATGGCACAGCTCCTCAATGTAGCTACGGGCCGCTTGGGCATCTGTATGGCACAGCTCCTCAATGTAGCTACGGGCCGCCTGGGCATATGCATGACACAGCTCCTCAATGTAGCTACGGGCCGCCTGGGCATATGCATGGCACAACTCCTCAATGTAGCTACGGGCCGCCTGGGCATAAGCATGGCACAGCTCCTCAATGTAGCTACGGACCGTCTGGGCATATGCATGGCACAGCTCCTCAATGTAGCTATGGGCCGCCTGGGCATATGCATGGCACAGCTCCTCAATGTAGCTACGGGCCGCCTGGACATCTGTATGGCACAGCTCCTCAATGTAGCTACGGGCCGCCTGGACATCTGTATGGCACAGCTCCTCAATGTAGCTACGGCCGCCTGGCATCTGCATGGCACAGCTCCTCAATGTAGCTACGGGCCGCCTGGGCATCTGCATGACACAGCTCCTCAATGTAGCTACGGGCCGCCTGGTCATCTGTATGGCACAGCTCCTCAATGTAGCTACGGGCCGCCTGGGCATCTGCATGGCACAGCTCCTCAATGTAGCTACGGGCCGCCTGGGCATCTGCATGACACAACTCCTCAATGTAGCTACGGACCGTCTGGCCATCTGTAGGACACAGCTCCTCAATGTAGCTACGGGCCGCCTGGGCATCTGCATGACACAACTCCTCAATGTAGCTACGGACCGTCTGGCCATCTGTAGGACACAGCTCCTCAATGTAGCTACGGACCCTCTGGCCATCTGTATGACACAGCTCCTCAATGTAGCTACGGACCGTCTGGCCATATGTATGGCACAGCTCCTCAATGTAGCTATGGGCCGCCTGGCCATCTGTATGGCACAGCTCCTCAATGTAGCTACGGACCGTCTGGCCATCTGCATGGCACAGCTCCTCAATGTAGCTACGGGCCGCCTGGGCATCTGTATGGCACAGCTCCTCAATGTAGCTACGGGCCGCCTGGACATCTGCATGGCACAGCTCCTCAATGTAGCTACGGGCCGCCTGGGCATCTGCATGGCAAGCTCCTCAATGTAGCTACGGGCCGCCTGGGCATCTGCATGACAAGCCTCCTCAATGTAGCTACGGGCCGCCTGGGCATCTGCATGACACAGCTCCTCAATGTAGCTACGGGCCGCCTGGTCATCTGTATGGCACAGCTCCTCAATGTAGCTACGGGCCGTCTGGCCATCTGTATGACACAGCTCCTCAATGTAGATACGGGCCGCCTGGGCCTGTATGGCACAGCTCCTCAATGTAGCTACGGGCCGCCTGGGCATCTGCATGACACAACTCCTCAATATAGCTACGTGCCGCCTGGCCATCTGCATGGCACAGCTCCTCAATGTAGCTACGGGCCGCCTGGGCATCTGTATGGCACAGCTCCTCAATGTAGCTACGGGCCGCCTGGGCATCTGTATGTCAACATATCAGGTTATATGTTGTAGAATATTTCCAATCCGAACACACTACATAAGAAACCTAGATAGAAAGTCATAATGATCATGGTATAGCGTGGTATTACGTAACACTGTTCATTACATGTACATGTAGTATAGCGTATTACATAACACTGTTCATTACATGTACATGTAGTATAGCGTATTACATAACACTGTTCATTACATGTACATGTAGTATAGCGTGTTGCATAACACTGTTCATTACACGTACATGTAGCATAGTGTATTACATAACACTGTTCATTACATGTACATGTAGTATAGCGTATTACATAACACTGTTCATTACACGTACATGTAGCATAGCGTATTACTGTTCATTACAGGTACATTTAGCATAGCGTATTACATAACACTGTTCATTACACGTTCATGTAGCATAGCGTATTACTGTTCATTACAGGTACATTTAGCATAGCGTATTACATAACACTGTTCATTACACGTACATGTAGCATAGCGTATTACATAACACTGTTCATTACACGTACATGTAGCATAGCGTATTACTGTTCATTACAGGTACATTTAGCATAGCGTATTACTGTTCATTACAGGTACATTTAGCATAGCGTATTACTGTTCATTACAGGTACATTTAGCATAGCGTATTACATAACACTGTTCATTACACGTACATGTAGCATAGCGTATTACTGTTCATTACAGGTACATTTAGCATAGCGTATTACATAACACTGTTCATTACACGTACATGTAGCATAGCGTATTACATAACACTGTTCATTACACGTACATGTAGCATAGCGTATTACATTGTTCATTACAGGTACATTTAGCATAGCGTATTACATAACACTGTTCATTACAGGTACATTTAGCATAGCGTATTACTGTTCATTACAGGTACATGTAGCATAGCGTATTACATAACACTGTTCATTACACGTACATGTAGCATAGCGTATTACATAACACTGTTCATTACACGTACATGTAGCATAGCGTATTACATAACACTGTTCATTACACGTACATGTAGCATAGCGTATTACATAACACTGTTCATTACACGTACATGTAGCATAGCGTATTACATAACACTGTTCATTACACGTACATGTAGCATAGCGTATTACATAACACTGTTTATTACACGTACATGTAGCATAGCGTATTACATAACACTGTTCATTACACGTACATGTAGCATAGCGTATTACATAACACTGTTCATTACATGTACATGCAGCATAGCGTATTACATAACACTGTTCTGTAGCATAGCGTATTGCATAACACTGTTCATTACATGTACATGTAGTATAGCGTAGTACATAACCAGTACACGTACATGTAGCATAGCGTATTACATAACACTGTTCAGTAGCATAGCGTATTACATAACATTGTTCATTACATGTACATGTAGTATAGCGTATTACATAACACTGTTCATTACACGTACATGTAGCATAGCGTATTACATAACACTGTTCATTACACGTACATGTAGTATAGCGTATTACATAACACTGTTCAGTAGTATAGCGTATTACATAACACTGTTCATTACGAATCATGTTATTTACCAATTATTTCAGTCTCATGGAAGCATAGAAGAAACTCTGCAATTGGAATTCGCATACTTTGGTCGAATGACGAAAGAAAAGTCCAATACAGCGACAGTGGAACCGTTAGAGTATATTGAACAGGAGCCAGACAAAGTGAAGTTGGCAGAAACAGGTGAATACAACCCTGAACCAGCACCTACAGTAACGACGATCCAGGACACATCAGACAAACGCATGAGCATTTGCAAAGGTTGGTTGATTTCACCAGTTTGCTTTTTGATTTAGAATCGCTCAAACAACTTTCCATACAAACAATAACAGAAGTCCGCAAGTCACAAGACTTGTAAACAAACATTCAGTTGTACATGGTGCTTAGCCTGAGAACAAGCGTTGATATTTGTTGCCTGTTCAGTCATATAAATATATTTTAATACCGAGGACATTAAATGGGTCGTATTGAGTTTCTGATAATATCAACTGTCATTTTGCCTGAAGTAAATTAGTGAAAAATCGACAGTCTGGAACCCAGACTATATGGTGTTGTTCTTATTCTGGTTATAACTATCCTCCAAAAATCTAAAATGACTAATCTCTTCAGGAGGCTTCGCTCATATGGGCAACCGGTAGCGACGATAAATAAACGTAAAAACACATGGTTATAACTATTTGTATAATACACTGCTGTGTCGTTATAGATAGATAGATAAATGTTTATTTACGTCTCATTTTTGTACAAGCATACACAACATATTTAAACAGTAATATTAAAACAATGTACAAAACCACTCATGTTTGAGTTATAAGAGACAAACTAAGATATAATATAACAGCATCTTAAAACGTACTTTAAATTCAATTTATAAATACAGATTTATAAAACAGTAAAACTATACATCCCAGGTTAAAATGTTGCATTTACATATATGTATACAAAAGTTAAATCGTAATAGTATTATAAAGCTGTTTGATTTCTATATACATGATTCAGGTTTTATATAAAATATTACGTCTTTCCATTAAAATTCTATTGCAGGTTTTGGCACATAATTTAGCAATATCTTTATCAGACATTAAATAAGCAAACTGTTCAGAGAAACTAAGCGTGTTGAATGATGTATTAATAGACTGCGCATACAATTTAAGTTCAGTGCGTAAATGCTCATACAATGGACATTTCAACAATACATGTATTTCGCTCTCGATTGTATTTGAACATTGAAAAATTTATATGTGTGGTTGTCATACTGTGACGTTTTCGGACATATCCGATTTGGATATCAAATTGACATTTTCGGAGATTTAGCTAGGCTGTAAGTAAAAGGTCAGAGCACGAGTACAGTGAGATAAAAGATGAGTTGAAGAAGACCGTTTATTGATTGACAATACACGTGCAAAACACTTTTTTCAATTTTACTGACACCTTTAGCACGAGCGTAAGTACTAGGGTAACTAACAGTTCAAGGTGTCCATTCAGATGGTATCCAGATATAATACAGCATATGTTTTGTGCAATGATTGCCAAATTACATTAATAGTCAGTCCAAAATAATACTGTACATTTCTTGATTGTCAGCTGCAAGAATAGGTGCAGATACCAGCAGTCTAAGCTTAAAGCGACATTACATTGCAAAAAGCAAAAAAAATGCATTGTTCACGTATAAATTCATTGCTACTACAAATTGTTCCGAATACATTCGAACACAAATATTGAATCACTAAACAGTTTATGATCTACAGATTTTCAAACGTGAATGTAGGATTTCATATACAAGTCATCCACGCTCCTGAATTGATATTTCCTTGTCATTGTAGTCAATACTAAACGCTTGATAGTGTTAGAGATATAAATTTAACTAAGATTAGTCTACAAATAAATATGCATAGGCACAAATGTGAGATATAACGGTACCATAAATATCGTTATTCGGGATACACAGGTTGTATAACGCATGTATGTCGACCCTGTTTACATCATGTTGTTATGTCAACAAACCGTGTATACGACGCTTGTTTATTAGTTGATATACTCCAGTTTTTGAGGCAAATATTTGGAAAACAATTATACCATATAATAGGAAATTGCATTCTGTATAAATTTGCGTTTTCAATGATGTAGTGTCGCTTTAACAAACCGAAATTTGGCGTATAACAGGGGTCGTCATGGTTCCTTAATGCCTAAACAGATGAAAGTTTTAAGACTGCTGAAACAAATACAATCCGGACCAATGCGACAGCCTATAACAGAGTCTCCTAACCAGCCCCCACAATATACGACAGCCTATAACAGAGTCTCCTAACCAGCCCCCACAATATAGGACAGCCTATAACAGAGTCTCCTAACCAGCCCCCACAATATACCACAGCCTATAACAGTGTCTCCTAACCAGCCCCCACAATATACGACAGCCTATAACAGAGTCTCCTAACCAGCCCCCACAATATACGACAGCCTATAACAGTGTCTCCTAACCAGCCCCCACAATATACGACAGCCTATAACAGTGTCTCCTAACCATGCCCCAAAATATACGACAGCCTATAACAGTGTCTCCTAACCAGCCCCAGCCCCCACAATATACGACAGCATATAACAGGTCTCCTAACCAGCCCCACAATATACGACAGCCTATAACAGTGTCTCCTAACCAGCCCCAGCCCCCACAATATACGACAGCCTATAACAGTGTCTCCTAACCAGCCCCCACAATATACGACAGCCTATAACAGAGTCTCCTAACCATCCCTACAATATACGACAGCCTATAACAGTGTCTCCTAACCAGCCCCCAGAATATACGACAGCCTATAACAGTGTCTCCTAACCATGCCCCAAAATATACGACAGCCTATAACAGAGTCTCCTAACCAGCCCCCACAATATACGACAGCCTATAACAGAGTCTCCTAACCATCCCCCACAATATACGACAGCCTATAACAGTGTCTCCTAACCAGCCCCCACAATATACGACAGCCTATAACAGTGTCTCCTAACCAGCCCCCACAATATACGACAGCATATAACAGTGTCTCCTAACCAGCCCCCACAATATACGACAGCCTATAGCAGAGTCTCCTAACCAGCCCACAATATACGACAGCCTATAACAGAGTCTCCTAACCAGCCCACAATATACGACAACCTATAACAGTCTCCTAACCAGCCCCACAATATACGACAGCCTATAACAGAGTCTCCTAACTAGCCCCAAAATATACGACAGCCTATAACAGTGTCTCCTAACCAGCCCAGCCCCAGCCCCCACAATATACGACAGCCTATAACAGTGTCTCCTAACCAGCCCCCACAATATACGACAGCCTATAACAGTGTCTCCTAACCAGCCCCCACAATATACGACAGCATATAACAGAGTCTCCTAACCAGCCCCACAATATACGACAGCCAATAACAGTGTCTCCTAACCAGCCCCACAATATACGACAGCCTATAACAGAGTCTCCTAACCAGCCCCCACAATATACGACAGCATAATTATAACAGTACCAACTCCCTCAATATTTTTAAAACTCGATATTGGAATAAACCAAGAGAAACATAGAAAGCTGGTGTGTGTATATATATGCATACATAGTAGATGAGCTTCCACGTATTGCTGAATACTGTACTTAACATGCAGTGTTTCTTTAATTAATATGTTTGCTATGTCATTGTATATATGTTCAGGGCCTTATTTGTATCAGACATGTGTTATGTAAGCTCCCTCGTAAACTTATTATTATTATTATTATTATTATTATTATTATGTCTCCTAACCAGCCCCAGCCCCCACAATATACGACAGCCTATAACAGTGTCTCCTAACCAGCCCCCACAATATACGACAGCCTATAACAGAGTCTCCTAACCATCCCCTACAATATACGACAGCCTATAACAGTGTCTCCTAACCAGCCCCCAGAATATACGACAGCCTATAACAGTGTCTCCTAACCATGCCCCAAAATATACGACAGCCTATAACAGAGTCTCCTAACCAGCCCCCACAATATACGACAGCCTATAACAGAGTCTCCTAACCATCCCCCACAATATACGACAGCCTATAACAGTGTCTCCTAACCAGCCCCCACAATATACGACATCCTATAACAGTGTCTCTAACCAGCCCCCACAATATACGACAGCATATAACAGTGTCTCCTAACCAGCCCCCACAATATACGACAGCCTATAGCAGAGTCTCCTAACCAGCCCCACAATATACGACAGCCTATAACAGAGTCTCCTAACCAGCCCCCACAATATACGACAACCTATAACAGTCTCCTAACCAGCCCCCACAATATACGACAGCCTATAACAGAGTCTCCTAACTAGCCCCCACAATATACGACAGCCTATAACAGTGTCTCCTAACCAGCCCCAGCCCCACAATTACGACAGCCTATAACAGAGTCTCCTAACCAGCCCCCACAATATACGACAGCCTATAACAGTGTCTCCTAACCAGCCCCCACAATATACGACAGCCTATAACAGTGTCTCCTAACCAGCCCCCACAATATACGACAGCATATAACAGAGTCTCCTAACCAGCCCCACAATATACGACAGCCAATAACAGTGTCTCCTAACCAGCCCCACAATATACGACAGCCTATAACAGAGTCTCCTAACCAGCCCCCACAATATACGACAGCATAATTATAACAGTACCAACTCCCTCAATATTTTTAAAACTCGATATTGGAATAAACCAAGAGAAACATAGAAAGCTGGTGTGTGTATATATATGCATACATAGTAGATGAGCTTCCACGTATTGCTGAATACTGTACTTAACATGCAGTGTTTCTTTAATTAATATGTTTGCTATGTCATTGTATATATGTTCAGGGCCTTATTTGTATCAGACATGTGTTATGTAAGCTCCCTCGTAAACTTATTATTATTATTATTATTATTATTATTATTATTATTACTCAAGCAGAAACTAAGCCAATCTCTGAGAAGAGGCGAGAAAGCACAATAGAGAATTCTATGAATCTGAAAGTTGAGAATAGTTGTGTTGATGGGGTTTATTCCCTCGACCGTGTTAATGACAGTCTATCGGAAGCTGACAACATTGATAATGTTGAAGATAACTCTCAGCCTCAGGAAAAAGATGTATTCTATGGGCAGGAGTTTTACCTCTCTGATCAGATGAGGGTGGGGGGCATTTGGACTAGCGTGAAAGATAAACTGCAGCACAAAAAAATTGACTTGCATGGGCGTCGAGAAGAAGACAAGCTACTCAGACACATTCGAGAAATGAAGGCAGAGGAGGTAAAACTTCCGACATTACAGCCCATAGATCTAGCGACCTTGGAATCACACATAGTAAATCATAAAGCAATCAATTTGCCTGTCAACGTTCCAACATTTGAGGAGTTCATCAAGATTTTACAAGCGGACTATGATCCTCGATACAAAGGCAATGCTGGTAAAATGAAAAAAATGATACAACGTTACAAAGCTGCACATAAGATGTTAACCTACAAAGGGAAACCGCATGTTGATGTAAGCAGTAGGGCCAGTATATCTCGATTGCCAACGATACATAAGTCAATAGCCTGCAAGAACACTCTGGTACTGCCAGACATCGGGATTCACAGTTCTACACAGAGTATACAAACACACTCCATGGCAGTTCGTGCTGTCACCGACTCTGAGCTATGCAAAGATCATTACCTCAAAAGTAAATGTGACTTCTCAAATGGCAAACAGAAAGAGCAACCAATGGCTAACAGTGTATACTTAGAACCCTCATTGAGGAACATAGCTACCAATACGTGCAATGGAAGAGTTAATCCTAGTTTCCCGAAACAAGTAATGTGTGATGATGAAGTTGAGGATCCAGACATCGAGATTGATGACTCCGAGAGCGAAGAACAACACGTTGCAATGTTTGACATCAAGAAACTCAATATAACCCATCCTCGTAATATTGAACAATTAAGAAAGAAACGAACTGCGATACCCGAATTAATCCAGATATCAACGAAATACTACAACATGCACAATGCTCTAGGTACATTTAGAAAAGCGGCAGCTGATAATAAAGAGAACGTATCAAGGACAAGAGAAAAACAACACTGCATGAAGAGCATAGCAGGTTAGAGTTGTTTTTTAAACTTTCTTTATTTTACAACGATTGCGAAGCAAGTTTTAACAACTTATATTAATCACTCTCGTTGGCTCGGATGAAAGCGTATCTGTGGTCATTTATGTGAGAGGAAACCGGAGTACCACGAGGAAACCCACCTGTTCGATCTGGCGACGATCGTACCATCTCACATACTTCTCGGTCCGAGGATCGAAACCGGGTCACATTGGTGAGAAGCGAGCGCGATAAGCACCGCGCTAATCGAACAGCCATAGGTTAGAGTTTGCCTGCTTCTTGTTTAAAATATCGTTGGTGGACAGTTTCCATCTGATGGATGGGTCCGACGGATTACATGTCCGGTTAAATAGATCCTAATGTGTGTCCGAACAGAACACGGACGGATACGTAGTCCAGTGGTTAACACGATGGACTGGGAATCAATGGATCACAGGTTCGATCCCCCGTCTGACCCTAATAAAATTAACAGTCTTTCAGATGGGACTTTAAACCAAGGTCTCGTTTCGGTGCTTTACATCATGCACGTAAAAAGCAGAGGAGACTCTGGAATGGGTCTCTGTCTATATCATTGCACTATCCTCCGAAAATCTAAAATGACTAAACTCTTCAGGAGGCGTCGCTTATATGGGCAACCGGTAGCGACGATAAATAAACGTAAAACACACACACCTTACACAATACAGTAACCAAGCAATCTCCTTTTATACATGTGATACAAAACGTAACGCATTATGTACAGAACGAAATTTCATTTACATGTTATTATACTATATATATAAGTTATTAATATATAAGATGCAAATGTGCATAGGATCTGCTTCAAATGTTGTCCATAAAAACCTGATGAATAGTTTTGTAGTGTACATGTATTGCATAGGCGTCTGAGCTGGGTCCGCAACTGCGGCACTAATATTTTGGCCAGGCACCGAATTTTTATTTCATACTTGTGGAAGTTATGTCCGCAGCCCCAATATTTTGGCAAGCCAGGTGTATTTTTATTTTATACTTGTGGAATTTATTCGCCACATTGCAAGTGACGGCTATGTAGATCTACTATGGGTTCCTTCGAACTGTGGATATCATGTACCGGGTACCCGTTTATAGCACAGAGGTTCGGCACGTTTGGGGGTACTAGTATATATATTTAAGTATTTACTTAAATATATATATACTAGTACCCCCAAACGTGCCGAATCCCTGTGGTTTATAGAACGTACATTATTATATATTTGTAAACAATATTATAAAATAGCAACACGTATTATAAACAATAGGTTTACTTTTTATGTCCAGTAGCCATTAAAATCGTTTTTATAGTATCTACATCTCAAAATGTTCCCGGGGGAGCATGCCCCGGGCCCCCTAGCAGACTCGGGTCGTTTCCGACGCGCCTGTATTAGCAATATCTCTTATTTTCAGAGGAAGAAATCCGGGAACAACACATGGTCATTGGGAAACTGAGAACATTCGATTTTCTGAAAGAAATACCTATGGAGAGATTGAACGTAAATAATGTATCCCGGAGAGTGTTTACGTCACCAGATCTCACTCAATTCCACGAGATGTTGAAGAAGGCATTGGACAACTATGTTGTGAGGCGTGAGATTGTGGTATCTGATATACAAGCCTGCTATAACGCTAGCACGAGTGTAACATTTACTAAACCGTCCTGCTTCCAACACAAACACAAATCCTGCTAATACTAAGTTATTAATATATGGCTTCTTTAAACAATGAATAAATAAATAAACGTTTTATTGATAGCGTTGCCTTTCGTTTTTAAAGCAAACGTGGTGGACGACATGATGTCTCGTAATGTAACGACTAGTACCAAATGATGAAGTAGCATTTTAAATAGATTGTAATTTCTGGTTAATCTAACGAACGTAGCTTCCACCAAACCACACATTGAGACACAATTATTGACCATGTGTGTGTGTTCTATTGGAATAGTCCTAGCACACCTATACACCTTACTGGAATAGTCCTAGCACACCAATACACCTTACCGGAATAGTCCTAGCACACCTATATACACATATACACCTTACTGGAATAGTCCTAGCACACCTATACACCTTACTGGCATAGTCCTAGCACACCTTACTGGCATAATCCTAGCACACCTTACTGGCATAGTCCTAGCACACCTTACTGGCATAGTCCTAGCACACCTTACTGGCATAGTCCTAGCACACATATACACCTTACTGGCATAGTCCTAGCACACCTATAACCTTACTGGAAAGTCCTAGCACTATACACTTACTGGATAGTCCTTATACACCTTACTGGCATAGTCCTAGCACACCTATACACCTTACTGGAATAGTCCTAGCACACCTATACACCTTACTGGAATAGTCCTAGCACACCTATACACCTTACTGGAATAGTCCTAGCACACCTATACACCTTACTGGAATAGTCCTAGCACACCTATACACCTTACTGGAATAGTCCTAGCACACCTATACACCTTACTGGCATAGTCCTACCACACCTATACACCTTACTGGAATAGTCCTAGCACACATATACACCTTACTGGAATAGTCCTAGCACACCAATACACCTTACTGGAATAGTCCTAGCACACCTATACACCTTACTGGCATAGTCCTAGCACACATTACTGGCATAGTCCTAGCACACATATACACCTTACTGGCATAGTCCTAGCACACCAATACACCTTACTGGAATAGTCCTAGCACACATATACACCTTACTGGAATAGTCCTAGCACACCTATACACCTTACTTGAATAGTCCTAGCACACCAACACACCTTACTGGCATAGTCCTAGCACACCTATACACCTTACTGGCATAGTCCTAGCACACCTATACACCTTCCTGGCATAGTCCTAGCACACCTATACACCTTACTGGCATATTCCTAGCACACCTATACACCTTACTGGCATAGTCCTAGCACACCTATACACCTTACTGGCATAGTCCTAACACCTTACTGGCATAGTCCTAGCACACCTATACACCTTAATGGAATAGTCCTAGTACACCTTACTGGCATATTCCTAGCACACCTATACACCTTACTGGCATAGTCCTAGCACACCTATACACCTTACTGGCATAGTCCTAGCACACCTATACACCTTACTGGCATAGTCCTAGCACACCTATACACCTTACTGGAATAATCCTAGCACACCTATACACCTTACTGGAATAGTCCTAGTACACCTTACTGGAATAGTCCTAGCACACCTATACACCTTACTGGAATAATCCTAGCACACCTATACACTTTACTGGAATAGTCCTAGCACACCTTACTGGAATAGTCCTAGCACACCTATACACCTTACTGGAATAATCCTAGCACACCTATACACCTTACTGGCAGAGTCCTAGCACACCTTACTGGCATAGTCCTAGCACACCTATACACCTTACTGGCATAGTCCTAGCACACCTATACACCTTACTGGCATATTCCTAGCACACCATACTGGAATAGTCCTAGCACACCGATACACCTTACTGGAATAGTCCTAGCACACATATACACCTTACTGGAATAGTCCTAGCACACGTATACACCTTACTGGAATAGTCCTAGCACACCTATACACCTTACTGGAATAGTCCTAGCACACATATACACCTTACTGGAATAGTCCTAGCACACGTATACACCTTACTGGAATAGTCCTAGCACACATATACACCTTACTGGAATAGTCCTAGCACACCTATACACCTTACTGGAATAGACCTAGCACACCTATACACCTTACTGGAATAGTACTAGCACACCTATACACCTTACTGGAATAGTCCTAGCACATCTATACACCTTACTGGCATAGTCCTAGCACACCTATACACCTTACTGGAATAGTCCTAGCACACCTATACACCTTACTGACAGAGTCCTAGCACACCTTACTGGCATAGTTCTAGCACACCTATACACCTTACTGGCATAGTCCTAGCACACCTTACCGGCATAGTCCTAGCACACCTATACACCTTACTGGCATAGACCTAGCACACCTATACACTTTACTGGCATAGTCCTAGCACACCAATACACCTTACTGG
>CM026390.1:75258409-75287460 GCA_014843695.1 Archivesica marissinica | reverse complement strand
TACCTGGTTACTCATATGAGCTATTGGTACCTGGTTATTCATAATTATGGACTAATGGTACCTGGTTACTCATATGGGCTATTGGTACCTGGTTACTCATATGGACAATTGGTACCTGGTTACTCATATGGGCTATTGGTACCTGGTTACTCATATGGACAATTGGTACCTGGTTACTCATATGGACTATTGGTACATGGTTACTCATATGGGATAATGGTACCTGGTTACTCATATGGGCTATTGGTACCTGGTTACTGATATGGGCTAATGGTACCTGGTTACTGATATGGGATAATGGTACCTGGTTACTCATACGGGCTAATGGTACCTGGTTACTCATATGGACTATTGGTACCTGGTTACTCATATGGACTAATGGTACCTGGTTACTCATATGGGCTAATGGTACCTGGTTACTCATGGACTATTGGTATCTGGTTACTCATATTGACAATTGGTACCAGCTTACTCATATGGACTATTGGTACCTGGTTACTCATATTGACAATTAGTACCTGCTTACTCATATGGACTAATGGTACCTGGTTACTCATATTGACTATTGGTACCTGGTTACTCATATGGGCTATTGGTACCTGGTTACTCATATGGGCTAATGGTACCTGGTTACTCATATTGACAATTTGTACCTGGTTACTCATATTGACTATTGGTACCTGGTTACTCATGGACTATTGGTACCTGGTTACTCATATGGACTATTGGTACCTGGTTACTCATATGGACTATTGGTACCGGGTTACTCATATGGACTATTGGTACCTGGTTACTCATATGGACTATTGGTACCTGGTTACTCATATGGACTATTGGTACCTGGTTACTCATATTGACAATTGGTACCTGGTTACTCATATGGACTATTGGTACCTGGTTACTCATATGGACAATTGGTACCTGGTTACTCATATGGGCTAATGGTACCTGGTTACTCATATGGGCTATTGGTACCTGGTTACTCATATTGACTATTGGTACCTGGTTACTCATATTGACAATTGGTACCTGGTTACTCATATGGACTAATGGTACCTTGTTACTCATATGGGCTATTGGTACCTGGTTACTCATATGGGCGAATGGTACCTGGTTACTCATATGAGCTAATGGTACCTGGTTACTCATATGGGCTAATGGTACCTGGTTACTCATAGGACTATTGGTACCTGCTTACTCATATGGACTATTGGTACCTGCTACTCATATGGATTGGTACCTGGTTACTCATATTGACTATTGGTACCTGGTTACTCATATTGACAATTGGTACCTGGTTACTCATATTTACAATTGGTACCTGCTTACTCATATGGACTATTGGTACCTGGTTATTCATATGGACTATCGGTACCTAGTTACTCATATGGACACTTTGTACCTGGTTACTCATATGAGCTATTGGTACCTGGTTATTCATAATTATGGACTAATGGTACCTGGTTACTCATATGGGCTATTGGTACCTGGTTACTCATATGGACAATTGGTACCTGGTTACTCATATGGGCTATTGGTACCTGGTTACTCATATGGACAATTGGTACCTGGTTACTCATATGGACTATTGGTACATGGTTACTCATATGGGATAATGGTACCTGGTTACTCATATGGGCTATTGGTACCTGGTTACTGATATGGGCTAATGGTACCTGGTTACTGATATGGGATAATGGTACCTGGTTACTCATATGGGCTAATGGTACCTGGTTACTCATATGGACTATTGGTACCGGTTACTCATATGGCTAATGGTACCTGGTTACTCATATGGACTATTGGTACCTGGTTACTCATATGGACGATTGGTACCTGGCTTACTCATATGGGCTATTGGTACCTGGTTACTCATATGGACTGTTAATACCTGGTTACTCATATGGGCTAATGGTACCTGGTTACTAATATGGACTAATGGTACCTAGTTACTCATATGGACTATTGGTACCTGGTTACTCATATGGACTATTGGTACCTAGTTATTCATATGGGCTAATGGTACCTGGTTACTCATATGGACTATTGGTACCTAGTTATTCATATGGACTAATGGTACCTTGTTACTCATATTGACTATTGGTACCTTGTTACTCATATTGACTATTGGTACATTGTTACTCATATGGGCTAATGGTACCTGGTTACTCATATGGACTATTGGTACCTAGTTATTCATATGGGCTAATGGTACCTGGTTACTCATATGGAATATTGGTACCTAGTTATTCATATGGACTATTGGTACCTTGTTACTCATATGGACTAATGGTACCTTGTTACTCATATGGACTATTGGTACCTTGTTACTCATATGGACTAATGGTACCTTGTTACTCATATTGACTATTGGTACCTTGTTACTCATATGGGCTAATGGTACCTTGTTACTCATATTGACTATTGGTACCTTGTTACTCATATGGACTATTGGTACCTTGTTACTCATATTGACTATTAGTACCTTGTTACTCATATGGACTATTGGTACCTTGTTACTCATATGGACTATTGGTACCTGGTTATTCATATGGACTATCGGTACCTAGTTACTCATATGGACACTTTGTACCTGGTTACTCATATGAGCTATTGGTACCTGGTTACTCATATGGCTATTGGTACCTGGTTACTCATATGGACTATTGGTACCTGGTACTCATGGACTATTGGTACCTGGTTACTCATGGACTATTGGTACCTGGTTACTCATGGACTATTGGTACCTGGTTACTCATGGGACTATTGGTACCTGGTTACTCATGGACTATGGTACCTGGTTACTCATATGGGCTATTGGTACCTGGTTACTCATATGGACTATTGGTACCTGGTTACTCATATGGCTATGGTACCTGGTTACTCATATGGACTAATGGTACCTGGTTACTCATATGGACTATTGGTACCTGGTTACTCATGGACTATGGTACCTGGTTACTATGGACTATTGGTACCTGGTTACTCATGGACTATTGGTACCTAGTTATTCATATGGGCTAATGGTACCTGGTTACTCATATGGGCTATTGGTACCTGGTTACTCATATGGACTAATGGTACCTGGTTACTCATATGGACTATTGGTACCTGGTTACTCATGGACTATTGGTACCTGGTTACTCATGGACTATTGGTACCTGGTTACTCATGGACTATTGGTACCTGGTTACTCATGGACTAATGGTACCTGGTTACTCATATTGACTATTGGTACCTGGTTACTCATATTGACAATTGGTACCTGGTTACTCATATGGACTATCGGTACCTAGTTACTCATATGGACTATTGGTACCTGGTTACTCATATGGACTATTGGTACCTGGTTACTCATATGGACTATTGGTACCTGGTTACTCATATTGACTATTGGTACCTGGTTACTCATGGACTAATGGTACCTGGTTACTCATATGGACTATTGGTACCTGGTTACTCATATGGACTATTGGTACCTGGTTACTCATGGACTATTGGTACCTGGTTACTCATGGACTAATGGTACCTGGTTACTCATATTGACTATTGGTACCTGGTTACTCATATTGACTATTGGTACCTGGTTACTCATATTGACAATTGGTACCTGGTTACTCATATGGACTATTGGTACCTGGTTACTCATATGGGCTAATGGTACCTGGTTACTCATATGGGCTAATGATACCTGGTTACTCATATGACACTTGGTACCTGGTTACTCATATGGACTATTGGTACCTGGTTACTCATATGGACTATTGGTACCTGGTTACTCATATGGACTAATGGTACCTGGTTACTCATATGGGCTAATGGTACCTGGTTACTCATGGACTATTGGTATCTGGTTACTCATATTGACAATTGGTACCAGCTTACTCATATGGACTATTGGTACCTGGTTACTCATATTGACAATTGGTACCTGCTTACTCATATGGACTAATGGTACCTGGTTACTCATATGGACTAATGGTACCTGGTTACTCATATGGGCTAATGGTACCTGGTTACTCATGGACTATTGGTACCTGGTTACTCATGGACTAATGGTACCTGGTTACTCATATTGACTATTGGTACCTGGTTACTCATATGGGCTATTGGTACCTGGTTACTCATATGGGCTAATGGTACCTGGTTACTCATATTGACAATTTGTACCTGGTTACTCATATTGACTATTGGTACCTGGTTACTCATGGACTATTGGTACCTGGTTACTCATATGGACTATTGGTACCTGGTTACTCATATGGACTATTGGTACCGGGTTACTCATATGGACTATTGGTACCTGGTTACTCATATGGACTATTGGTACCTGGTTACTCATATGGACTATTGGTACCTGGTTACTCATATTGACAATTGGTACCTGGTTACTCATATGGACTATACCACCACAATGGTACCTGGTTACTCATATGGACTATTGGTACCTGGTTATTGATATGGACTATTGGTACCTGGTTACTCATATTGACAATTGGTACCTGGTTACTCATATTGACAATTGGTACCTGGTTACTCATGGACTATTGGTACCTGCTTACTCATGGACTAATGGTACCTGCTTACTCATATGGACTATTGGTACCTGCTTACTCATATGGACTATTGGTACCTGCTTACTCATATGGACTATTGGTACCTGGTTACTCATATTGACAATTGGTACCTGGTTACTCATATTGACAATTGGTACCTGGTTACTCATATTTACAATTGGTACCTGCTTACTCATATGGACTATTGGTACCTGGTTACTCATATGGACTATCGGTACCTAGTTACTCATATGGACACTTTGTACCTGGTTACTCATATGAGCTATTGGTACCTGGTTACTCATAATTATGGACTAATGGTACCTGGTTACTCATATGGGCTATTGGTACCTGGTTACTCATATGGACAATTGGTACCTGGTTACTCATATGGGCTATTGGTACCTGGTTACTCATATGGACAATTGGTACCTGGTTACTCATATGGACTATTGGTACCTGGTTACTCATATGGGCTAATGGTACCTGGTTACTCATATGGACTATTGGTACCTGGTTACTCATATGGACTAATGGTACCTGGTTACTCATATGGGATAATGGTACCTGGTTACTCATATTGACTATTGGTACCTGGTTACTCATATGGACTAATGGTACCTGGTTACTCATATGGACTAATGGTACCTGGTTACTCATATGGACTATTGGTACCTGGTTACTCATATGGACTATTGGTACCTGCTTACTCATATGGACTATTGGTACCTGGTTACTCATATTGACTATTGGTACCTGGTTACTCATATGGACTATTGGTACCTGGTTACTCATATGGACTAATGGTACCTGGTTACTCATATGGGCTAATGGTACCTGGTTACTCATATGGACTATTGGTACCTGGTTACTCATGGACTAATGGTACCTGGTTACTCATATTGACTATTGGTACCTGGTTACTCATATGGACTATTGGTACCTGGTTACTCATATGGACTATTGGTACCTGGTTACTCATATTGACAATTGGTACCTGGTTACTCATATGGACTATTGGTACCTGGTTACTCATGGACTATTGGTACCTGGTTACTCATATGGACTATTGGTACCTGGTTACTCATATGGACTATTGGTACCTGGTTACTCATATGGACTATTGGTACCTGGTTACTCATATTGACAATTGGTACCTGGTTACTCATATTGACAATTGGTACCTGGTTACTCATATGGACTATTGGTACCTGCTTACTCATATGGACTATTGGTACCTGCTTACTCATATGGACTATTGGTACCTGGTTACTCATATTGACAATTGGTACCTGGTTACTCATATTGACAATTGGTACCTGGTTACTCATATTTACAATTGGTACCTGCTTACTCATATGGACTATTGGTACCTGGTTATTCATATGGACTATCGGTACCTAGTTACTCATATGGACACTGTACCTGGTTACTCATATGAGCTATTGGTACCTGGTTATTCATAATTATGGACTAATGGTACCTGGTTACTCATATGGGCTATTGGTACCTGGTTACTCATATGGACAATTGGTACCTGGTTACTCATATGGGCTATTGGTACCTGGTTACTCATATGGACAATTGGTACCTGGTTACTCATATGGACTATTGGTACATGGTTACTCATATGGGATAATGGTACCTGGTTACTCATATGGACGATTGGTACCTGGCTTACTCATATGGGCTAATGGTACCTGGTTACTCATATGGACTATTGGTACCTGGTTACTCATATGGACGATTGGTACCTGGCTTACTCATATGGGCTATTGGTACCTGGTTACTCATATGGACTGTTAATACCTGGTTACTCATATGGGCTAATGGTACCTGGTTACTCAAATGTACTATTGGTACCTAGTTATTCATATGGGCTAATGGTACCTGGTTACTCATATGGACTATTGGTACCTATTTATTCCTATGGGCTATTGGTACCTTGTTACTAATATGGACTAATGGTACCTAGTTACTCATATGGACTATTGGTACCTGGTTACTCATATGGACTATTGGTACCTAGTTATTCATATGGGCTAATGGTACCTGGTTACTCATATGGACTATTGGTACCTAGTTATTCATATGGACTAATGGTACCTTGTTACTCATATGGACTATTGGTACCTTGTTACTCATATTGACTATTGGTACATTGTTACTCATGGGCTAATGGTACCTGGTTACTCATATGGACTATTGGTACCTAGTTATTCATATGGGCTAATGGTACCTGGTTACTCATATGGAATATTGGTACCTAGTTATTCATATGGACTATTGGTACCTTGTTACTCATATGGACTAATGGTACCTTGTTACTCATATGGACTATTGGTACCTTGTTACTCATATGGACTAATGGTACCTTGTTACTCATATTGACTATTGGTACCTTGTTACTCATATGGGCTAATGGTACCTTGTTACTCATATTGACTATTGGTACCTTGTTACTCATATGGACTATTGGTACCTTGTTACTCATATTGACTATTAGTACCTTGTTACTCATATGGACTATTGGTACCTTGTTACTCATATGGACTATTGGTACCTGGTTATTCATATGGACTATCGGTACCTAGTTACTCATATGGACACTTTGTACCTGGTTACTCATATGAGCTATTGGTACCTGGTTATTCATAATTATGGACCAATGGTACCTGGTTACTCATATGGGCTATTGGTACCTGGTTACTCATATGGACAATTGGTACCTGGTTACTCATATGGGCTATTGGTACCTGGTTACTCATATGGACAATTGGTACCTGGTTACTCATATGGACTATTGGTACATGGTTACTCATATGGGATAATGGTACCTGGTTACTCATATGGGCTATTGGTACCTGGTTACTCATATGGGCTAATGGTACCTGGTTACTCATATGGGCTATTGGTACCTTGTTACTCATATTGACGATTGGTACCTGGCTTACTCATATGGGCTAATGGTACCTGGTTACTCATATGGACTATTGGTACCTGGTTACTCATATGGACGATTGGTACCTGGCTTACTCATATGGGCTATTGGTACCTGGTTACTCATATGGACTGTTAATACCTGGTTACTCATATGGGCTAATGGTACCTGGTTACTCATATGGACTATTGGTACCTAGTTATTCATATGGGCTAATGGTACCTGGTTACTCATATGGACTATTGGTACCTATTTATTCATATGGGCTATTGGTACCTTGTTACTAATATGGACTAATGGTACCTAGTTACTCATATGGACTATTGGTACCTAGTTATTCATATGGGCTAATGGTACCTGGTTACTCATATGGACTATTGGTACCTAGTTATTCATATGGACTATTGGTACATTGTTACTCATATTGACTATTGGTACCTTGTTACTCATATGGGCTAATGGTACCTGGTTACTCATATGGACTATTGGTACCTAGTTATTCATATGGGCTAATGGTACCTGGTTACTCATATGGACTATTGGTACCTAGTTATTCATATGGACTATTGGTACCTTGTTACTCATATGGACTAATGGTACCTTGTTACTCATATTGACTATTGGTACCTTGTTACTCATATGGACTATTGGTACCTTGTTACTCATATGGACTAATGGTACCTTGTTACTCCTATTGACTATTGGTACCTTGTTACTCATATGGGCTAATGGTACCTTGTTACTCATATTGACTATTGGTACCTTGTTACTCATATGGCCTATTGGTACCTTGTTACTCATATTGACTATTGGTACCTTGTTACTCATATGGACGATTGGTACCTGGCTTACTCATATGGGCTATTGGTACCTGGTTACTCATATGGACTGTTAATACCTGGTTACTCATATGGGCTAATGGTACCTGGTTACTCATATGGACTATTGGTACCTAGTTATTCATATGGGCTAATGGTACCTGGTTACTCATATGGACTATTGGTACCTATTTATTCATATGGGCTATTGGTACCTTGTTACTAATATGGACTAATGGTACCTAGTTACTCATATGGACTATTGGTACCTGGTTACTCATATGGACTATTGGTACCTAGTTATTCATATGGGCTAATGGTACCTGGTTACTCATATGGACTATTGGTACCTAGTTATTCATATGGACTATTGGTACCTTGTTACTCATATGGACTAATGGTACCTTGTTACTCATATTGACTATTGGTACCTTGTTACTCATATTGACTATTGGTACCTTGTTACTCATATGGGCTAATGGTACCTGGTTACTCATATGGACTATTGGTACCTAGTTATTCATATGGGCTAATGGTACCTGGTTACTCATATGGACTATTGGTACCTAGTTATTCATATGGACTATTGGTACCTTGTTACTCATATGGACTAATGGTACCTTGTTACTCATATTGACTATTGGTACCTTGTTACTCATATTGACTATTGGTACCTTGTTACTCATATGGGCTAATGGTACCTGGTTACTCATATGGACTATTGGTACCTAGTTATTCATATGGGCTAATGGTACCTGGTTACTCATATGGACTATTGGTACCTTGTTACTCATATGGACTATTGGTACCTTGTTACTCATATGACTATTGGTACCTTGTTACTCATATGGACTATTGGTACTGTACTCATATGGCTAATGGTACCTGGTTACTCATATGGGCTATTGGTACCTGGTTACTCATATGGACTATTGGTACCTGGTTACTCATATGGACTATTGGTACCTGGTTACTCATATGGGCTATTGGTACCTGGTTACTCATATGGACTATTGGTACCTGGTTACTCATATGGACTATTGGTACCTGGTTACTCATATGGGCTAATGGTACCTGTTACTCATATGGGCTATTGGTACCTGGTTACTCATATGGACTATGGTACCTGGTTACTCATAGCTAATGGTACCTGGTTACTCATATGGACTAATGGTACCTGGTTACTCATATGGACTATTGGTACCTGGTTACTCATATGGACTATTGGTACCTGGTTACTCATATGGACTATTGGTACCTGGTTACTCATATGGACTATTGGTACCTGGTTACTCATATGGGCTATTGGTACCTGGTTACTCATATGGACTATTGGTACCTGGTTACTCATATGGACTATTGGTACCTGGTTACTCATATGGACTAATGGTACCTGTTACTCATATGGACTAATGGTACCTGGTTACTCATATGGACTATTGGTACCTAGTTATTCATATGGGCTAATGGTACCTGGTTACTCATATGGACTATTGGTACCTAGTTATTCATATGGACTATTGGTACCTTGTTACTCATATGGACTAATGGTACCTTGTTACTCATATTGACTATTGGTACCTTGTTACTCATATTGACTATTGGTACCTTGTTACTCATATGGGCTAATGGTACCTGGTTACTCATATGGACTATTGGTACCTAGTTATTCATATGGGCTAATGGTACCTGGTTACTCATATGGACTATTGGTACCTAGTTATTCATATGGACTATTGGTACCTTGTTACTCATATGGACTAATGGTACCTTGTTACTCATATTGACTATTGGTACCTTGTTACTCATATTGACTATTGGTACCTTGTTACTCATATGGGCTAATGGTACCTGGTTACTCATATGGACTATTGGTACCTAGTTATTCATATGGGCTAATGGTACCTGGTTACTCATATGGACTATTGGTACCTAGTTATTCATATGGACTATTGGTACCTTGTTACTCATATGGACTAATGGTACCTTGTTACTCATATTGACTATTAGTACCTTGTTACTCATATGGACTATTGGTACCTTGTTACTCATATGGACTAATGGTACCTTGTTACTCATATTGACTATTGGTACCTTGTTACTCATATGGGCTAATGGTACCTTGTTACTCATATTGACTATTGTTACCTTGTTACTCATATGGACTATTGGTACCTTGTTACTCATATTGACTATTGGTACCTTGTTACTCATATGGACTATTGGTACCTGGTTACTCATATGGGCTAATGGTACCTGGTTACTCATATGGGCTATTGGTACCTTGTTACTCATATTGACTATTGGTACCTTGTTACTCATATGGACTATTGGTACCTTGTTACTCATATGGGCTAATGGTACCTGGTTACTCATATGGACTAATGGTACCTGGTTACTCATATGGACTATTGGTACCTAGTTATTCATATGGGCTAATGGTACCTGGTTACTCATATGGACTATTGGTACCTAGTTATTCATATGGGCTAATGGTACCTGGTTACTCATATGGGCTATTAATACCTGGTTACTCATATGGGCTAATGGTACCTGGTTACTCATATGGACTATTGGTACCTAGTTATTCATATGGACTATTGGTACCTTGTTACTCATGGGCTAATGGTACCTGGTTACTCATATGGGCTAATGGTACCTGGTTACTCACATGGGCTATTGATACCTTGTTACTCATATGGACTATTGGTACCTGGTTACTCATATGGACTATTGGTACCTTGTTACTCATATTGACTATTGGTACCTTGTTACTCATATGGACTATTGGTACCTGGTTACTCATATTGACTATTGGTACCTGGTTACTCATATTGACTATTGGTACCTGGTTACTCATATTGACTATTGGTACCTTGTTACTCATATGGACTGTTGGTACCTGGTTACTCATATTGACTATTGGTACCTTGTTACCTCATATGGACTATTGGTACCTGGTTACTCATATGGACTATTGGTACCTGGTTACTCATATGGACTATTGGTACCTGGTTACTCATATGAGTTATTGGTACCTTGTTCCTCATATGGACTATTGGTACCTGGTTACTCATATGGGCTAATGGTACCTGGTTACTCATATGGGCTAATGGTACTTTGTTACTCATGGGCGAATGGTACCTGGTTACTCATATGGGCTAATGGTACCTGGTTACTTATATGGGTAATTGGTACCTTGTTACTCATATTGACAATTTGTACCTTGTTCCTCATATGGACTATTGGTACCTGGTTACTCATATGGACTATTGGTACCTGGTTACTCATGTACTATTGGTACCTGGTTACTCATATGAGTTATTGGTACCTGGTTACTCATATTGACTATTGGTACCTGGTTACTCATGGACTATTGGTACCTGGTTACTCATATGGACTAATGGTACCAGGTTACTCATATGAGTTATTGGTACCTGGTTACTCATATTGACTATTGGTACCTGGTTACTCATATGGACTAATGGTACCTGGTTACTCATATGAGTTATTGGTACCTGGTTACTCATATTGACTATTGGTACCTGTTTACTCATATGGACTATGGGTACCTGGTTACTCATATTGACAATTGGTACCTGGTTACTCATATGAGTTATTGGTACCTGGTTACTCATATTGACTATTGGTACCTGGTTACTCATATTGACTATTGGTACCTGGTTACTCATATTGACAATTGGTACCTGGTTACTCATATGAGTTATTGGTACCTGGTTACTCATATTGACTATTGGTACCTGGTTACTCATATTGACTATTGGTACCTGGTTACTCATATTGACAATTGGTACCTGGTTACTCATATGGACTAATGGTACCTGGTTACTTATATGGGCTAATGGTACCTGATTACTCATATGGACTATTGGTACCTGGTTACTCATATGGACTAATGGTACCTGGTTACTCATATGGACTAATGGTACCTGGTTACTCATGGACTATTGGTACCTGGTTACTCATATGGACTAATGGTACCTGGTTACTCATATGGACTAATGGTACCTGGATACTCATATGGACTAATGGTACCTGGTTACTCATATGGACTAATGGTACCTGGTTACTCATGGACTATTGGTACCTGGTTACTCATGGACAATTGGTACGTGGTTACTCATGGACTATTGGTACCTGGTTACTCATGGACAATTGGTACCTGGTTACTCATGGACTAATGGTACCTGGTTACTCATGGACTATTGGTACCTAGTTACTCATTGGGCTATTGGTACCTGGTGTTCTATTGCTGTTACACATACATGTTGAGTTGAGTGTGTATGTATTTATGATGTTATTCTTCTTCTTTGTGTTGGAGAAGTTTATAAAAGTAAGCCTGTGCCAAACTTACCTTGTGCTTGTTGTTTGTTCCTGAAGGCTGTATGTGATAACTTCCAACGCACGCTTATTTTTACGTTTATTTATTGTCGATACCTGTTGAATGACGGAAACACCTTTACTGGGTAGGTTCCAGCAGTTAACCAGTATTTGTTGCACCATCCTCCGTATGAAACTGCCAATATTTTCATATAAAGAGTCATGGTCTGAGTGGGGCTCGAACCCATGACCATCAGTGATGATTGGTTACAGTGGTATACAAGTCAGCGACCGGGGCCATTCGACCATGGAGGCAGACCCTTCAGCACTCTTCCAGTAAGGAGTATAGGTGTGCTAGGACTATTCCAGTAAGGTGTATAGGTGTGCTAGGACTATTCCAGTAAGGTGTATAGGTGTGCTAGGACTATTCCAGTAAGGTGTATAGGTGTGCTAGGACTATGCCAGTAAGGTGTATAGGTGTGCTAGGACTATGCCAGTAAGGTGTATAGGTGTGCTAGGATTATGCCATAAGGTGTGCTAGGACTATGCCAGTAAGGTGTATAGGTGTGCTAGGACTATTCCAGTAAGGTGTATAGGTGTGCTAGGACTATGCCAGTAAGGTGTGCTAGGACTATTCCAGTAAGGTGTATAGGTGTGCTAGGACTATGCCAGTAAGGTGTATAGGTGTGCTAGGACTATTCCAGTAAGTTGTATAGGTGTGCTAGGTCTATGCCAGTAAGGTGTATAGGTGTGCTAGAACTATTCCAGTAAGGTGTATAGGTGTGCTAGGACTATGGCAGTAAGGTGTATTGGTGTGCTAGGACTATTCCAGTAAGGTGTATATGTGTGCTAGGACTATGCCAGTAAGGTGTATAGGTGTGCTAGGACTATTCCAGTAAGGTGTAGAGGTGTGCTAGGATTATGCCAGTAAGGTGTGCTAGGACTATGCCAGTAAGGTGTATAGGTGTGCTAGGACTATTCCAGTAAGGTGTATAGGTGTGCTAGGACTATGCCAGTAAGGTGTGCTAGGACTATTCCAGTAAGGTGTATAGGCGTGCTAGGACTATGCCAGTAAGGTGTATAGGTGTGCTAGGACTATTCCAGTAAGGTGTATAGGTGTGCTAGGACTATGCCAGTAAGGTGTGCTAGGACTATTCCAGTAAGGTGTATAGGTGTGCTAGGACTATGCCAGTAAGGTGTGCTAGGACTATTCCAGTAAGGTGTATAGGTGTGCTAGGATATGCCAGTAAGGTGTGCTAGGACTATGCCAGTAAGGTGTATAGGTGTGCTAGGTCTATGCCAGTAAGGTTTGCTAGGACTATGCCAGTAAGGTGTATAGGTGTGCTAGGACTATGCCAGTAAGGTGTATACGTGTGCTAGGACTATGCCAGTAAGGTGTGCTAGGTCTATGCCAGTAAGGTGTATAGGTGTGCTAGGACTATGCCAGTAAGGTGTATATGTGTGCTAGGACTCTGCCAGTAAGGTGTATAGGTGTGCTAGGACTATTCCAGTAAGGTGTATAGGTGTGCTAGGACTATGCCAGTAAGGTGTATAGGTGTGCTAGGACTATTCCAGTAAGGTGTATAGGTATGCTAGGTCTATGCCAGTAAGGTGTATAGGTGTGCTAGAACTATTCCAGTAAGGTGTATAGGTGTGCTAGGACTATGCCAGTAAGGTGTATTGGTGTACAAGGACTAATCCAGTAAGGTGTATAGGTGTGCTAGGACTATGCCAGTAAGGTGTATAGGTGTGCTAGGACTATTCCAGTAAGGTGTATAGGTGTGCTAGGATTATGCCAGTAAGGTGTGCTAGGACTATTCCAGTAAGGTGTATAGGTGTGCTAGGAATATGCCAGTAAGGTGTATAGGTGTGCTAGGACTATGCCAGTAAGGTGTATAGGTGTGCTAGGACTATGCCAGTAAGGTAACAACACCAAAGGTGTGCTAGGACTATTCCAGTAAGTGTATAGGGTGCTAGGACTATGCCAGTAAGGTGTGCTAGGACTATTCCAGTAAGGTGTATAGTGTGCTAGGACTATGCCAGTAACAACACCAAAAATTGCTAGGACTATGCCAGTAAGGTGTGCTAGGACTATGCCAGTAAGGTGTATAGGTGTGCTAGGACTATTCCAGTAAGGTGTATATGTGAACAACACCAAACAACCCAAACACACAAAAAGGTGTGCTAGGACTATTCCAGTAAGGTGTATAGGTGTGCTAGGACTATGCCAGTAATGCTAGGACTATTCCAGTAAGGTGTGCTAGGACTATGCCAGTAAGGTGTATAGGTGTGCTAGGACTATTCCAGTAAGGTGTATATGTGTGCTAGGACTATTCCAGTAAGGTGTGCTAGGACTATGCCAGTAAGGTGTATAGGTGTGCTAGGACTATTCCAGTAAGGTGTATATGTGTGCTAGGACTATGCCAGTAAGGTGTATAGGTGTGCTAGGACTATTCCAGTAAGGTGTATAGGTGTGCTAGGACTATGCCAGTAAGGTGTGCTAGGACTATGCCAGTAAGGTGTGCTAGGACTATGCCAGTAAGGTGTATATTGGTGCTAGGACTATACCAGTAAGGTGTATATTGGTGCTAGGACTATTCCAGTAAGGTGTATAGGTGTGCTAGGACTATGCCAGTAAGGTGTATAGGTGTGCTAGGACTATGCCAGTAAGGTGTGCTAGGACTATTCCAGTAAGGTGTATAGGTGTGCTAGGACTATGCCAGTAAGGTGTGCTAGGACTATTCCAGTAAGTGTATAGGTTGCTAGGACTATGCCAGTAAGGGTGCTAGACTTGCCAGTATGTGCTAGGACTATGCCAGTAAGGTGTATAGGTGTGCTAGGACTATTCCAGTAAAGTGTATGTGTGCTAGGACTATCCAGTAAGGTGTATAGGGTGCTAGGACTATTCCAGTAAGGTTAAGGTGTGCTAGGACTATGCCAGTAAGGTGTGCTAGGACTATGCCAGTAAGGTGTATAGGTGTGCTAGGACTATGCCAGTAAGGTTGCAGATATCAGTAAGGTGTGCTAGGACTATTCCAGTAAGGTGTATAGGTGTGCTAGGACTATTCCAGTAAGGTGTATAGGTGTGCTAGGACTATTCCAGTAAGGTGTATAGGTGTGCTAGGACTATTCCAGTAAGGTGTATAGGTGTGCTAGGACTATGCCAGTAAGGTGTATAGGTGTGCTAGGACTATTCCAGTAAGGTGTATAGGTGTGCTAGGACTATGCCAGTAAGGTGTATAGGTGTGCTAGGACTATTCCAGTAAGGTGTATAGGTGTGCTAGGACTATGCCAGTAAGGTGTGCTAGGACTATGCCAGTAAGGTGTATAGGTGTGCTAGGACTATTCCAGTAAGGTGTATAGGTGTGCTAGGACTATGCCAGTAAGGTGTGCTAGGACTATTCCAGTAAGGTGTATAGGTGTGCTAGGACTATGCCAGTAAGGTGTATAGGTGTGCTAGGACTTCCAGTAAGGTGTATAGGTGTGCTAGGACTATGCCAGTAAGGTGTGCTAGGACTATGCCAGTAAGGTGTATAGGTGTGCTAGGACTATCCAGTAAGGTGTATAGGTGTGCTAGGACTATGCCAGTAAGTGTGCTAGGACTATGCCAGTAAGGTGTATAGGTGTGCTAGGACTATTCCAGTAAGGTGTATAGGTGTGCTAGGACTATGCCAGTAAGGTGTGCTAGGACTATTCCAGTAAGGTGTATAGGTGTGCTAGGACTATGCCAGTAAGGTGTATAGGTGTGCTAGGACTATTCAGTAAGGTGTATAGGTGTGCTAGGACTATGCCAGTAAGGTGTATAGGTGTGCTAGGACTATTCCAGTAAGGTGTATAGGTGTGCTAGGACTATGCCAGTAAGGTGTCTAGGACTATCCATAAGGTGTATGTAAGGTGTGCTAGGACTATTCCAGTAAGGTGTATAGGTGTGCTAGGACTATGCCAGTAAGGTGTGCTAGGACTATTCCAGTAAGGTGTATAGGTGTGCTAGGACTATGCCAGTAAGGTGTGCTAGGACTATTCCAGTAAGGTGTATAGGTGTGCTAGGACTATGCCAGTAAGGTGTGCTAGGACTATGCCAGTAAGGTGTATAGGTGTGCTAGGTCTATGCCAGTAAGGTTTGCTAGGACTATGCCAGTAAGGTGTATAGGTGTGCTAGGACTATGCCAGTAAGGTGTATACGTGTGCTAGGACTATGCCAGTAAGGTGTGCTAGGTCTATGCCAGTAAGGTGTATAGGTGTGCTAGGACTATGCCAGTAAGGTGTATATGTGTGCTAGGACTCTGCCAGTAAGGTGTATAGGTGTGCTAGGACTATTCCAGTAAGGTGTATAGGTGTGCTAGGACTATGCCAGTAAGGTGTATAGGTGTGCTAGGACTATTCCAGTAAGGTGTATAGGTGTGCTAGGTCTATGCCAGTAAGGTGTATAGGTGTGCTAGAACTATTCCAGTAAGGTGTATAGGTGTGCTAGGACTATGCCAGTAAGGTGTATTGGTGTGCTAGGACTATTCCAGTAAGGTGTATAGGTGTGCTAGGACTATGCCAGTAAGGTGTATAGGTGTGCTAGGACTATTCCAGTAAGGTGTATAGGTGTGCTAGGATTATGCCAAGGTGTGCTAGGACTATGCCAGTAAGGGTAGGTGTGCTAGGACTATTCCAGTAAGGTGTATAGGTGTGCTAGGACTATGCCAGTAAGGTGTGCTAGGACTATGCCAGTAAGGTGTATAGTGTGCTAGGACTATTCCAGTAAGGTGTATAGTGTGCTAGGACTATGCCAGTAAGGTGTGCTAGGACTATTCCAGTAAGGTGTATAGGTGTGCTAGGACTATGCCAGTAAGGTGTGTGCTAGGACTATTCCAGTAAGGTGTATAGGTGTGCTAGGACTATGCCAGTAAGGTGTATAGGTGTGCTAGGACTATTCCAGTAAGGTGTATAGGTGTGCTAGGACTATGCCAGTAAGGTGTATAGGTGTGCTAGGACTATTCCAGTAAGGTGTAGGGTGTGCTAGGATTATGCCAGTAGGTGTGCTAGGACTATGCCAGTAAGGTGTATAGGTGTGCTAGGACTATTCCAGTAAGGTGTATAGGTGTGCTAGGACTATGCCAGTAAGGTGTGCTAGGACTATTCCAGTAAGGTGTATAGGCGTGCTAGGACTATGCCAGTAAGGTGTATAGGTGTGCTAGGACTATTCCAGTAAGGTGTATAGGTGTGCTAGGACTATGCCAGTAAGGTGTGCTAGGACTATTCCAGTAAGGTGTATAGGTGTGCTAGGACTATGCCAGTAAGGTGTGCTAGGACTATTCCAGTAAGGTGTATAGGTGTGCTAGGACTATGCCAGTAAGGTGTGCTAGGACTATGCCAGTAAGGTGTATAGGTGTGCTAGGTCTATGCCAGTAAGGTTTGCTAGGACTATGCCAGTAAGGTGTATAGGTGTGCTAGGACTATGCCAGTAAGGTGTATACGTGTGCTAGGACTATGCCAGTAAGGTGTGCTAGGTCTATGCCAGTAAGGTGTATAGGTGTGCTAGGACTATGCCAGTAAGGTGTATATGTGTGCTAGGACTCTGCCAGTAAGGTGTATAGGTGTGCTAGGACTATTCCAGTAAGGTGTATAGGTGTGCTAGGACTATGCCAGTAAGGTGTATAGGTGTGCTAGGACTATTCCAGTAAGGTGTATAGGTGTGCTAGGTCTATGCCAGTAAGGTGTATAGGTGTGCTAGGACTATGCCAGTAAGGTGTATTGGTGTGCTAGGACTATTCCAGTAAGGTGTATAGGTGTGCTAGGACTATGCCAGTAAGGTGTATAGGTGTGCTAGGACTATTCCAGTAAGGTGTATAGGTGTGCTAGGATTATGCCAGTAAGGTGTGCTAGGACTATTCCAGTAAGTTGTATAGGTGTGCTAGGACTATTCCAGTAAGGTGTATAGGTGTGCTAGGACTATGCCAGTAAGGTGTGCTAGGACTATTCCAGTAAGGTGTATAGGCGTGCTAGGACTATGCCAGTAAGGTGTATAGGTGTGCTAGGACTATTCCAGTAAGGTGTATAGGTGTGCTAGGACTATGCCAGTAAGGTGTGCTAGGACTATTCCAGTAAGGTGTATAGGTGTGCTAGGACTATGCCAGTAAGGTGTGCTAGGACTATTCCAGTAAGGTGTATAGGTGTGCTAGGACTATGCCAGTAAGGTGTGCTAGGACTATGCCAGTAAGGTGTATAGGTGTGCTAGGTCTATGCCAGTAAGGTTTGCTAGGACTATGCCAGTAAGGTGTATAGGTGTGCTAGGACTATGCCAGTAAGGTGTATACGTGTGCTAGGACTATGCCAGTAAGGTGTGCTAGGTCTATGCCAGTAAGGTGTATAGGTGTGCTAGGACTATGCCAGTAAGGTGTATAGGTGTGCTAGGACTCTGCCAGTAAGGTGTATAGGTGTGCTAGGACTATTCCAGTAAGGTGTATTGGTGTGCTAGGACTATTCCAGTAAGGTGTATAGGTGTGCTAGGACTATTCCAGTAAGGTGTATAGGTGTGCTAGGACTATTCCAGTAAGGTGTATAGGTGTGCTAGGACTATGCCAGTAAGGTGTATAGGTGTGCTAGGACTATTCCAGTAAGGTGTATAGGTGTGCTAGGACTATGCCAGTAAGGTGTGCTAGGACTATGCCAGTAAGGTGTATAGGTGTGCTAGGACTATGCCAGTAAGTTGTATAGGTGTGCTAGGACTATTCCAGTAAGGTGTATAGGTGTGCTAGGACTATATCAGTAAGGTGTATAGGTGTGCTAGGACTATGTCAGTAAGGTGTATAGGTGTGCTAGGACTATGCCAGTAAGGTGTATAGGTGTGCTAGGACTATGCCAGTAAGGTGTATAGGTGTGCTAGGACTATGCCAGTAAAGTGTATAGGTGTGCTAGGTCTATGCCAGTAAGGTGTATAGGTGTGCTAGGACTATGCCGGTAAGGTGTGCTAGGACTATGCCAGTAAGGTGTATAGGTGTGCTAGAACTATGCCAGTAAGGTGTGCTAGGACTCTGTCAGTAAGGTGTATAGGTGTGCTAGGACTATTCCAGTAAGGTGTATAGGTGTGCTAGGACTATGCCAGTAAGGTGTATAGATGTGCTAGGACTATTCCAGTAAGGTGTATAGGTGTGCTAGTACTATTCCAGTAAGGTGTATAGGTGTGCTAGGTCTATTCCAGTAAGGTGTATAGGTGTGCTAGGACTATTCCAGTAAGGTGTATATGTGTGCTAGGACTATTCCAGTAAGGTGTATACGTGTGCTAGGACTATTCCAGTAAGGTGTATATGTGTGCTAGGACTATTCCAGTAAGGTGTATAGGTGTGCTAGGACTATTCCAGTAAGGTGTATACGTGTGCTAGGACTATTCCAGTAAGGTGTATATGTGTGCTAGGACTATTCCAGTAAGGTGTATCGGTGTGCTAGGACTATTCCAGTATGGTGTGCTAGGAATATGCCAGTAAGGTGTATAGGTGTGCTAGGACTATGCCAGTAAGGTGTATAGGTGTGCTAGGACTATGCCAGTAAGGTGTGCTAGGACTCTGCCAGTAAGGTGTATAGGTGTGCTAGGATTATTCCAGTAAGGTGTATAGGTGTGCTAGGACTATTCCAGTAAGGTGTGCTAGGACTATTCCAGTAAAGTGTATAGGTGTGCTAGGGTTATTCCAGTAAGGTTTATAGGTGTGCTAGGACTATTCCAGTAAGGTGTGCTAGGACTATTCCAGTAAGGTGTATAGGTGTGCTAGGATTATTCCAGTAAGGTGTATAGGTGTGCTAGGACTATGCCAGTAAGGTGTATAGGTGTGCTAGGACTATGCCAGTAAGGTGTATAGGTGTGCTAGGACTATGCCAGTAAGGTGTATAGGTGTGCTAGGAATATGCCAGTAAGGTGTACTAGGATTATTCCATTAAGGTGTATAGGTGTGCTAGGACTATGCCAGTAAGGTGTTAGGACTATGCCAGTAAGGTGTATAGGTGTGCTAGGACTATGCCAGTAAGGTGTATAGGTGTGCTAGGACTATGCCAGTAAGGTGTATAGGTGTGCTAGGACTATGCCAGTAAGGTGTATAGGTGTGCTAGGACTATGCCAGTAAGGTGTATAGGTGTGCTAGGACTATGCCAGTAAGGTGTGTTGGTGTGCTAGGACTATTCCAGTAAGGTGTATAGGTGTGCTAGGACTATTCCAGTAAGGTGTATAGGTGTGCTAGGACTATTCCAGTAAGGTGTATAGGTGTGCTAGGACTATGCCAGTAAGGTTTATATGTGTGCTAGGACTATGCCAGTAATGTGTGCTAGGACTATGCCAGTAAGGTGTATAGGTGCGCTAGGACTATTCCAGTAAGGTGTATAGGTGTGCTAGGACTATGCCAGTAAGGTGTATAGGTGTGCTAGGACTATTCCAGTAAGGTGTATTGGTGTGCTAGGACTATTCCAGTAAGGTGTATATGTGTGCTAGGACTATTCCAGTAAGGTGTATAGGTGTGGTAGGACTATGCCAGTAAGGTGTATAGGTGTGCTAGGACTATTCCAGTAAGGTGTATAGGTGTGCTAGGACTATGCCAGTAAGGTTGCTAGGACTATTCCAGTAAGGTGTGCTAGGACTATGCCAGTAAGGTGTATAGGTGTGCTAGGACTATTCCAGTAAGGTGTATAGGTGTGCTAGGACTATGCCAGTAAGGTGTGCTAGGACTATGCCAGTAAGGTGTATAGGTGTGCTAGGACTATTCCAGTAAGGTGTATATGTGTGCTAGGACTATGCCAGTAAGGTGTATAGGTGTGCTAGGACTATCCAGTAAGGTGTATAGGTGTGCTAGGACTATGCCAGTAAGGTGTGCTAGGACTAGCCAGTAAGGTGTGCTAGGACTATGCCAGTAAGGTGTATATTGGTGCTAGGACTATACCAGTAAGGTGTATATTGGTGCTAGGACTATTCCAGTAAGGTGTATAGGTGTGCTAGGACTATGCCAGTAAGGTGTATAGGTGTGCTAGGACTATGCCAGTAAGGTGTATAGGTGTGCTAGGACTATGCTAGTAAGGTGTGCTAGGACTATTCCAGTAAGGTGTATAGGTGTGCTAGGACTATGCCAGTAAGTTGTGCTAGGACTATTCCAGTAAGGTGTATAGGTGTGCTAGGACTATGCCAGTAAGGTGTGCTAGGACTATGCCAGTAAGGTGTGCTAGGACTATGCCAGTAAGGTGTATAGGTGTGCTAGGACTATTCCAGTAAGGTGTATAGG
The DNA here is from genome assembly GCA_014843695.1 of Archivesica marissinica. Classification (NCBI taxonomy): domain Eukaryota; kingdom Metazoa; phylum Mollusca; class Bivalvia; order Venerida; family Vesicomyidae; genus Archivesica; species Archivesica marissinica. The sequence goes on along the minus strand of CM026390.1, from coordinate 75,265,562 downwards.
TGTGCTAGGACTATGCCAGTAAGGTGTATAGGTGTGCTAGGACTATTCCAGTAAGGTGTATAGGTGTGCTAGGACTATGCCAGTAAGGTGTGCTAGGACTATTCCAGTAAGGTGTATAGGTGTGCTAGGACTATGCCAGTAAGGTATGCTAGGACTATTCCAGTAAGGTGTGCTAGGACTATTCCAGTAAGGTGTATAGGTGTGCTAGGACTATTCCAGTAAGGTGTATAGGTGTGCTAGGACTATTCCAGTAAGGTGTATAGGTGTGCTAGGACTATTCCAGTAAGGTGTATAGGTGTGCTAGGACTATGCCAGTAAGGTGTATAGGTGTGCTAGGACTATTCCAGTAAGGTGTATAGGTGTGCTAGGACTATGCCAGTAAGGTGTATAGGTGTGCTAGGACTATTCCAGTAAGGTGTATAGGTGTGCTAGGACTATGCCAGTAAGGTGTGCTAGGACTATTCCAGTAAGGTGTATAGGTGTGCTAGGACTATTCCAGTAAGGTGTATAGGTGTGCTAGGACTATTCCAGTAAGGTGTATAGGTGTGCTAGGACTATGCCAGTAAGGTGTGCTAGGACTATGCCAGTAAGGTGTATAGGTGTGCTAGGACTATTCCAGTAAGGTGTATAGGTGTGCTAGGACTATGCCAGTAAGGTGTGCTAGGACTATGCCAGTAAGGTGTATAGGTGTGCTAGGACTATGCCAGTAAGGTGTATAGGTGTGCTAGGACTATGCCAGTAAGGTGTGCTAGGACTATGCCAGTAAGGTGTATAGGTGTGCTAGGACTATGCCAGTAAGGTGTATAGGTGTGCTAGGACTATGCCAGTAAGGTGTGCTAGGACTATTCCAGTAAGGTGTATAGGTGTGCTAGGACTATGCCAGTAAGGTGTGCTAGGACTATTCCAGTAAGGTGTATAGGTGTGCTAGGACTATGCCAGTAAGGTGTGCTAGGACTATTCCAGTAAGGTGTATAGGTGTGCTAGGACTATGCCAGTAAGGTGTGCTAGGACTATTCCAGTAAGGTGTATAGGTGTGCTAGGACTATGCCAGTAAGGTGTGCTAGGACTATTCCAGTAAGGTGTATAGGTGTGCTAGGACTATGCCAGTAAGGTGTGCTAGGACTATTCCAGTAAGGTGTATAGGTGTGCTAGGACTATGCCAGTAAGGTGTGCTAGGACTATTCCAGTAAGGTGTATAGGTGTGCTAGGACTATGCCAGTAAGGTGTGCTAGGACTATGCCAGTAAGGTGTATAGGTGTGCTAGGTCTATGCCAGTAAGGTTTGCTAGGACTATGCCAGTAAGGTGTATAGGTGTGCTAGGACTATGCCAGTAAGGTGTATACGTGTGCTAGGACTATGCCAGTAAGGTGTGCTAGGTCTATGCCAGTAAGGTGTATAGGTGTGCTAGGACTATGCCAGTAAGGTGTATATGTGTGCTAGGACTCTGCCAGTAAGGTGTATAGGTGTGCTAGGACTATTCCAGTAAGGTGTATAGGTGTGCTAGGACTATGCCAGTAAGGTGTATAGGTGTGCTAGGACTATTCCAGTAAGGTGTATAGGTGTGCTAGGTCTATGCCAGTAAGGTGTATAGGTGTGCTAGAACTATTCCAGTAAGGTGTATAGGTGTGCTAGGACTATGCCAGTAAGGTGTATAGGTGTGCTAGGAACAGTAAGGTGTGCTAGGACTATGCCAGTAAGGTGTATAGGTGTGCTAGGACTATTCCAGTAAGGTGTATAGGTGTGCTAGGACTATTCCAGTAAGGTGTATAGGTGTGCTAGGACTATGCCAGTAAGGTGTATAGGTGTGCTAGGACTATTCCAGTAAGGTGTATAGGTGTGCTAGGACTATGCCAGTAAGGTGTGCTAGGACTATGCCAGTAAGGTGTATAGGTGTGCTAGGACTATTCCAGTAAGGTGTATAGGTGTGCTAGGACTATGCCAGTAAGGTGTGCTAGGACTATTCCAGTAAGGTGTATAGGTGTGCTAGGACTATGCCAGTAAGGTGTATAGGTGTGCTAGGACTATTCCAGTAAGTTGTATAGGTGTGCTAGGTCTATGCCAGTAAGGTGTATAGGTGTGCTAGACTATTCCAGTAAGGTGTATAGGTGTGCTAGGACTATGCCAGTAAGGTGTATAGGTGTGCTAGGACTATTCCAGTAAGGTGTATAGGTGTGCTAGGACTATGCCAGTAAGGTGTATAGGTGTGCTAGGACTATTCCAGTAAGGTGTAGAGGTGTGCTAGGATTATGCCAGTAAGGTGTGCTAGGACTATGCCAGTAAGGTGTATAGGTGTGCTAGGACTATTCCAGTAAGGTGTATAGGTGTGCTAGGACTATGCCAGTAAGGTGTGCTAGGACTATTCCAGTAAGGTGTATAGGCGTGCTAGGACTATGCCAGTAAGGTGTATAGGTGTGCTAGGACTATTCCAGCAAGGTGTATAGGTGTGCTAGGACTATGCCAGTAAGGTGTGCTAGGACTATTCCAGTAAGGTGTATAGGTGTGCTAGGACTATGCCAGTAAGGTGTGCTAGGACTATTCCAGTAAGGTGTATAGGTGTGCTAGGACTATGCCAGTAAGGTGTGCTAGGACTATGCCAGTAAGGTGTATAGGTGTGCTAGGTCTATGCCAGTAAGGTTTGCTAGGACTATGCCAGTAAGGTGTATAGGTGTGCTAGGACTATGCCAGTAAGGTGTATACGTGTGCTAGGACTATGCCAGTAAGGTGTGCTAGGTCTATGCCAGTAAGGTGTATAGGTGTGCTAGGACTATGCCAGTAAGGTGTATATGTGTGCTAGGACTCTGCCAGTAAGGTGTATAGGTGTGCTAGGACTATTCCAGTAAGGTGTATAGGTGTGCTAGGACTATGCCAGTAAGGTGTATAGGTGTGCTAGGACTATTCCAGTAAGGTGTATAGGTGTGCTAGGTCTATGCCAGTAAGGTGTATAGGTGTGCTAGAACTATTCCAGTAAGGTGTATAGGTGTGCTAGGACTATGCCAGTAAGGTGTATTGGTGTACTAGGACTAATCCAGTAAGGTGTATAGGTGTGCTAGGACTATGCCAGTAAGGTGTATAGGTGTGCTAGGACTATTCCAGTAAGGTGTATAGGTGTGCTAGGATTATGCCAGTAAGGTGTGCTAGGACTATTCCAGTAAGGTGTATAGGTGTGCTAGGACTATTCCAGTAAGGTGTATAGGTGTGCTAGGACTATGCCAGTAAGGTGTGCTAGGACTATTCCAGTAAGGTGTATAGGCGTGCTAGGACTATGCCAGTAAGGTGTATAGGTGTGCTAGGACTATTCCAGTAAGGTGTATAGGTGTGCTAGGACTATGCCAGTAAGGTGTGCTAGGACTATTCCAGTAAGGTGTATAGGTGTGCTAGGACTATGCCAGTAAGGTGTGCTAGGACTATTCCAGTAAGGTGTATAGGTGTGCTAGGACTATGCCAGTAAGGTGTGCTAGGACTATGCCAGTAAGGTGTATAGGTGTGCTAGCACCAAATTGCTAGGACTATGCCAGTAAGGTGTATAGGTGTGCTAGGACTATGCCAGTAAGGTGTATACGTGTGCTAGGACTATGCCAGTAAGGTGTGCTAGGTCTATGCCAGTAAGGTGTATAGGTGTGCTAGGACTATGCCAGTAAGGTGTATAGGTGTGCTAGGACTCTGCCAGTAAGGTGTATAGGTGTGCTAGGACTATTCCAGTAAGGTGTATTGGTGTGCTAGGACTATTCCAGTAAGGTGTATAGGTGTGCTAGGACTATTCCAGTAAGGTGTATAGGTGTGCTAGGACTATTCCAGTAAGGTGTATAGGTGTGCTAGGACTATGCCAGTAAGGTGTATAGGTGTGCTAGGACTATTCCAGTAAGGTGTATAGGTGTGCTAGGACTATGCCAGTAAGGTGTGCTAGGACTATGCCAGTAAGGTGTATAGGTGTGCTAGGACTATGCCAGTAAGTTGTATAGGTGTGCTAGGACTATTCCAGTAAGGTGTATAGGTGTGCTAGGACTATATCAGTAAGGTGTATAGGTGTGCTAGGACTATGTCAGTAAGGTGTATAGGTGTGCTAGGACTATGCCAGTAAGGTGTATAGGTGTGCTAGGACTATGCCAGTAAGGTGTATTGGTGTGCTAGGACTATGCCAGTAAAGTGTATAGGTGTGCTAGGTCTATGCCAGTAAGGTGTATAGGTGTGCTAGGACTATGCCGGTAAGGTGTGCTAGGACTATGCCAGTAAGGTGTATAGGTGTGCTAGAACTATGCCAGTAAGGTGTGCTAGGACTCTGTCAGTAAGGTGTATAGGTGTGCTAGGACTATTCCAGTAAGGTGTATAGGTGTGCTAGGACTATGCCAGTAAGGTGTATAGATGTGCTAGGACTATTCCAGTAAGGTGTATAGGTGTGCTAGTACTATTCCAGTAAGGTGTATAGGTGTGCTAGGTCTATTCCAGTAAGGTGTATAGGTGTGCTAGGACTATTCCAGTAAGGTGTATATGTGTGCTAGGACTATTCCAGTAAGGTGTATACGTGTGCTAGGACTATTCCAGTAAGGTGTATATGTGTGCTAGGACTATTCCAGTAAGGTGTATAGGTGTGCTAGGACTATTCCAGTAAGGTGTATACGTGTGCTAGGACTATTCCAGTAAGGTGTATATGTGTGCTAGGACTATTCCAGTAAGGTGTATCGGTGTGCTAGGACTATTCCAGTATGGTGTGCTAGGAATATGCCAGTAAGGTGTATAGGTGTGCTAGGACTATGCCAGTAAGGTGTATAGGTGTGCTAGGACTATGCCAGTAAGGTGTGCTAGGACTCTGCCAGTAAGGTGTATAGGTGTGCTAGGATTATTCCAGTAAGGTGTATAGGTGTGCTAGGACTATTCCAGTAAGGTGTGCTAGGACTATTCCAGTAAAGTGTATAGGTGAGCTAGGATTATTCCAGTAAGGTGTATAGGTGTGCTAGGACTATTCCAGTAAGGTGTGCTAGGACTATTCCAGTAAGGTGTATAGGTGTGCTAGGATTATTCCAGTAAGGTGTATAGGTGTGCTAGGACTATGCCAGTAAGGTGTATAGGTGTGCTAGGACTATGCCAGTAAGGTGTATAGGTGTGCTAGGACTATGCCAGTAAGGTGTATAGGTGTGCTAGGAATATGCCAGTAAGGTGTACTAGGATTATTCCATTAAGGTGTATAGGTGTGCTAGGACTATGCCAGTAAGGTGTTAGGACTATGCCATAAGGTGTATAGGTGTGCTAGGACTATGCCAGTAAGGTGTATAGGTGTGCTAGGAATATGCCAGTAAGGTGTATAGGTGTGCTAGGACTATGCCAGTAAGGTGTATAGGTGTGCTAGGACTATGCCAGTAAGGTTATAGGTGTGCTAGGACTATTCCAGTAAGGTGTGTTGGTGTGCTAGGACTATTCCAGTAAGGTGTATAGGTGTGCTAGGACTATTCCAGTAAGGTGTATAGGTGTGCTAGGACTATTCCAGTAAGGTGTATAGGTGTGCTAGGACTATGCCAGTAAGGTTTATATGTGTGCTAGGACTATGCCAGTAATGTGTGCTAGGACTATGCCAGTAAGGTGTATAGGTGCGCTAGGACTATTCCAGTAAGGTGTATAGGTGTGCTAGGACTATGCCAGTAAGGTGTATAGGTGTGCTAGGACTATTCCAGTAAGGTGTATTGGTGTGCTAGGACTATTCCAGTAAGGTGTATATGTGTGCTAGGACTATTCCAGTAAGGTGTATAGGTGTGGTAGGACTATGCCAGTAAGGTGTATAGGTGTGCTAGGACTATTCCAGTAAGGTGTATAGGTGTGCTAGGACTATTCCAGTAAGGTGTATAGGTGTGCTAGGACTATTCCAGTAAGGTGTATAGGTGTGCTAGGACTATTCCAGTAAGGTGTATAGGTGTGCTAGGTCTATGCCAGTAAGGTTTGCTAGGACTATGCCAGTAAGGTGTGCTAGGACTATGCCAGTAAGGTGTATAGGTGTGCTAGGTCTATGCCAGTAAGGTTTGCTAGGACTATGCCAGTAAGGTGTATAGGTGTGCTAGGACTATGCCAGTAAGGTGTATACGTGTGCTAGGACTATGCCAGTAAGGTGTGCTAGGTCTATGCCAGTAAGGTGTATAGGTGTGCTAGGACTATGCCAGTAAGGTGTATATGTGTGCTAGGACTCTGCCAGTAAGGTGTATAGGTGTGCTAGGACTATTCCAGTAAGGTGTATAGGTGTGCTAGGACTATGCCAGTAAGGTGTATAGGTGTGCTAGGACTATTCCAGTAAGGTGTATAGGTGTGCTAGGTCTATGCCAGTAAGGTGTATAGGTGTGCTAGAACTATTCCAGTAAGGTGTATAGGTGTGCTAGGACTATGCCAGTAAGGTGTATTGGTGTGCTAGGACTATTCCAGTAAGGTGTATAGGTGTGCTAGGACTATGCCAGTAAGGTGTATAGGTGTGCTAGGACTATTCCAGTAAGGTGTATAGGTGTGCTAGGATTATGCCAGTAAGGTGTGCTAGGACTATGCCAGTAAGGTGTATAGGTGTGCTAGGACTATTCCAGTAAGGTGTATAGGTGTGCTAGGACTATGCCAGTAAGGTGTGCTAGGACTATGCCAGTAAGGTGTATAGGTGTGCTAGGACTATTCCAGTAAGGTGTATAGGTGTGCTAGGACTATGCCAGTAAGGTGTGCTAGGACTATTCCAGTAAGGTGTATAGGTGTGCTAGGACTATGCCAGTAAGGTGTATAGGTGTGCTAGGACTATTCCAGTAAGTTGTATAGGTGTGCTAGGTCTATGCCAGTAAGGTGTATAGGTGTGCTAGAACTATTCCAGTAAGGTGTATAGGTGTGCTAGGACTATGGCAGTAAGGTGTATTGGTGTGCTAGGACTATTCCAGTAAGGTGTAGAGGTGTGCTAGGATTATGCCAGTAAGGTGTGCTAGGACTATGCCAGTAAGGTGTATTGGTGTGCTAGGATTATTCCAGTAAGGTGTATAGGTGTGCTAGGACTATGCCAGTAAGGTGTGCTAGGACTATTCCAGTAAGGTGTATAGGCGTGCTAGGACTATGCCAGTAAGGTGTATAGGTGTGCTAGGACTATTCCAGTAAGGTGTATAGGTGTGCTAGGACTATGCCAGTAAGGTGTGCTAGGACTATTCCAGTA
>CM026390.1:75191004-75257409 GCA_014843695.1 Archivesica marissinica | reverse complement strand
CAGCAAGAGCAAATATAGTTCCTTGCCAAGGACACACCACAGCAAGAGCAAATATAGTTCCTTGCCAAGGACACAGCAGAGCAAATATAGTTCCTTACCAAGGACACACCACAGCAGGAGCAAATATAGTTCCTTGCCAAGGACACACCACAGCAAGAGCAAATATAGTTCCTTACCAAGGACACACCACAGCAGGAGCAAATATAGTTCCTTGCCAAGGACACACCACAGCAGGAGCAAATATAGTTCCTTGCCAAGGACACACCACAGCAGGAGCAAATATAGTTCCTTACCAAGGACACACCACAGCAGGAGCAAATATAGTTCCTTGCCAAGGACACAGCAAGAGCAAATATAGTTCCTTGCCAAGGACACACCACAGCAGGAGCAAATATAGTTCCTTGCCAAGGACACACCACAGCAGGAGCAAATATAGTTCCTTACCAAGGACACACCACAGCAGGAGCAAATATAGTTCCTTGCCAAGGACACACCACAGCAGGAGCAAATATAGTTCCTTGCCAAGGACACACCACAGCAGGAGCAAATATAGTTCCTTGCCAAGGACACACCACAGCAGGAGCAAATATAGTTCCTTGCCAAGGACACACACAGCAAGAGCAAATATAGTTCCTTACCAAGGACACACCACAGCAGGAGCAAATATAGTTCCTTGCCAAGGACACACCACAGCAAGAGCAAATATAGTTCCTTACCAAGGACACACCACAGCAGGAGCAAATATAGTTCCTTGCCAAGGACACACCACAGCAGGAGCAAATATAGTTCCTTGCCAAGGACACACCACAGCAGGAGCAAATATAGTTCCTTACCAAGGACACACCACAGCAGGAGCAAATATAGTTCCTTGCCAAGGACACAGCAAGAGCAAATATAGTTCCTTGCCAAGGACACACCACAGCAGGAGCAAATATAGTTCCTTACCAAGGACACACCACAGCAGGAGCAAATATAGTTCCTTACCAAGGACACACCACAGCAGGAGCAAATATAGTTCCTTGCCAAGGACACACCACAGCAGGAGCAAATATAGTTCCTTGCCAAGGACACACCACAGCAGGAGCAAATATAGTTCCTTGCCAAGGACACAGCAAGAGCAAATATAGTTCCTTACCAAGGACACACCACAGCAGGAGCAAATATAGTTCCTTGCCAAGGACACACCACAGCAAGAGCAAATATAGTTCCTTACCAAGGACACACCACAGCAGGAGCAAATATAGTTCCTTGCCAAGGACACACCACAGCAGGAGCAAATATAGTTCCTTGCCAAGGACACACCACAGCAGGAGCAAATATAGTTCCTTACCAAGGACACACCACAGCAGGAGCAAATATAGTTCCTTGCCAAGGACACAGCAAGAGCAAATATAGTTCCTTACCAAGGACACACCACAGCAGGAGCAAATATAGTTCCTTGCCAAGGACACACCACAGCAAGAGCAAATATAGTTCCTTACCAAGGACACACCACAGCAGGAGCAAATATAGTTCCTTGCCAAGGACACACCACAGCAGGAGCAAATATAGTTCCTTGCCAAGGACACACCACAGCAGGAGCAAATATAGTTCCTTACCAAGGACACACCACAGCAGGAGCAAATATAGTTCCTTGCCAAGGACACAGCAAGAGCAAATATAGTTCCTTGCCAAGGACACACCACAGCAGGAGCAAATATAGTTCCTTGCCAAGGACACACCACAGCAAGAGCAAATATAGTTCCTTGCCAAGGACACACCACAGCAAGAGCAAATATAGTTCCTTGCCAAGGACACACCACAGCAAGAGCAAATATAGTTCCTTACCAAGGACACACACAGCAAGAGCAAATATAGTTCCTTGCCAAGGACACAGCAAGAGCAAATATAGTTCCTCCAAGGACACAGCAGGAGCAAATATAGTTCCTTGCCAAGGACACACCACAGCAAGAGCAAATATAGTTCCTTGCCAAGGACACACCACAGCAAGAGCAAATATAGTTCCTTACCAAGGACACACCACAGCAGGAGCAAATATAGTTCCTTGCCAAGGACACACCACAGCAAGAGCAAATATAGTTCCTTACCAAGGACACAGCAAGAGCAAATATAGTTCCTTGCCAAGGACACACCACAGCAGGAGCAAATATAGTTCCTTGCCAAGGACACAGCAAGAGCAAATATAGTTCCTTGCCAAGGACACACACAGCAAGAGCAAATATAGTTCCTTGCCAAGGACACACCACAGCAGGAGCAAATATAGTTCCTTACCAAGGACACACCACAGCAGGAGCAAATATAGTTCCTTGCCAAGGACACACCACAGCAGGAGCAAATATAGTTCCTTGCCAAGGACACACCACAGCAGGAGCAAATATAGTTCCTTACCAAGGACACACCACAGCAGGAGCAAATATAGTTCCTTGCCAAGGACACAGCAAGAGCAAATATAGTTCCTTACCAAGGACACACCACAGCAGGAGCAAATATAGTTCCTTGCCAAGGACACACCACAGCAAGAGCAAATATAGTTCCTTACCAAGGACACACCACAGCAGGAGCAAATATAGTTCCTTACCAAGGACACACCACAGCAGGAGCAAATATAGTTCCTTGCCAAGGACACACCACAGCAAGAGCAAATATAGTTCCTTACCAAGGACACACCACAGCAGGAGCAAATATAGTTCCTTACCAAGGACACCAGCAAGAGCAAATATAGTTCCTTGCCAAGGACACAGCAGGAGCAAATATAGTTCCTTGCCAAGGACACACCACAGCAAGAGCAAATATAGTTCCTTACAAGGACACACCACAGCAGGAGCAAATATAGTTCCTACCAAGGACACAGCAAGAGCAAATATAGTTCCTTGCCAAGGACACACCACAGCAAGAGCAAATATAGTTCCTTGCCAAGGACACACCACAGCAGGAGCAAATATAGTTCCTTGCCAAGGACACACCACAGCAGGAGCAAATATAGTTCCTTGCCAAGGACACAGCACAGCAAGAGCAAATATAGTTCCTTGCCAAGGACACACCACAGCAGGAGCAAATATAGTTCCTTGCCAAGGACACAGCAAGAGCAAATATAGTTCCTTGCCAAGGACACACCACAGCAGGAGCAAATATAGTTCCTTGCCAAGGACACACCACAGCAGGAGCAAATATAGTTCCTTACCAAGGACACACCACAGCAGGAGCAAATATAGTTCCTTGCCAAGGACACAGCAAGAGCAAATATAGTTCCTTACCAAGGACACACCACAGCAGGAGCAAATATAGTTCCTTACCAAGGACACACCACAGCAGGAGCAAATATAGTTCCTTGCCAAGGACACACCACAGCAGGAGCAAATATAGTTCCTTACCAAGGACACACCACAGCAGGAGCAAATATAGTTCCTTGCCAAGGACACACCACAGCAGGAGCAAATATAGTTCCTTGCCAAGGACACAGCAAGAGCAAATATAGTTCCTTGCCAAGGACACACCACAGCAGGAGCAAATATAGTTCCTTGCCAAGGACACACCACAGCAAGAGCAAATATAGTTCCTTGCCAAGGACACACCACAGCAAGAGCAAATATAGTTCCTTGCCAAGGACACACCACAGCAGGAGCAAATATAGTTCCTTGCCAAGGACACACCACAGCAGGAGCAAATATAGTTCCTTGCCAAGGACACACCACAGCAGGAGCAAATATAGTTCCTTGCCAAGGACACACCACAGCAGGAGCAAATATAGTTCCTTACCAAGGACACACCACAGCAGGAGCAAATATAGTTCCTTGCCAAGGACACAGCAAGAGCAAATATAGTTCCTTGCCAAGGACACACCACAGCAGGAGCAAATATAGTTCCTTACCAAGGACACACCACAGTAAGAGCAAATATAGTTCCTTACCAAGGACATACCACAGCAAGAGCAAATATAGTTCCTTACCAAGGACACACCACAGTAAGAGCAAATATAGTTCCTTACCAAGGACATACAACAGCAAGAGAAAATATAGTTCCTTACCAAGGACACAGCAAGAGCAAATATAGTTCCTTGCCAAGGACACAGCAGGAGCAAATATAGTTCCTTGTCAAGGACACACCACAGTAAGAGCAAATATAGTTCCTTACCAAGGACACACCACAGCAGGAGCAAATATAGTTCCTTACAAAGGACACACCACAGCAGGAGCAAATATAGTTCCTTGCCAAGGACACGCCACAGCAAGAGCACATATAGTTCCTTACCAAGGACACAGCAAGAGCAAATATAGTTCCTTGCCAAGGACACACCACAGCAAGAGCAAATATAGTTCCTTGCCAAGGACACAGTCAGAGCAAATATAGTTCCTTACCAAGGACACACCACAGCAGGAGCAAATATAGTTCCTTGCCAAGGACACACCACAGCAAGAGCAAATAAAATTCCTTACCAAGGACACACCACAGCAGGAGCAAATATAGTTCCTTGCCATGGACACACCACAGCAGGAGCAAATATAGTTCCTTGCCAAGGACACACCACAGCAGGAGCAAATATAGTTCCTTACCAAGGACACACCACAGCAGGAGCAAATATAGTTCCTTGCCAAGGACACAGCAAGAGCAAATATAGTTCCTTACCAAGGACACACCACAGCAGGAGCAAATATAGTTCCTTGCCAAGGACACACCACAGCAAGAGCAAATATAGTTCCTTACCAAGGACACACCACAGCAGGAGCAAATATAGTTCCTTGCCAAGGACACACCACAGCAAGAGCAAATATAGTTCCTTACCAAGGACACACCACAGTAAGAGCAAATATAGTTCCTTACCAAGGACATACCACAGCAAGAGAAAATATAGTTCCTTACCAAGGACACAGCAAGAGCAAATATAGTTCCTTGCCAAGGACACAGCAGGAGCAAATATAGTTCCTTGTCAAGGACACACCACAGTAAGAGCAAATATAGTTCCTTACCAAGGACACACCACAGCAGGAGCAAATATAGTTACTTGCCAAGGACACAGCAAGAGCAAATATAGTTCCTTGCCAAGGACACACCACAGCAAGAGCAAATATAGTTCCTTGCCAAGGACACACCACAGCAAGAGCAAATATAGTTCCTTGCCAAGGACACACCACAGCAGAGCAAATATAGTCCTTCCAAGGACACAGCAAGAGCAAATATAGTTCCTTACCAAGGACACAGCAAGAGCAAATATAGTTCCTTGCCAAGGACACACCACAGCAGGAGCAAATATAGTTCCTTACCAAGGACACAGCAAGAGCAAATATAGTTCCATGCCAAGGACACACCACAGCAAGAGCAAATATAGTTCTTACCAAGGACACACCACAGCAGGAGCAAATATAGTTCCTTACCAAGGACACACCACAGCAGGAGCAAATATAGTTCCTTGCCAAGGACACACCACAGCAAGAGCAAATATAGTTCCTTACCAAGGACACACCACAGCAGGAGCAAATATAGTTCCTTGCCAAGGACACACCACAGCAGGAGCAAATATAGTTCCTTGCCAAGGACACACCACAGCAGGAGCAAATATAGTTCCTTGCCAAGGACACACCACAGCAGGAGCAAATATAGTTCCTTACCAAGGACACACCACAGCAGGAGCAAATATAGTTCCTTACCAAGGACACACCACAGCAGGAGCAAATATAGTTCCATGCCAAGGACACACCACAGCAAGAGCAAATATAGTTCCTTGCCAAGGACACACCACAGCAGGAGCAAATATAGTTCCTTGCCAAGGACACAGCAAGAGCAAATATATTTCCTTGCCAAGGACACACCACAGCAGGAGCAAATATAGTTCCTTGCCAAGGACACAGCAAGAGAAAATATAGTTCCTTGCCAAGGACACACCACAGCAGGAGCAAATATAGTTCCTTGGCAAGGACACACCACAGCAAGAGCAAATAAATATTTCTCAAACTAATCGTCAAAATGTTCAACAGTCTGTATGAAGTTCCTTGCCAAGGACACACCACAGTGTCGGCAAACATTTCTCAAGCTAATCGGTAAAATGTTCAACAATCTGTATGAAGTTCCTTGCCAAGGACACAGTGTCGGCAAACATTTCTCAAACTAATCGGCAAAATGTTCAACAGTCTGTATGAAGTTCCTTGCCAAGGACACACCACAGTGTCGGCAAACATTTCTCAAACTAATCGGCAAACTTTATCTGAAGCATCTTCAGTTTGTTTAATCATTTATTCTTCAAATAACCTAACACTTGATAATTTACAATAAACAATGATGGGATTGGACAGAAAGCTAAATGGCTCGCTGTTTTCTCCTAAATACAATTTGGATTTGATAATCACCTTTAAATTGGGTTAATCTGTTACAAAAAACTAGGTTGCCAGTCAAATGGCAGTCGGACAAATGAAATTTGTGGTTAGAATTTGGATTTGATTTGAAGCATCCTTGTTATGATAGATCTCGGACAAGTTTTATAAAAATACACAAGAATTCTGTCTGGCATTGTGTCTGTCCTTTGGTGCTTGTAGCCTAATCTATGGCCGGGCTGAGCATGCAAATAATATTATACATCAAACATATTCATACATTTACGAATATGAGATGTGAGACAGTATAGAGTGACTCCTGTACTGACCCTATACATTTTGGTGCTTGTAGCCTAATCTATGGCCGGGCTGAGCATTCAAATCGTATTATTAACACACACAACTTAATCACCTTAGTTTATAATATATGCGTGTTAACTAAACTTCTTAGTACGCTCGCCCATATGGTTCGCCGGAGGCGAGGGTAAATAAACTCAAACATCATCGTCTGGCATTTAATTTAGTAAAACTAGATTTCACATTTGTTACAGAAAAGGCCAGTTATCTTTAGCTGTATCCCTACATAATATTATGCAGGATGCATATGACCCCAAGATCGCAAACCTTTTTTAAAATTTATATACAACTTTTACTTTATCCAGACCAATATCTTGATAATTGTTGGATGGCATTGAGTCATTTGATACAAATATATATCCTCAAAATGGCTTGTGTCCAATCAAATGCTCTCTCATTCTCTTCAGTTTGTCCAGGCTTGGTACTCTTGAATTTCTATCGGCTAAAAATGATAATTTTATTATTATTTTCAAACCTATTAAAATGTAACCTACATAGACACCAGGTCTAAGACAATGTGGATAATCTACGACATTATACAGAGATAATTTCAATCATATTTGTAACAAAGATTGCAGTTGATGGGGTTATTAAAGTGTCGGAAGTCGTATCACCATGGTAATAATACTAGTATCCCCCACCGCGTAGCGGGAAAAGGATAGCATTGTCTGTCGTAAACAAATGTGTGTGGAATTTTGAAATGTTGACCACATCGAGACAAAACAGGTTTCAGCTATGTCAATTCTAAAGACAAACAGGTTTCAGCTATGTCAATTCTAAAGACAAAACAGGTTTCAGCTATGTCAATTCTAAAGACAAACAGGTTTCAGCTATGTCGATTCTAAAGACAAAACAGGTTTCAGCTATGTCGATTCTAAAGACAAAGCAGGTTTCAGCTATGTCGATTCTAGACAAAAACAGGTTTCAGCTATGTCAATTCTAAAGACAAACAGGTTTCAGCTATGTCGATTCTAAAGACAAAGCAGGTTTCAGCTATGTCGATTCTAAAGACAAAGCAGGTTTCAGCTATGTCGATTCTAAAGACAAAGCAGGTTTCAGCTATGTCGATTCTAAAGACAGCAGGTTTCAGCTATGTCGATTCTAAAGACAAAGCAGGTTTCAGCTATGTCGATTCTAAAGACAAAGCAGGTTTCAGCTATGTCGATTCTAAAGACAAACAGGTTTCAGCTATGTCGATTCTAAAGACAAAACAGGTTTCAGCTATGTCGATTCTAAAGACAAAGCAGGTTTCAGCTATGTCGATTCTAAAGACAAAGCAGGTTTCAGCTATGTCGATTCTAAATACAAAACAGGTTTCAGCTATGTCGATTCTAAAGACAAAGCAGGTTTCAGCTATGTCGATTCTAAAGACAAAGCAGGTTTCAGCTATGTTGATTCTAAAGACAAAGCAGGTTTCAGCTATGTCGATTCTAAAGACAAAACAGGTTTCAGCTATGTCGATTCTAAAGACAAAGCAGGTTTCAGCTATGTCGATTCTAAAGACAAAGCAGGTTTCAGCTATGTCTATTCTAAAGACAAAACAGGTTTCAGCTATGTCGATTCTAAAGACAAACAGCTTTCAGCTATATCGATTCTAAAGACAAAGCAGGTTTCAGCTATGTCGATTCTAAAGACAAAACAGGTTTCAGCTATGTCGATTCTAAAGACAAACAGGTTTCAGCTATGTCGATTCTAAAAGCAAACAGGTTTCAGCTATGTCGATTCTAAAGACAAACAGCTTTCAGCTATGTCGATTCTAAAAGCAAACAGGTTTCAGCTATGTCGATTCTAAAGACAAAGCAGGTTTCAGCTATGTCGATTCTAAAGACAAAGCAGGTTTCAGCTATGTCGATTCTAAATACAAAACAGGTTTCAGCTATGTCGATTCTAAAGACAAAGCAGGTTTCAGCTATGTCGATTCTAAAGACAAATCAGGTTTCAGCTATGTCGATTCTAAAGACAAAGCAGGTTTCAGCTATGTCGATTCTAAAGACAAAGCAGGTTTCAGCTATGTCGATTCTAAAGACAAAGCAGGTTTCAGCTATGTCTATTCTAAGACAAAACAGGTTTCAGCTATGTCGATTCTAAAGACAAACAGCTTTCAGCTATATCGATTCTAAAGACAAAGCAGGTTTCAGCTATGTCGATTCTAAAGACAAAACAGGTTTCAGCTATGTCGATTCTAAAGACAAACAGGTTTCAGCTATGTCGATTCTAAAAGCAAACAGGTTTCAGCTATGTCGATTCTAAAGACAAACAGCTTTCAGCTATGTCGATTCTAAAAGCAAACAGGTTTCAGCTATGTCGATTCTAAAGACAAAGCAGGTTTCAGCTATGTCGATTCTAAAGACAAAGCAGGTTTCAGCTATGTCGATTCTAAAGACAAAGCAGTTTTCAGCTATGTCGATTCTAAAGACAAAGCAGGTTTCAGCTATGTCGATTCTAGGTCAGGGTCACACTTAGAACGTAGTTCTGCGCTAGTTGGCTTCTGTTTGGAAAAAAATTATGTATATTGTTACAGCGCTATTGCCGTGTTAACATGGGTTGTGTAGATATTTTCAAATCGTCTCATAGAAGCATTAGATATTACAGAATTATCTCATATTTGCATGTAATGTGACTATGGACAATATTGTGTTTGTCACTCCGACTTGACCCGTTGTTCCAATTTAATAAAGCAGCAGGAGATTTGGCTGTGTCTCGGTCTGTCCTCTTGTTATTATTTAACGGGAAGGTCATGTGACAGATTTAGGAGTCTATTCCGTTTTGGTTAAATGTTTGTTACATTTTTAAATATTTCATCTGGGGTGGGTGTGAGGGCAGACATTTCTTGTTAAAACATTTACCTTTGATTGGATTAAATCCTTCAGATGCTATATCTTCAATGTGAGCACTCTGTATTAGTTGCAGTGTAATTTAGGCAACTGGGTATACATGTAAGGTACATGGAAGTAATGGTTGATGATAAATCCTCCAGGAGAACACAATCATTTGGGCCGCTCTCAATATCTGTAAGTGCAATTCATCTTTAACAGAAACCTTCCTGCTAAACCATGCAGGTATGTCACAGAAAGACCGCAGAATGAGTCAACATGTTCTGAACAATGAACATACTAAACATAATTATGTATGTATATGTAACAATAACACTTCACTGTTATCCCTTGAGACTTGTCTCAGAAAGTGCTAGCTAGCCCCAGACAGGTGGGTTTTCTCCTGGACTTCCGGGTTCCTCCCACACGAATGGCCCATGTACACTTCCATCCATGTCAACAATGGCAATATTAATATAAGTTGTTCAAGCTTGTTTCTCGGTCGTGCAAATTAAATAAAGTTTAATGTAATATTGCACATTGGAAAGTAGTTAACTCCTGAAGTTTTATCCAGTTGACTTGAGACTATGTGTATGTTATACAATCAAGTGGTCGAGCATAAAAGAGGGCCCGTCAATAATTTCGTGAACTAATTTCACCATTTCATAACGCTTTCACATAGCGTAATGAAATTTTATATGTTCAAAGATTAATCATTCTCTAATTAATCCAGCATGCGCCGACATTAATTACGTCACAATTAATAAAACCATATCAATATTCAATCGTCGCATCAAGAGCATTTGTTGTAAAATGGCATTACACAGTGTAAATGAGCAACGTGTTGTGATCAAGTTTTATACATTACTTGGATAATCTTTCTACAATATTGGGAAGGATGTACAGTTTATGGGGATTCTTGTTAATGGAATGGTGCTATTTCAAAGAGGGTGATTTCATTGCTTTAAGGACGGTAGGTAGAGTAACAACCGGAGATGATAAGGATACTGGCATGCACGTGACTGTTACAAATGAAACGAAAGTGGCTGAAATTCAAGAATACATTCTTGAAGATAGAAGAGTAACTGTTTTGGGACAGTTTGGCAAGATGGATATCACGCTTGCTGCTTCCAGATGAAATGGCGGTAAGGGTCTCGAATACTGTCAACTGTACAACGGCGATGGTGATGCCATTCTCAATCGAGTGGTTGCATGTGATGAGACAATGATTCACTTTTTTGAGCTGGAAAGTAAACAACAGAGCTCAATTTGGAAGCATCCACCTTCATCGACAAAAGCGTTGATTTCCAAGTCTGTCCTTTTTTTTATAGTAATAGCCATTATATTTTGCGATATACAACGTATAATTTTAAATAACTTTGTTCCTCCGAAAACTAGTTACTGGAAACTATTATGCAACAGTAATTAAATATGAGCTGTTTCCTGCTATTAAAAAGAAAGCGCCCACAGCTTGAGAGGTCTGGGATTCTGCTGCACCATCATAATGCTCCAAGCCACAGCAGCCGCGTTGTGTCAGACACAATCAAGGAACTAGGTATTGAACTGCTACTGCGCCCACCATACAGCCCAGATTTGAGGGAGATGTCGCGTGTTCCGGTCATGAGTCGAGGGACGTTATTTCAAAAAAGGGTAGTGGTCAACAGTATGCTAGATTACGTATACTCGTAATATAGAATTGGTTCACATAATTATTGATGGGCCGTCGTATATTGTTAGAATCTTAGGATCAATAATATTTTCTTGAATAGTCTTTCGAATAGATTGTCCTTTTGTATGTATATTACAGTGTAGTACAAGTGGTCTATCCTAGTGCCTGTTACTTCTCATTCAATTGAAAGGATGCTAGGCAAGAAACTTTCAACATCTAGCATTTTGTAAATCTGTCTTCTTAACACATGTTCCAATGAAACTGTATTTATACACTTGAGCTAGATGCAACAGTCGGGCCTCCCGAGTTTGATAGGTCATCGGAGCATCTTACAAGTAAGGTCACAACTGTGGAATATAATTCTAACTTTTTATACTAATCATTTGAAACTAATACCAACATGGCAGCCTCCATGGAAAAATCAGATTCTGACGAATTTGCGATCAGTTTAATTAATGAAAAGTTTGGAAGTGATGTGAAATCTCTGATGTCTGTTAACGAATTGTATCGGATATACAAAGATAAACAAAAATCTCTTGCCAGCCAGGTACTCATCTTTTGAAACAGTAGGAAGATTTCGGATAATACATATTCGGATAATTGGTGTTTAGTGTGATAAGATAGTGATTTAATGAGAGTCCTGTTGATTGTTTTTATACTTTAATCTATCTATCTTAACATTGAACATAAGCCTATTTCTTATTAATAACTGTTACCACGTGGTTCAATGGTAGAGTGTTGGATTTGGACATTGGGTCCAGGGTTCGATACTAGGTCAGTGCACACATGTAGAGTCCTTGAGGAAGATAGCTCACATAAGTTGCTTAGTATTAGTAGTGTTTAACCACTAAGGTTAGTTAAGTCTGCCCAGGAAAACATGTGTAGGTCTCCACAAGTGGTTTTACATAAACGGAACGTACATAACATTGTATATATTAACATAATCGCCTGTAAACTATAGTCGTATACGATTGTCAGCAGTAGCACATAGAGACATAAAACAGTAATCTGACATTTTATCATCTTCAGTAATGACATACCTCTCTCGAACCATCTCCAATTTGTTGATGAGTGAATCTGTATGTGGGAACCACACAGTCAGGCGCGTAGCGTAAGATTTATATTGCCAGTTCCTGAAAAATGAAATTATATAAATGCGAAAAATGTAATAAAAACTTGATCATAAGGGGACACAGACATTGGTCATTCACAAGAAAGCAGACATGAACGAAATGCCAACAGATATTGATAGTTGCTGATGTTCATTCATTTGGCAATAGTCACCTGAGACCATATAGCAGGAAAAATTCTCCCCCTATTATGGTGCGTAATCCATATTTAGGCCTAGCAATGCACCTGACAGTTTAGGTATACTAGTATTCGATGGTGGGGCGAACATATGTCTTGAATGCTTTGGACTTGGCTGGCTGTGACAAATGTTTCCATGGTGGAGTTTGCCTATTTTTATGTTGTTAATATGTTTATTCCAAGAGAGATTTTGTGCGATCAGATGGTAACGGCCAAGTATTTTGGTCCATCTGTTGTTTTCAGTGCTGAGTTGTATGTATATTGTAAGAAGATTTGATGGGGTTTCTCTCATTTTGTTTCAGGTTTAAAATGTCCATGCCCGTGATAATGTTAATAGTTTTGCTTTAAATATTGTTTGAAGGTTAACCTTGCCAGCAGTGAAGTACCAAATGAGATAGAGCAGGCTATTATTGATGCAGAACAGGTGGCAAATGATGTGAAGAGACTCGGGGTGAAGACAGAGGAGCTGTACCATGACATTCAGGATTCCGCGAGGGATGTGAACTCAATCGTTACAGAAACAAGTAAAATCACCATGGAGGTGGCGGAACTGGAAAAATTGACCAAATATATGTCATGCTTATTGGAGATTGGCATTCTCATGTTAGTAAATGTATAGAGTGGTGGAACCTATGCTCGGCGTATTCCTATGCTCGGCGTATTTTTTCCATTTACATCCGTATTTAAAATATTTAAATAGTTTTAACCTATTTTCGCTGACAAAGGTAAAGCATGGTTCAAAAACATTCAGTTGTGCGTACCGGTAGTCTAATGCAACTGTCACCTGACTGGTTCAGTAGCCGAATATAAACAGACAACTTGTTGGGAATTTTTTTCCACCGAAATATGCGGTTTATGACCATTTCAGGTAGCTATCCTAATTGGGAAAAAATGTACAAATAACCAGAAAAAAAGTTTCTTATGAGTTGTAATATTGTTAGTTATTGATGTTACTAAGTCAAAATAATATATTCAACATTTGCCCATGCATAAATAAAAAAATTCATGTACGCCATGCATAGGTGCCCTAAAGTATCTAGTTCCCCATGGAAACAGGTGCCGTTTCGATAGCTGTATTTAGGCGCATGGTTACGTAATAAAGCTAAAATTTTCAACAACAATTTTATGAAAGTTGTGTTCACGACTTAAGAAAATAATAATATACGGTAAGTGCATTTAACTTTTTTTATAGGCCATGATATGTAGGATTTACGCCGAGCATAGGTTCCACCACTCTACACCAGTGTTCCATATTTTGTGTGAAATTTATATTTTGAATATTATTGATTACATACATGTATTAGTTAGTAGTATGTATTATAATAATCACAGAAGTATTAATTAGTTCCTCTTCTATCAGGCTGTCTGATTAGCGCAGTGGTTGGCGCGCTCGCTTCTCACCAATGCAACCCGGGTTCGATCCTCGGACCGGGCAGTGTGTGAGATGGTATGGTTGTCGCCAGATCGGACAGGTGGGTTTTCTCTGGGTACTCCGGTTTCCTCCCACATGAATGACAACATATTATCTTTCATCCGCGCCAACGAGAGTGATTAATATAAGTTGTTAAAACTTGTTTTGCAAACTTTTTTTTTATCAGGAGTTAGTCACATCACTCACATGTGACATGACCAGACCATGAACCATGTGTTTTTACGTTTATTTATCGTCGCTACCTGTTGCCCATGTGAGTGACGCCCCCTGAAGAGATTAGTTATTTTAGATTTTTGGAGGATAGTGCAATGATACAGACAGAGACCAATTACAGAGTCTCCTCTTGTTCTTTTACATGCACAGTGTAAAGCAGACACGAGACTTCGGTTTAAAGTCCCATCTGAAAGACTGTTAATTTTATTAGTGTCAAGACTGGGGATCGAACCATGAACATTTATCCATAATTACATAGATAAGTTAATAAACATAATTTGCTGGACATTTTTTATTTCATGCAAGATAAATTGGAATTGTTATTGAAAGCCCACAAAATACACTGAGATTCAGTTCCACAATTCCAGTCATAGATACATTGTACAATTTTGGGTGTCAATTTCTTTCACGTGAGGAAGCTATCCAGCGGCTGGTTTCTGAAGGTTGGTGCTTCTACTCGGTCACTTGAAATACTGCTCAGAGAGACAGTCAGAGTTTTCCTCCGCCACGTGGAAAGTTGCGATATGATCTAAGCAGTCGGTTTGACTATAAACCCCCAAATCAAAACTGTAATTTATATACCATGAATGGCACATGATTGATGATAACATCAACAACATTTGTTATATGTTATACTCGTGTATATAATCTTGGGTTTCTACGTCAATTCTATTGAAAACATTATCGACAATTCTATTGAAAACATTATCGACAATTCTATTGAAAACATTATCGACAATTCTATTGAAAACATTATCGACAATTCTATTGAAAACATTATCGACAATTCTATTGAAAACATTATCGACAATTCTATTGAAAACATTACCGACAATTCTATTGAAAACATTATCGACAATTCTATTGAAAACATTACCGACAATTCTATTGAAAACATTACCGACAATTCTATTGAAAACATTATCGACAATTCTATTGAAAACATTATCGACAATTCTATTGAAAACATTATCGACAATTCTATTGAAAACATTATCGACAATTCTATTGAAAACATTACCGACAATTCTATTGAAAACATTATCGACAATTCTATTGAAAACATTACCGACAATTCTATTGAAAACATTACCGACAATTCTATTGAAAACATTATCGACAATTCTATTGAAAACATTACCGACAATTCAGTTTTGTCAGTAATGTTTTCAATAGAATTGTTGGTAATGTTTTCAATAAAATTGTCGGTTTTGTCAGTAATGTTTTCAATAGAATTGTCGGTAATGTTTTCAATAAAATTGTCGGTAATGTTTTCAATAGAATTAATTGTCAGCAATGTTTTCAATATCATTTCTATTGAAAACATTACCGACAATTCAATTGAAAACATTACCGACAATTCTATTGAAAACATTACCGACAATTCAATTGAAAACATTACTGACAATTCTATTGAAAACATTACCGACAATTCAATTGAAAACATTACCGACAATTCTAAAACACACTTGCTTTTAGTTTTGTAACCAACTACAAAATTAACATGTGGGTAGAGATAAGAGATAAATGTTTTGGCATATATACAGTTACCAACATGTACACAGTTTTAATTATTTCAGTTCTAAGATAGAAATGCTGTTACAGTCAGATAGGCTTGCTGAAAGTGTGGACACATTTACAGAGTTATCTACCTTGTATACAACCCTGGAAACTTCCTACTGCCACAATCTGGTGAAATACGCAAAAGATACAACACTATTCTGGTACAAGATTCTGAAGAACAAACTTGCCTGGTACATAACTGTTATACCACACATTTTGTATCTGTTACTCATGAACATAGTTTTGACAGCCGCGATGCCAAGTCAATTATTTTCTACTTTCTTTATTTATTTTACGATTGCGAAGCAAGTTCTAACAACTTATATTAATTACTCTGGTTGACGCGGATGAAAGCGTATATGTGGTCATTCGTGTGGGAGGGAACCGGAGTACACGGAGAAAACCCACCTGTCCGATCTGGCGACCACCGTACCATTTCACATACTTCCCTTCCGAGGATCGAACCTGGGTTGCATTGGTGAGAAGCGAGTGCGCTAACCACTGCGCTAATCGGATAAAATATTTGAATATTCGTTGCTATTCCGAAATTAAACATAAACACTCGAGTAAAGGCTACGAAGGCACTCGACATGACAATGTTTCTGCCCACAAGAGTAAAATTGTACAAGAAGAGGTCATGCCGGTTGTACACCCCCTTATTCCCCAGACTTAACTTCACTTAAGCCAATGTGACGTCTCATTTCCCTTCATACAAAGAAATACTCGTAGGTAAGCGCTATGCTACTAGCAGTGCCCTTGGATCTGCACTTTGTTTGGAAACTACTCATTGTGGCATTTAGGTTGTTGGCAGTTAGACCTCAAGGGTATGTATCTGTGCATGGTGGAATATGCCAAGACCAGTGACACAATATATTGAATGCCCCTCATATTTACTGTTGATTGCAGGTTCGATCCCCCGGCCGACCCTAATAAAATTAACAGTCTTTCAGATGGGACTTTAAACCAAGGTCTTGTGTCGGTGCTTTACACTGTGCACATAAAAGAACCAGAGGAGACTCTGGAATGGGTCTCTGTCTGTATCATTGCACTATCCTCCAAAAATCTAAAATGACTAATCTCTTCAGGAGATTCATATGGGAATCCGGTAGTAACGATAAATAAATGTAAAACACACACTTACTGTTGAATCAGTTTCTTGTAATAAACTAATTGATTATTTATTTATTATTATTACCAGTAATATATTGTAGCACTTGTTGTATTTTCTGACATGCATGGAAAGCAAGCCATTCTAAATATTCTAGAAATACCATATGCCTATTTGGAGAGTGCGATAAATCCCAAAAAGGCTTGAACATGATTTATACCTCATTTGTGTTTCTGTCATTTTTTATTTGTAATGTGATAAAGCAATTATTGTAAAGTAAAGTATTTTATCACCAAGTAAAGATTTATGTATTTAAAGTCAACATTGGACATTGGAATAAATAAAGACAAGAAAACAAAACTAGATAATTTATATTTGGTATATGTTTGTGAGCTGCTCGGTTTGTCGCCAATTGAAAAAAACTGGAGCCAACTAAGAGCCATATAGTTCGCAAATAAATATTGGAAGCCGCAAATAAATATTGGAAGCCACAAATAAATATTGGAAGCCGCAAATAAATATTGGAAGCCGCAAATAAATATTGGAAGCCGCAAATAAATATTGGAAACCGCAAATAAATATTGGAAGCCGTGTATTTGACAAAACATGTGCCACAAAAAAAAAAACAAAGGCAAAAATGTGCGCCAAATATTTCCGCCAATTCACTAAATTTAGCGCCAATATTTGTTTGTTTTTTATTCGCAATTGGTGCTGTTTGTAACTTGCAGTGGGAACCCTGAATTGTTTTAAGCATTCTCGAGTTCTCAATTAAAATTGAATTAATCGCAAGCACGGAAAGAAATGAGGAAATGTGGATTTAGATTTCACACCGCCACTGTGGTTGTGACAGGACTCAAAATGACTTCCACTCTTCTTGATGTTTTAATACATAATTTACTTTGTTTCAGAGGCATATATAGAGTTTCCATGTGTTTTTGTATCCAGTACATGCATGCAAAATGTATATTAAATACGTGTACCTTGTACATATAAGCATTTCTGGGTTTGGTATTCGGGTTAGAGAGGTACTTGTTGTGGCGATATTCTCTTCTAACTGATTATTGTAAAATTGTTTGGCCAGTTTTGCTGTTTACAACATCACAACATAGGTTGATATATAAATAACAGACTGACCTCATAGGTAGTCGTAGTAAGTTGTTTAGTAGTCCAGTGTTAATATTGAGTCAAGTTCATTTATGATTTTCTGCAAACAAATTATTGTGTGTACATGTCTTTCTGTATTTCATTTAAATTTAGCGAGTTTGAAGAAGTATTGAAACAGATGAGATGGCCACTGGTTGCCATGACGATCAAAGCACCATCTGTACAAAATCCTGCTGAGGTCAAGGTCAAAATGGAGCTACTCTTCAAACAACTTCTCAAACTACAACTACCGTATTCTTTAAATACATAATATTATACAATGTAACATGTAGCACCAACCAGCAAATATGACCATACACACCATTGTTTGTGTCATTGACCTGCAATCCGTAGCTATGATTATCAGTGTACGTTGTTGTCCATGTGTCATTGACCTGCAATCCGTAGCTATGATTATCAGTGTACGTTGTTGTCCATGTGTCATTGACCTGCAATCCATAGCTATGATTATCAGTGTATGTTGTTGTCCATGTGTCATTGACCTGCAATCCGTAGCTATGATTATCAGTGTATGTTGTTGTCCATGTGTCATTGACCTGCAATCCGTAGCTATGATTATCAGTGTACGTTATTGTCCATGTGTCATTGACCTGCAATCCGTAGCTATGATTATCAGTGTACGTTATTGTCCATGTGTCATTCACTCTGAACATGATTTATACCTCATTGACTGACTTACTCATCTACTTCATGTCTGGGATCATAGATTCATTGTCCTCGAGTCCTTGAGTATAATTGTCTGCTTTTCCTTATTGACGTTATGTACTTGACAGTAACTACCATTTTGTTTCTTGTGAGTCGTCCTATGTACAATGTACTATGATTTGATTCGTTATGTCTTTCCACTGTGGGAATGGAGGACATGTATATTGAGTTTCTGCTTTCCACTGTGGGAATGGAGGACATGTATATTGAGTTTCTGCTTTCCACTGGGAATGGAGGACATGTATATTGAGTTTCTGCTTTCCATTGTGGGAATGGAGGACATGTATATTGAGTTTCTGCTTTCCATTGTGGGAATGGAGGACATGTATATTGAGTTTCTGCTTTCCATTGTGGGAATGGAGGACATGTATATTGAGTTTCTGCTTTCCACTGTGGGAATGGAGGACATGTATATTGAGTTTCTGCTTTCTATCTGTGTAGATGGATGTCTGTCAGCATTTGTCCGAACTAGTTCTTTGAAACTCTTCATCGGATTTGAACAAATTCCAACTGTCATGTTTTGCTCATTAACCTTCACTGTAAATGTCATGTTTCCCATTTACCATGCCTATTACTGTTGTATTTTCTTCATTAACCATGACACTTACCATCTTATTTCCCTCATTAACCATGACTTACTGTTGTATTTTCTTCATTAACCATGACACTTACCATCTTATTTCCCTCATTAACCATGACTTACTGTTGTATTTCCCTCATTAACCATGACTTACTGTTGTATTTCCCTCATTAACCATGACTTACTGTTGTATTTCCCTCATTAACCATGACTTACTGTTGTATTTCCCTCATTAACCATGACTTACTGTTGTATTTCCCTCATTAACCATGACTTACTGTTGTATTTCCCTCATTAACCATGACTTACCTTATTTCCCTCATTAACCATGACTTACTGTTGTATTTCCCTCATTAACCATGACTTACTGTTGTATTTCCCTCATTAACCATGACTTACTGTTGTATTTCCCTCATTAACCATGACTTACCGGTGTATTTCCCTCATTAACCATGACTTACTGTTGTATTTCCCTCATTAACAATGACTTAGCGTCGTGTATTTCCCTCATTAACAATGACTTAGTGTTTAGCATCATGTATTTCCCTCATTAACAATGACTTAGCGTCGTGTATTTCCCTCATTAACCAAGATAATACTGTCTTGTTTTGTTGTGTGTTTTCTTCATTACCTTGACAACGAGCAGGTACTCTATCGGATCAGCAGTTGAGGAGGTGCATCCACAATTAGCAGAGTTTACCGGGATGAGACACCCTATACTACCATTGCAATTGATGATCAAACCACTTCGCAGAAGGTTCAAGTACCATTTCTATGGAAATAAAAAGACAAATGATATTGGCAAGGTTTGTTTTTCTTGTATTCTAGATTACCAATTACTTGCTACATCATTGTTGTACATTATTTCTTCATGTCATTTCAATATGTTAGGAATATATTCATGTGTCAGGGTGTTACTACAGTCATCAACATCATAGACAACATGTATGATGTTACATTGCTGTCCGTCCACCCAGATGACTGCCCGTCTGCCTGCCCGGATAACTGAATCATGCTTCTACAGAGCCCAAGTGATATATTGACCATAGCTATTTCCTGAATTCAGGGCCCGCCACTGGCAATCGCCAACTTCGCCATTGGTTAAAATATGCCAACATTGGCTAATAAAAACTCAGTTTGGTGAAAATGATAAAAACGGCGAAAATCTGTAAAATCTCCGCAAATTGGAAATTTGCCCAATTCTATTTATGGAAAATTACACGTGTCAAGGTAAAATGATGTCACGCGTGACTAATATCAGCTATTCATCTGCTGCCTCTGCGAGCCTCACCTCATTACAACATATGTGTTGTCCGTTGTTTCAGCCTGAGTGGTATTTCACACACATATTGAACTGGATACGAGACCATTTAGACTTCCTTGACCAAAGAATACAGCCGTTGTTGCAAGAGGCAGGTAGACAAAAGGTGGAGTCAAAAGTAAGTCGAGCTAGAAATTGATCTCTATAATGCATATTCTTCTACCTTTAATTATTTGAACACAGATAACACAACTCTCAACCCAGATTGGTGGTCCAGTGTGATCAATTACTAGCCAATTAGCAACTTTGGCTCGAATGCAATCAACCGCGTGTCTCGTGTAATGTTTACAAAAGTTTTCCAATCCGTTTAGCAGTACACGGTGATGGTCAATTATAATCAG
Source organism: Archivesica marissinica (assembly GCA_014843695.1). NCBI lineage: Eukaryota > Metazoa > Mollusca > Bivalvia > Venerida > Vesicomyidae > Archivesica > Archivesica marissinica. The sequence continues at coordinate 75,236,533 of CM026390.1, read as the reverse complement.
ATTTTGAAAATTGATTCTATTAATTTCAATTGTGTCATACCATGTGTATTTTGAAATATATAATGAATAGTACCGCACTGTTTAGTACCGCACCGTTTAGTACCGCACCATTTAGTACCGCACCGTTTAGTACTGCACCGTTTAGTACCGCACCATTTAGTACTGCACCGTTTAGTACTGCACCGTTTGCCCAATTATTCTGTGCATTTTGAACTATATTGCATCAATCGCATGGTATCATACTGTGTGCATGTGTCATATAGCGCGTGTAAATAGTCCAGACCTGTGTTGGATAACATTTAACCGCTGTAGTTAACATATCAGTACACTATCTTGAAGGGGCCAAGTGGTTACGATCATCGCCTTCAAATCACTTGCCTCTAGGTTCATATCCCACTTGGTGTGTAGAATTCTTTCGTGTGAGGAAGCTATTTAGCTTGCGGAAGGTCGGTGTTTCTACCCGGGTGCCCTTTCGTGCCTGAAATACAGCTCGGAGGGCACCAGGGTTATTCCACCACCAATAATTAGCCAATATCAATGTCTCAAAGCCTCCGTGGCCGAGTGGACTAATGCACTGTCGTTAGAACTTGCTTTTTACCGCTATCATCAGGGCTGCAGGTTCGCACCCTATCAGGGACATGTGATAAATGGTGTATGTGAGAAGTAAGTAAGTAAGTAAATTCTTTATTTAGAGAGGGTAACCCATTTAGCAAGGCTAATCTTCCATGGGGCCCTCTTAAGCATAAAACATTATTACGGGGAGGGCTGTAAATAATGTTGTTATAACTTGTAGCCCAACCCATTTGCTTTTTTCCCTTGACAAAACAAATGTCGTATAGTGCAATCATATAATTACATATTAATCTCTGATTTGTTCTTAGTATTGTATGTATATATGTAATGTATTGTATGAAAAAATGCAATAAAATATTATTTAAAAAAACCCATAAAACATATTTGAAATACAAAACAACTGAACTAAAATACATGTGGTATTAGAACTAATAAAAGTAAGAACGCATCTACATAAACTACAAGTTGTATGCATGGATTATGAACAGTAGTTGACAGTATTAGTTGGTTCCTACCCAGGAAATGCGGGTGGTCTACTCTCCTCTACAACAGACTGACCTCCCAATAATACCGGTAATCAGAAAACGCTAGATGGGAGTAATAGAAATTATAATCATATGAAGATAATGTTATAATAATTATAATAATCATATGAAGATAATGTTATAATAATTATAATAATCATATGAAGATAATGTTATAATAATTATAATAATCATGAGATGAGATGACACAGGGTGTGACGGACCGACTTTAGGGTGTGACTTTAGGGTGTGACAGACTGACTTTAGGGTGTGACAGACCGACTTTAGGGTGTGACAGACAGACTTTAGGGTGTGACGGACCGACTTTGGGGTGTGACGGACTGACTTTAGGGTGTGACGGACTGACTTTAGGGTGTGACGGACCGACTATGGTATGAAAATCCTAACTTCTTCAATAAATTACCCACTACACTTGTAAGAAACGGTAACGTGTAAATTTTGGATTTATGCATAACATCTTCCAAATCAAAGTCCAGATGATGAACAGCTGTATTCCAGAATTGCATACGTGCAGCTATACTAGTTGTTGTTCCAACAAAATTAAAAATGTTCAGTTGCCAAAATCACATAATTGTTTAATGTTCGAATAAGCATTCACTATGCACAATAAGACTTTGTAGTTCTATTAATGAATAAAATAAAATGATGTTTGCTTCTCCAGAACAATTTACAAAATGCAGTTATACTACTTGTTGTACCAAGCGACAAATTGTATACAAATTGTATTGTCAAACATGTTTAAGTATATTTTTTTATCTAAGTTTATAATACTTGGTGTACCAACCTCCGTAAGAAACTGCCAACTTGTTTATATATTAGAGACAGGATGATACAGGCACGTCAGAGGCCGGCTGACATTGGGGCCGCGGGATTTAATGGCCCAAGTCCGTTCGGGGGCATGGTTCCCCGGGAAAATTTTGAGATGTAGATACTGTAAAAATGATAATAATGGCTTCTGAACATAAAAAAGGCTGTCTCGGGCACTGTTCGTGTATGGCCTGTAATGCTGTTACTCCTGATGCTTGCAAGCGTTTGCGTATCGTCTACCCGGAAACGTGATACCGATGTGTCGTGGCTCTCTCGGGCACTGTTCGTGTATGGCCTGTATGTCGTTACTCCTGATGCTTGCAAGTGTTTGCGTATCATCTACCCGGAACGTGATACCGATGTGTCGTGGCTGTCTCAGGGAAAAAACGTACATTTATGTATAATACGGTCGATTTTATTGATTATAAAGCGCGGATGTCAAGACAGACAGTTCAACTAGTACATACCCGGTACATGTTACCCACCCTGCGTACAGTGCGTAGGAACCCAGAGTAGATCTACATAGCCATCACTGGCCAAAATATTGGGGCCGCAGTCCTACGCCTAATCATGCTTTTCAAAATAAGAACTGAACTAGTTGCCGTAGATCACCATCACCTTACACCCACAAGAAACCGTAACTATCTAATCCAACAGTCAAAATCCCAATACCATGCCAACTCATTGTTCCCAAGAACAATCAGGCTATGGAACAGTCTACCGACATATATACAGTCGAGTCCCAGTCTGCCGACCTTTGTTAGCAGACCAGACTCAAACTCTCCCTAATCCTTGTACTGTCTGATGATTGAGCTTATTTACCCTCGCCTCTGGCGAACCATATGGGCGAACGATGTACTGTCGCTTTTTAACTATAGCTTTGTAGATCCTTTTATCTTTTTAACTTGCACATAACATTTTAGATTAACTAACTGTTCTAGACTGCGCCTGCCAATCATAAAAATGAAGAAGTTGAAGTTGAATATATATTTACCTCTACACACTGAACACTCAAGTTACACTATCACTTTTGCTGTCATAAAAAAAAAGAAAACAAAAAGAACTTTGTTGACCACTGTATTTTATTTGTATTGGCTATAAACATTGCATTAATGTTATATGTTAGTCAAATATTTGTATTGTATTAGAAAATAAATATAAGAAACATGGTTTTGCACATATTGTCTGTACTTCCTGAAGCTGTTTATTGTTCACACATTTCCAACAGGACAAGCTGATCAAAGCTGGATTCTCCATCAGCTTGTAACTTACTCAATCCAATCAAGCCTTGATTGCACACAAACTTACACACAGTTAGTGATAATTGTACTAATTACCCCCCTTACAGGACTCTGATCACAAGAGTTAACACACTGAGTTGTGTGCTGGGAGTTTGTCACAGAGCAGGGCTTTGTTGTACAAACTGATTACCTGTTTATTGTTTGTGATTGGAGGTATATAAGGGCCATCAACTGTTTGTGGGTCATTAATCTTACACTAATCATACTGTGATTATCTCTAGGACAGTTACCTCCAATCCAATTCAATTACTGCCTGTTGTGTGTTTAATCTGCAGAATTATTCCAATACCAATCAAGGTAAGAACTGTTTTGTTTTAATCATAATTTAATAATTAATTGCAATTTTAAAAACATGTTTTAATTCTTGTTGACAATTAAGTGAAACATCTTACATGTGTGTTTTACATTTATTTATCATCGCTACCGGTTACCCATATGAGCGATGCCTCCTGAAGATATTAGTCATTTTAGATTTTTGGAGGATAGTGAAATGATACAGACAGAGACCCATTCTGAGCTAGAGTCTCCTCTGGTTCTTTTACGTGCACGGTGTAAAGCACCGACACAAGACCTCGGTTTAACGTCCCATCTGAAAGACTTAATTTTATTAGGGTCAGACGGTTCTTTTACGTGCACGGTGTAATGCACCTTTACGAGGCCTTAGTTTAATGTCCCATCCGAAAGAGTGTTAATTTTATTATTAGAGTCGGACGTGTTAACCACTGGACTACAGATCCGTCTGAAACACCTTGCAATCTACTACATAGCTTTATCATTGTCATGCCTTCAGGAGTATGTTAGTCATTTTAGTATATGCCCCAATTTGAGAAACACCCCTGGTTCTGTTACATGGTTGAGGTTTATTACAATAATATATGGGACCTAGGTTTATAATCTTATTCCAAAGACTGTTATAATCGGTCTGTCCTCCTTAGTTTAGCACGATACTGAAACAAAGAAAATCTGAAACATATTTTATTTCCCAATAAAAAACATATTGAACAATGCAAACATCACACATATCAAAATACCGAAAAAGGATTAGAATGAAAGACACAGTCTTATGTAATTCTTCTCCTTCTGTTTGTTTTAGTGTATTATCAAATTATATTTCACCGAATAATAATAGCTTTCTTAGTTCAATTATGACATATAATGTGATCATTCACTATAGCAAGCTCATTTTCTTTTTATGCTGAAGCGTGTTATTAGGAGTGTAAATGTGCACTAAATGGCGCTAGAAAGTCGTGTTTAGACAATGTCATAAATGACGTCATTAACGGTTTGGAAACATTGACAACATTTCAGCATTGAGTAGCAATCCACCTGACAATAGGAATGCTATCATACTGAGATGTGGTATGCTTGGTCTATTAAACGGTACACTTTGCCCTGGACAAATTTGATCCCCCATCTGACCCTAATAAAATTAACAGTCTTTCAGATGGGACTTTAAACCGAGGTCTCGTGTCGGTGCTGTATATAGTGCACGTGAAAGAACCAGAGGAGACTCTGGAATGGGCTGTCTGTGTCATTCCACATCCTCCAAAAAACTAAAATGACTAATCTCTTCAGGAGGCGTCGCTCATATGGGCAACCGGTAGCGACGATAAATAAACGTAAAACACACAGGATGGTGGTTAACTAAGACGTTTGTTTAGTCCCCCCGCCGCTAAAATTAGAAATGATAAGAAATGTATTGATAATATTAGACATGAATATATTGATCATTTTCAATGATATGCAGGCACCGAAATGTTTCAATTCAGTTTGTGCTTTTTGTGTCACAAAAAACACCCATATTCAAGGTCATTGTCACACTTCCATTTACCACTCAATAGCGCTTCATTCATGGGGTGAAATGTTAATACCAATTGGAACAAATATTCTTCATCATAAATCAGATGTTGTGTTAAAAACAACACGCAGACCGATACCCTCAATGATAGCAGTTGTTGTGACCAGTTTAACGCCGTCTTAGAAAAATGTACTCATTTCTCACGTTATTCTTTTATTATGTTACAGACCATGGAAGCGTTAATGTCTCACATCCTGCAGAGTGCAGCTCGACGAAAACGACCCGCTGACGATTATCCACTTGACCTCTCGAGGAATAAGTACGCACGACACACGTGCGATCGTCTGGTGGAGCAGGAAGATCTACGACCACTCACTGACTCAAACAACACCGATTACCCAACTGGACGCAAGAACAGTGCTTGGTATCCATGGCAACAACCTGGTGTAAATGCAAGTAGGGGATCGTGTGATTCGGACAGCAGCAGTAGTTGTTCGGATGATGGTATTTACATTAAGCAGGAGGCCGAGGCGCCAGTGAGCAGTCTCACACCCCACCCATTCTCCATCACAGCATTGTTGGGAGATAATGGTGACAGTGACACAGCATCAGTACCGGCGGTTGTGTTCAGTGCTTATAGTAAGACGGTTGTGAACCCGGCAGTTATGCTTGATAATAGCGAGCTATGCAAGTCAGTTGATACTACCAATTCGAGGCTTCCTACATCTCCATCTACTGTGAACACTTCCGTTTCATTCTGGTGCCATGTTTGTAATGCGTTGTGCACAGACTACAAGGATGCACAGATACACCAGTATCAGCATCACGTGCAGGGCGCCAGGTGCAATCTAAGGAAAGTCATGCATTATGAACACGGATTTGTTACAAAGCACGTGAAATTTGATGATGAAAAGATGAAGTGTGGACTTTGTGATAAGGTTGTTGCTCATTGTTTCTTTACCAAACATCAACGTCTTCATGACGGACATTTCTGTGATGTCTGCGGTCAAGAATTCGCCACCAACAGTCGTCTGCAAGATCACATGAACGTTCACACCGGAAATACGCCGTTTGCATGCACGATATGCGACCGGAAGTTCGCCAAACGGTCATCATTGACACAACATCAGCGTTACCATCGTAACCACCAGTGCTTCAGGTGCAGCTACTGTCCCAAGTCATTCAACAGCAAATACGCACGCGCTGTGCACGAGAGATTACACACCGGAGATAACCCATTTAGGTGTCAGGTTCCAGGATGTACCAGAGCATTTCCGCAGAAAATTCAACTTCAGCTGCACAGAAACTCTCATTTATGTTAAAACACAATTACCTGTGCATGACGTAAACATGCTTCTACAATGAACATGAAATCATGCATGATGTGATGCAAATGAATTGTATTGTATATTTTCGTGCCTGTATTTTTATTGTATTTTGTTACAAAATAACATCATAAAAAATGATTTTTCTGTTGTCTGTGATACCATAGCACATGAGTCACTTTGTCAGTTGTCCAAGTATATGATGTGAAACATCTCTGAAACCACTTTGTCAGTTGTCCAAGTATATGATGTGAAACATCTCTGAAACCACTTTGTCAGTTGTCCAAGTATATGATGTGAAACATCTCTGAAACCACTTTGTCAGTTTTACTGACAAGTTTGCAGGAATAATCACTGGGTGACGCCATCTGTGAATAGAGCTAAACGGAAGTGTATCTTTGCAGATTTCTGATTGCCAAGGTAACTACCTGTAAATGGTTAAATTCCCCTCACCAGAATTGTTCACAGATGAAAATAACTACAGTCTACTAGATTCATCAATGGCAGAGAAAGTTATCTGTAACTATTTTGCTATGCTTAAAAACTCAAATAATCATTTGGTCATATTGGATTCAAATTCGCAAAAGAAGATCTGATAAGCTATCCAGGTAGACCAAGAGCAATCCGAGATACCAAAGCAACCCTCCGCCATGGTGCTAATTGTCCATTTTTGTCCTATCTCACAATGGTAAACAAATCTTGGATCCAGGTCCAGATCAATTCCAACATCCATGACCAACCCTTCCACCAAATTTCATGAAAATCCATCCATAACATTTTGCATAGTCCTGCTAACAGATAAACAAACAAATAAACAGAGACAAACACATAAAATCCTAGACAGAGATAATCACACCAAACTTAGTGGGAAGCATCTTAGCAGTGACATACATATTTTATTCAAAGTTTGTCATTACTTAGATGAACTAGGTCACTAGGTCGTGTTTATGAGGTCAAGAAGTAACATTTCAGTGCTACTGGACTCAATGAGCTGCTGTGTGATAGCAATGCTGGAAGCAGACTAGACCGTGCCATTTTTATGATTTATATCGTTGTCATCCGTCTGTTCCTTTAACCTTAGGGGAAGTTACGCGTGTTTCAGTTACTCATTGTTGTTTACAGTTGGAGTTTATGGTTGGCATGGTAACCATGGTGATGGAGAAGATGCTGACAGACTTGCCAGAGTTGATGAAGGATGACCACCAGTTCTGTCACCTGGTGGACGAGACCCTGCTGTTTGACCGGGAGATCCGGGAGTCGTACCACTATCCCGCTACCTATCCCGGTAGCCTGCATGTACTCTCACAACATAAATACTTCAACAAATGGCTCCATATTGAGAAGAAGTGTAAGTTAAGGCATACACTGTAATTAGACCTTAGCAAATATATCACACCGAAAATAAACACAAATCTGCTAAGCATTAAAACTTTGTGTCTTTCACCACCAGCATCGTTCACCGTGAGCACATACTGCAACTGGGGCCTCTTGTGTCTTTCACTAACAGCATTGTTCACCGTGAGCACATACTGCAACTGGGGCCTCTTGTGTCTTTAACCACCAGCATTGTTCACCGTGAGCACATACTGCAACTGGAGCCTCTTGTGTCTTTCACCACCAGCATTGTTCACCGTGAGCACATACTGCAACTGGGGCCTCTTGTGTCTTTCACTACCAGCATTGTTCACCGTGAGCACATACTGCAACTGGGGCCTCTTGTGTCTTTCACCACCAGCATCGTTCACCGTGAGCACATACTGCAACTGGGGCCTCTTGTGTCTTTCACCACCAGCATTGTTCACCGTGAGCACATACTGCAACTGGGCCTCTTGTGTCTTTAACCACCACTTGTTCACCGTGAGCACATACTGCAACTGGGCCTCTTGTGTCTTTCACCACCAGCATTGTTCACCGTGAGCACATACTGCAACTGGGGCCTCTTGTGTCTTTCACCACCAGCATTGTTCACCGTGAGCACATACTGCAACTGGGGCCTCTTGTGTCTTTCACCACCAGCATCGTTCACCGTGAGCACATACTGCAACTGGGGCCTCTTGTGTCTTTCACCACCAGCATCGTTCACCGTGAGCACATACTGCAACTGGGGCCTCTTGTGTCTTTCACCACCAGCATTGTTCACCGTGAGCACATACTGCAACTGGGGCCTCTTGTGTCTTTCACCACCAGCATTGTTCACCGTGAGCACATACTGCAACTGGAGCCTCTTGTGTCTTTCACCACCAGCATTGTTCACCGTGAGCACATACTGCAACTGGGGCCTCTTGTGTCTTTCACCACCAGCATTGTTCACCGTGAGCACATACTGCAACTGGGGCCTCTTGTGTCTTTCACCACCAGCATCGTTCACCGTGAGCACATACTGCAACTGGGGCCTCTTGTGTCTTTCACCACCAGCATCGTTCACCGTGAGCACATACTGCAACTGGGGCCTCTTGTGTCTTTAACCACCAGCATTGTTCACCGTGAGCACATACTGCAACTGGAGCCTCTTGTGTCTTTCACCACCAGCATTGTTCACCGTGAGCACATACTGCAACTGGGGCCTCTTGTGTCTTTCACTACCAGCATTGTTCACCGTGAGCACATACTGCAACTGGGGCCTCTTGTGTCTTTCACCACCAGCATCGTTCACCGTGAGCACATACTGCAACTGGGGCCTCTTGTGTCTTTCACCACCAGCATCGTTCACCGTGAGCACATACTGCAACTGGGGCCTCTTGTGTCTTTCACCACCAGCATCGTTCACCGTGAGCACATACTGCAACTCCCCACACCACATGTTCACCGTGAGCACATACTGCAACTGGGGCCTCTTGTGTCTTTCACCACCACATGTTCACCGTGAGCACATACTGCAACTGCCTCTTGTGTCTTTCACCACCAGCATTGTTCACCGTGAGCACATACTGCAACTGGAGCCTCTTGTGTCTTTCACCACCAGCATTGTTCACCGTGAGCACATACTGCAACTGGGGCCTCTTGTGTCTTTCACTACCAGCATTGTTCACCGTGAGCACATACTGCAACTGGGGCCTCTTGTGTCTTTCACCACCAGCATTGTTCACCGTGAGCACATACTGCAACTGGGGCCTCTTGTGTCTTTCCCACCAGCATCGTTCACCGTGAGCACATACTGCAACTGGGGCCTCTTGTGTCTTTCACCACCAGCATTGTTCACCGTGAGCACATACTGCAACTGGGGCCTCTTGTGTCTTTCACCACCAGCATTGTTCACCGTGAGCACATACTGCAACTGGGGCCTCTTGTGTCTTTCACCACCAGCATTGTTCACCGTGAGCACATACTGCAACTGGGGCCTCTTGTGTCTTTCACCACCAGCATTGTTCACCGTGAGCACATACTGCAACCGGGGCCTCTTGTGTCTTTCACCACCAGCATTGTTCACCGTGAGCACATACTGCAACTGGGGCCTCTTGTGTCTTTCACCACCAGCATTGTTCACCGTGAGCACATACTGCAACTGGGGCCTCTTGTGTCTTTCACCACCAGCATTGTTCACCGTGAGCACATACTGCAACCAGGGTCTCTTGTGTCTTTCACCACCAGCATTGTTCACCGTGAGCACATACTGCAACTGGGGCCTCTTGTGTCTTTCACCACCAGCATTGTTCACCGTGAGCACATACTGCAACTGGGGCCTCTGTTGCTGAGAGGTTATTTGAAATCACTTGCCCATCACCGCTGTATGTTTGAATTCCACTGAGTGTTTCAATTTCCTTCATGCGAGGAAGCTATTCAGCTGGCTTGTGGAAGGTAGGTGGTTCTACCTGGGTGCCATTCTCGGACCAGTATTTCAAGCATGGACGGGCACCCAGGTAGAACCACCTACCTTTCACAAGCCAGCTTCCTCCAATAATAACAGCTTGTGAGTTGCTATATCACCTAAGTTGTCAGTGCGACCCTCGAAAACAAACAAACTGCAAGTACCACACACACAGATCAATTATTACCGGTACAGATACAGGACTTGTGTCGTATATTGAATGTCAGTATAATGTAGAGTAGATTGACGTTCAAACAAGGAGTTGATATAAAGTGTGTGTGTGTGTTTGTTTATTATAGTGTCACCCCTATTTAAAGGGCCAGCCATTTCTGACTTATGAGACACCTCTTTTTATGAACATCAGTACTTCCCGAATCCTATGCTTGTATGCCAGGCGCCAGGCTGGTAGGCAATCGGTAACCATTATTTAACTAGCTGGCGGCTCACCAACCGGCCATATCAGAACGAACCCCTGACGAGATTCGAACCTTCGACCTCCGTAGGCGGACGCCTTAACCACTGGGCCACGGAGACGGTATATCTATTGCAATTATACAGCACTATTGATGGATGGAAATATTACAGTCGGTGGCTTCCTCTTACCAGAGAGATTCTACATTAAACCATTGCATCACTTTAATATATATGGAAGTTGATATTAGTTAGCAAATTCTGTTGTGGTAATTGTTTTTCACATCCAACTAGGTGAACTAACGAGGTATAAATTGATGGTATATACCTTGTTATTTCACCTAGTTGTTTTAATGAATATTGATGGTATATACCTCGTTATTTCACCTAGTTGTCATAATGAATATTGATGGTATATACCTCGTTATTTCACCTAGTTGTCATAATGAATATTGATAGTATATACTTCGTTATTTCACCTAGTTGTTTTAATGAATATTGATGGTATATACCTCGTTATTTCACCTAGTTGTCATAATGAATATTGATGGTATATACCTCGTTATTTCACCTAGTTGTCTTAATGAATATTGATAGTATATACCTCGTTATTTCACCTAGTTGTCATAATGAATATTGATGGTATATACCTCGTTATTTCACCTAGTTGTCATAATGAATATTGATGGTATATACCTCGTTATTTCACCTAGTTGTCATAATGAATATTGATAGTATATACCTCGTTATTTCATCTAGTTGTCATAATGAATATTGATGGTATATACCTCGTTATTTCACCTAGTTGTCATAATGAATATTGATGGTATATACCTCGTTATTTCATCTAGTTGTCATAATGAATATTGATGGTATATACCTCGTTATTTCATCTAGTTGTCATAATGAATATTGATGGTATATACCACGTTATTTCACCTAGTTGTCATAATGAATATTGATGGTATATACCTCGTTATTTCACCTAGTTGTCATAATGAATATTGATGGTATATACCTCGTTATTTCACCTAGTTGTCATAATGAATATTGATAGTATATACCTCGTTATTTCATCTAGTTGTCATAATGAATATTGATGGTATATACCACGTTATGTCACCTAGTTGTCATAATGAATATTGATGGTATATACCTCGTTATTTCATCTAGTTGTCATAATGAATATTGATGGTATATACCACGTTATTTCACCTAGTTGTCATAATGAATATTGATGGTATATACCTCGTTATTTCACCTAGTTGTCATAATGAATATTGATAGTATATACCTCGTTATTTCACCTAGTTGTCATAATGAATAGTGATAGTATATACCTCGTTATTTCACCTAGTTGTCATAATGAATATTGATGGTATATACCTCATTATTTCACCTAGTTGTCATAATGAATATTGATGGTATATACCTCGTTATTTCACCTAGTTGTCATAATGAATATTGATAGTATATACGTCGTTATTTCACCTAGTTGTCATAATGAATATTGATGGTATATACCACATTATGTCACCTAGTTGTCATAATGAATATTGATGGTATATACCTCATTATTTCATCTAGTTGTCATAATGAATATTGATGGTATATACCTCGTTATTTCACCTAGTTGTCATAATGAATATTGATGGTATATATCTCGTTATTTCACCTAGTTGTCATAATGAATATTGATGGTATATACCTCGTTATTTCACCTAGTTGTCATAATGAATATTGATGGTATACATCTCGTTATTTCACCTAGTTGTCATAATGAATATTGATGGTATATACCTCGTTATTTCACCTAGTTGTCATAATGAATATTGATAGTATATACCTCGTTATTTCACCTAGTTGTCATAATGAATATTGATAGTATATACTTCGTTATTTCACCTAGTTGTCACAATGAATATTGATAGTATATACCTCGTTATTTCACCTAGTTGTCATAATGAATATTGATGGTATACATCTCGTTATTTCATCTAGTTGTCATAATGAATATTGATGGTATATACCTCGTTATTTCACCTAGTTGTCATTATGAATATTGATAGTATATACCTTGTTATTTCACCTAGTTGTCACAATGAATATTGATGGTATATACCTCGTTATTTCACCTAGTTGTCATAATGAATATTGATAGTATATACCTCGTTATTTCACCTAGTTGTCACAATGAATATTGATGGTATATACCTCGTTATTTCACCTAGTTGTCATAATGAATATTGATGGTATATACCTCGTTATTTCATCTAGTTGTCATAATGAATATTGATGGTATATACCTCGTTATTTCATCTAGTTGTCATAATGAATATTGATGGTATATACCTCATTATTTCATCTAGTTGTCATAATGAATATTGATGGTATATACCTCGTTATTTCATCTAGTTGTCATAATGAATATTGATGGTATATACCTCGTTATTTCACCTAGTTGTCATAATGAATATTGATGGTATATATCTCGTTATTTCACCTAGTTGTCATAATGAATATTGATAGTATATACCACGTTATTTCATCTAGTTGTCATAATGAATATTGATGGTATATACCTCGTTATTTCACCTAGTTGTCATAATGAATATTGATGGTATATACCTCGTTATTTCACCTAGTTGTCATAATGAATATTGATGGTATATACCACGTTTTGTCACCTAGTTGTCATAATGAATATTGATAGTATATACTTCGTTATTTCATCTAGTTGTCATAATGAATATTGATGGTATATACCTCGTTATTTCACCTAGTTGTCATAATGAATATTGATAGTATATACTTCGTTATTTCACCTAGTTGTCATAATGAATATTGATGGTATATATCTCGTTATTTCATCTAGTTGTCATAATGAATATTGATGGTATATACCTCGTTATTTCACCTAGTTGTCATAATGAATATTGATGGTATATATCTCGTTATTTCACCTAGTTGTCACAATGAATATTGATGGTATATACCTCGTTATTTCACCTAGTTGTCATAATGAATATTGATAGTATATACATGTACTTCATTAGTTTGTGGAATAAGGAAGCTTGATGGTATATACATATTTTGTTCAGTTGCTATAGAGAAGCTTGATGGTATATATCTATCTTGTTCAGTTGCTATAGAGAAGCTTGATGGTATATATCTATTTTGTTCAGTTGCTATAGAGAAGCTTGATGGTATATATCTATTTTGTTCAGTTGCTATAGAGAAGCTTGATGGTATATATCTATTTTGTTCAGTTGCCATAGAGAAGTTTGATGGTATATACATATTTTGTTCAGTTGCTATAGAGAAGCTTGATGGTATATATCTATCTTGTTCAGTTGCTATAGAGAAGCTTGATGGTATATATCTATTTTGTTCAGTTGCTATAGAGAAGTTTGATGGTATATACATATTTTGTTCAGTTGCTATAGAGAAGTTTGATGGTATATACATATTTTGTTCAGTTGCTATAGAGAAGTTTGATGGTATATACATATTTTGTTCAGTTGCTATAGAGAAGTTTGATGGTATATACATATTTTGTTCAGTTGCTATAGAGAAGTTTGATGGTATATACATATTTTGTTCAGTTGCTATAGAGAAGTTTGATGGTATATACATATTTTGTTCAGTTGCTATAGAGAAGTTTGATGGTATATACATATTTTGTTCAGTTGCTATAGAGAAGCTTGATGGTATATATCTATCATGTTCAGTTGCTATAGAGAAGCTTGATGGTATATATCTATCTTATTCAGTTGCTATAGAGAAGCTTGATGGTATATATCTATCTTGTTCAGTTGCTATAGAGAAGCTTGATGGTATATATCTATCTTGTTCAGTTGCTATAGAGAAGCTTGATGGTATATACTTATCTTGTTCAGTTGCTATAGAGAAGCTTGATGGTATATACTTATCTTGTTCAGTTGCTATAGAGAAGCTTGATGGTATATACCTATCTTGTTCAGTTGCTATAGAGAAGCTTTATGGTGTATATCTATCTTGTTCAGTTGCTATAGAGAAGCTTTATGGTGTATATCTATCTTGTTCAGTTGCTATAGAGAAGCTTTATGGTGTATATCTATCTTGTTCAGTTGCTATAGAGAAGCTTTATGGTGTATATCTATCTTGTTCAGTTGCTATAGAGAAGCTTTATGGTGTATATCTATCTTGTTCAGTTGCTATAGAGAAGCTTGATGGTATATACCTATCTTGTTCAGTTGCTATAGAGAAGCTTTATGGTGTATATCTATCTTGTTCAGTTGCTATAGAGAAGCTTTATGGTGTATATCTATCTTGTTCAGTTGCTATAGAGAAGCTTTATGGTGTATATCTATCTTGTTCAGTTGCTATAGAGAAGCTTGATGGTATATACCTATCTTGTTCAGTTGCTATAGAGAAGCTTTATGGTGTATATCTATCTTGTTCAGTTGCTATAGAGAAGCTTGATGGTATATATCTATCTTGTTCAGTTGCTATAGAGAAGCTTGATGGTATATATCTATCTTGTTCAGTTGCTATAGAGAAGCTTGATGGTATGATGTCATCAGGGACGGCATGGGATTCTCAGTACCGACACATTGCCGACGTGGACGAGCTTAAAGTGCCAGAGTGCGGCGAGAGCTTTATGACACTGATGCTCACTATTACAGGTTAGCAAATGTATTCCATGCTTAACTGTCACTATTACAGGTTAGTAAATGTATTCCATGCTTAACTGTCACTATTACAGGTTAGTAAATGTATTCCATGCTTAACTGTCACAATTACACGTTAGTAAATGTATTCCATGCTTAACTGTCACTATTACATGTTAGTAAATGTATTCCATGCTTAACTGTCA
Organism: Archivesica marissinica; assembly: GCA_014843695.1. Classification (NCBI taxonomy): domain Eukaryota; kingdom Metazoa; phylum Mollusca; class Bivalvia; order Venerida; family Vesicomyidae; genus Archivesica; species Archivesica marissinica. The sequence goes on along the minus strand of CM026390.1, from coordinate 75,221,110 downwards.
CAATTACAGGTAGTAAATGTATTCCATGCTTAACTGTCACTATTACACGTTAGTAAATGTATTCCATGCTTAACTGTCACAATTACAGGTTAGTAACGGGTTCGAGCCCCGCTCAGACCGTGTCTCATTTATATGAAAAAGTTGGCAGTTTCTTACGGAGGTTGGTGCACCCAAGTACTGGTTAACCGCTGGAGCCTGCCCAGGAAAGGTGTTGTTAGGTAAACTGCCCGCCGGCGATATAGCCCAAAATGGTGCTGATGCAGGCGTAAAACCCGAAATATAACATAACATGCTTAACTGTCACTATTACATGTTAGTAAATGTATTCCATGCTTAACTGTCACAATTACAGGTTAGTAAATGTATTCCATGCTTAACTGTCACTATTACACGTTAGTAAATGTATTCCATGCTTAACTGTCACAATTACACGTTAGTAAATGTATTCCATGCTTAACTGTCACTATTACACGTTAGTAAATGTATTCCATGCTTAACTGTCACAATTACAGGTTAGTAAATGTATTCCATGCTTAACTGTCACTATTACATGTTAGTAAATGTATTCCATGCTTAACTGTCACAATTACAGGTAGTAAATGTATTTCATGCTTAACTGTCACTATTACACGTTAGTAAATGTATTCCATGCTTAACTGTCACAATTACAGGTTAGTAAATGTATTCCATGCTTAACTGTCACAATTACAGGTTAGTAAATGTATTCCATGCTTAACTGTCACAATTACAGGTTAGTAAATGTATTCCATGCTTAACTGTCACAATTACAGGTTAGTAAATGTATTCCATGCTTAACTGTCACAATTACAGGTTAGTAAATGTATTCCATTCTTAACTGTCACAATATGCTCCATTCCAGTATGCTCCATAACGAGTATATATGTTAGTAAATATTAACAGTCGAATTTATGTTCCATAAATATAGGTTAGTAACTATAAAATGTTGGATGTATGTTCCATAAATATAGGTTAGTAACTATGAAATGTTGGATGTATGTTCCATAAATATAGGTTAGTAACTATAAAATGTTGGATGTATGTTCCATAAATATAGGCACAGGACACATTTTTTTGGCCCTATGGGCATATATAGTAATGTTTACATTACTTACTATATATGACCATAGGGCAAAAAAAATAATTTGGGTCTTGTGCCTGTGAATATAGGTTAGTAACTATAAAATGTTGGATGTCTTTTCCATAAATAGTCCGCCTCCGTGGTCGAGTGGTTAAGGTCGCTGACTTGTATACCACTGTAACCTATCATCACTGATGGTCACGGGTTCGAGCCCCGCTCAGACCGTGTCTCATTTATATGAAAAAGTTGGCAGTTTCTTACGGAGGTTGGTGCACCCAAGTACTGGTTAACCGTTGGAGCCTGCCCAGGAAAGGTGTTGTTAGGTAAACTGTTCACCGGCGATATAGCCCAAAATGGTGCTGATGCAGGCGTAAAACCCGAAATATAAATATAACTGTTCCATAAATATAGGTTAATGAAATGTTATCCGAGTACAACCCACGTGTGTGTGGGGGGGAATGCAAACCCCAGTATATGTGTGTGGGGTACAACCCCCAGTATATGTGTGTGGGGTACAACCCCCAGTATATGTGTGTGGGGTACAACCCCCAGTATGTGTGTGTGGGGTACAACCCCCAGTATGTGTGTGTGGGGTACAACCCCCAGTATGTGTGTGTGGGGTACAACCCCCAGTATGTGTGTGTGGGGTACAACCCCCAGTATGTGTGTGTGGGGGGGGGGAATGCAACCCCCAGTATGTGTATGGGGGGAGTACAACCCCCAGTATGTGTGTGTGGGGGGGAATGCAACCCCAGTATGTGTTGTGTGTGGGGTACAATCCCCAGTATGTGTGTGGGGGAGGTACAACCCCCAGTATGTGTGTGTGGGGGGTACAATCCCCAGTATGTGTTGTGTGTGTGGGAGGTACAATCCCCTGTATGTGTTGTGTGTGGGGTACAACCCCCAGTATGTGTGTGGGGGAGGTACAACCCCCAGTATGTGTGTGTGGGGGGTACAATCCCCAGTATGTGTTGTGTGTGTGGGAGGTACAATCCCCTGTATGTGTTGTGTGTGGGGTACAACCCCCAGTATGTGTGTGGGGGAGGTACAACCCCCAGTATGTGTGTGTGTGGGTACAACCCCCAGTATGTGTGTGGGGGGGGGTACAATCCCCAGTATGTGTTGTGTGTGGGGTACAATCCCCAGTATGCCGGAATTGACAGGCCATTATCAATGTATTACTACAGTTTTTATTACTACATATAATTTATGTATCCTGCATTTTAAAATTGAAAAAAAAAAGCTATAATTTAGGCAACATTTGGTTGAAAATCACGTTTATTAAATTATAATGATCTTTATTATTATAAATGGTTTCCAGATCGTTACAAAGCTTTGCCTCATTCCTCTCAGAAGCTGTGTTTCCTCGACCTCCAGCTTGAACTGTTGGAGGATTTCCGTGTGAGAATTATACAGGTCAAGGACAATACCCATAATCCTCTCGGCGACTGTTTCTGCTCCATACTCAACACGGCACACTACGTAGCGGAAGTACTCCGAGAATGGAGTGAACTTATGGTGCGTATTTTGTAGTCATTCACTTTTCATGATCAATATGGTAACAGGCACAACTCAAACATACAGTCAAACTTGTCTTAAGCAGCCAGCTAAAGGAATCACAGAAAGTGGCTGCTTAGCAAATGTGGCTGCTTAGTAGAGGTCAAATGTATAATTGAATAACATATTGGGAAACATGAAACTGGCTGCTTATAGATTGGCTGCTTAATGGAGGTGACCACTAACACAGGTTTGACTGTATAATAGAGGTGATCACTAACACAGGTTTGACTGTATAATAGAGGTGATCACTAACACAGGTTTGACTGTATACTAGAGGTGACCACTAACACAGGTTTGACTGTATAATATAGGTGACCACTAACACAGATTTGACTGTATAATAGAGGTGACCACTAACACAAGTTTGACTGTATAATATAGGTGACCACTAACACAAGTTTGACTGTATAATAGAGGTGACCACTAACACAAGTTTGAATGTATAATAGAGGTGACCACTAACACAAGTTTGACTGTATAATAGAGGTGACCACTAACACAAGTTTGACTGTATAATAGAGGTGACCACTAACACAAGTTTGACTGTATAATATAGGTGACCACTAACACAATTTGACTGTATAATAGAGGTGACCACTAACACAGGTTTGACTGTATAATAGAGGTGACCACTAACACAGGTTTGACTGTATAATAGAGGTGACCACTAACACAGGTTTAACTGTATAATAGAGGTGACCACTAACACAGGTTTGACTGTATAATAGAGGTGACCACTAACACAGGTTTGACTGTATAATAGAGGTGACCACTAACACAAGTTTGACTGTATAATAGAGGTGACCACTAACACAGGTTTGATTGTATAATAGAGGTGACCACTAACACAGGTTTGACTGTATAATAGAGGTGACCACTAACATAGGTTTGACTGTATAATATAGGTGACCACTAACACAGGTTTGACTGTATAATAGAGGTGACCACTAACACAGGTTTGACTGTACATGCGAACCATTTATTGAACATATTAAAGAGTGATATTATTCCTTCCTATTTCTACTGAACAAAGAGTTCTCTCCAGGCTATAACATGTATGGACATATTGTTTTTGCTTGTTGAAAACTTGAGTGCTATTGGACCTCATTGGTGACCATTTATATCAGCGTGTATTTGTTGCAGTGTTTGTGCTGTTGTTGCATGCTGGTCAGACATTGCTAGGCACTGTCGCTATAACAGTGTGGGTTCTAAGACTGGCTTATGCCTATGATTGTTTATCAGAAATATGCCCATGTTTGGCTTGTGTTTATCAGAAATATGCCCATGTTTGGCTTGTGTTAATCAGAAATATGCCCATGTTTGGCTTGTATTTATCAGAAATATGCACATGTTTGGCTTATGTTTATCAGAAATATGCCCATGTTTGGCTTATGTTTATCAGAAATATGCCCATGTTTGGCTTATGTTTATCAGAAATATGCCCATGTTTGGCTTATGTTTATCAGAAATATGCCCACGTTTGGCTTGTGTTTATCAGAAATATGCCCACTTTTGGCTTATATAAATGTTTATCAGAAATATGCCCACATTTGGCTTGTGTTTATCAGAAATATGCCCATGTTTGGCTTGTGTTTATCAGAAATATGCCCACGTTTGGCTTGTGTTTATCAGAAATATGCCCATGTTTGGCTTATGTTTATCAGAAATATGCCCACATTTGGTTGGTGTTTATCAGAAATATGCCCATGTTTGGCTTGTGTTTATCAGAAATATGCCCATGTTTGGCTTATGTTTATCAGAAATATGTCCACGTTTGGTTTGTGTTTTATCAGAAATATGCCCTGTTTGGCTTATGTTTATCAGAAATATGTCCACGTTTGGCTTGTGTTTTATCAGAAATATGCCCTGTTTGGCTTGTGTTTATCAGAAATATGCCCATGTTTGACTTATGTTTATCAGAAATATGCCCACGTTTGGCTTGTGTTTATCAGAAATATGCCCACTTTTGGCTTATATAAATGTTTATCAGAAATATGCCCACGTTTGGCTTGTGTTTATCAGAAATATGCCCATGTTTGGCTTGTGTTTATCAGAAATATGCCCACGTTTGGCTTGTGTTTATCAGAAATATGCCCATGTTTGGCTTATGTTTATCAGAAATATGCCCACATTTGGTTGGTGTTTATCAGAAATATGCCCATGTTTGGCTTGTGTTTATCAGAAATATGCCCATGTTTGGCTTATGTTTATCAGAAATATGTCCACGTTTGGTTTGTGTTTTATCAGAAATATGCCCTGTTTGGCTTATGTTTATCAGAAATATGTCCACGTTTGGCTTGTGTTTTATCAGAAATATGCCCTGTTTGGCTTGTGTTTATCAGAAATATGCCCATGTTTGACTTATGTTTATCAGAAATATGCCCACGTTTGGCTTGTGTTTATCAGAAATATGCCCACTTTTGGCTTATATAAATGTTTATCAGAAATATGCCCACGTTTGGCTTGTGTTTATCAGAAATATGCCCATGTTTGGCTTGTGTTTATCAGAAATATGCCCACGTTTGGCTTGTGTTTATCAGAAATATGCCCATGTTTGGCTTATGTTTATCAGAAATATGCCCACATTTGGTTGGTGTTTATCAGAAATATGCCCACGTTTGGCTTGTGTTTTATCAGAAATATGCCCTGTTTGGCTTATGTTTATCAGAAATATGCCCACGTTTGGCTTGTGTTTTATCAGAAATATGCCCTGTTTGGCTTGTGTTTATCAGAAATATGCCCATGTTTGGCTTATGTTTATCAGAAATATGCCCACGTTTGGCTTGTGTTTATCAGAAATATGCCCACTTTTGGCTTATATAAATGTTTATCAGAAATATGCCCACATTTGGCTTGTGTTTATCAGAAATATGCCCATGTTTGGCTTGTGTTTATCAGAAATATGCCCACGTTTGGCTTGTGTTTATCAGAAATATGCCCATGTTTGGCTTATGTTTATCAGAAATATGCCCACATTTGGTTGGTGTTTATCAGAAATATGCCCATGTTTGGCTTGTGTTTATCAGAAATATGCCCATGTTTGGCTTATGTTTATCAGAAATATGTCCACGTTTGGCTTGTGTTTTATCAGAAATATGCCCTGTTTGGCTTATGTTTATCAGAAATATGTCCACATTTGGCTTGTGTTTTATCAGAAATATGCCCTGTTTGGCTTGTGTTTATCAGAAATATGCCCATGTTTGACTTATGTTTATCAGAAATATGCCCACGTTTGGCTTGTGTTTATCAGAAATATGCCCACTTTTGGCTTATATAAATGTTTATCAGAAATATGCCCACGTTTGGCTTGTGTTTATCAGAAATATGCCCATGTTTGGCTTGTGTTTATCAGAAATATGCCCACGTTTGGCTTGTGTTTATCAGAAATATGCCCATGTTTGGCTTATGTTTATCAGAAATATGCCCACATTTGGTTGGTGTTTATCAGAAATATGCCCACGTTTGGCTTGTGTTTTATCAGAAATATGCCCTGTTTGGCTTATGTTTATCAGAAATATGCCCACGTTTGGCTTGTGTTTTATCAGAAATATGCCCTGTTTGGCTTGTGTTTATCAGAAATATGCCCATGTTTGGCTTATGTTTATCAGAAATATGCCCACGTTTGGCTTGTGTTTATCAGAAATATGCCCACTTTTGGCTTATATAAATGTTTATTAGAAATATGCCCACGTTTGGCTTGTGTTTATCAGAAATATGCCCATGTTTGGCTTGTGTTTATCAGAAATATGCCCATGTTTGGCTTGTGTTTATCAGAAATATGCCCATGTTTGGCTTATGTTTATCAGAAATATGCCCACATTTGGTTGGTGTTTATCAGAAATATGCCCATGTTTGGCTTGTGTTTATCAGAAATATGCCCATGTTGGCTTATGTTTATCAGAAATATGTCCACGTTTGGCTTGTGTTTGATCAGAAATATGCGCTGTTTGGCTGATGTTTATCAGAAATATGCCCACGTTTGGCTTGTGTTTTATCAGAAATATGCCCTGTTTGGATTGTGTTTATCAGAAATATGCCCATTTTCGCCACTATATCCCTGGCCCCTATATCCATAGCCCCTATATCCCTGGCCCCTACTTCCCTAGCCCCTATATTTCTATCTCCTATATGCCTAGCCCCTATATATCTAGCCCCTATATTTTAGCCATAGGTTAACTAGTATATGACCCATAGTGATGCCACGACAACATTGACCATTACAAATATTTCTGCTATATATTATATATATTGTTGAACCTACATTCTTAAAACATTGTTGGGAGCTTTTTGGTGACCCTATATTTGTGGTGCCGTTGGGATGTAGTCATAGTGACATTATTAACCATTAAACTCAGTAGGAAATGTTCTCCTTTGAAAGCTATACCGCACCAAAACTATGAACAATGGTAATTTCGGTTTAATTTCGGTTGAACACTCGTGAGTGTTTTCAGATATTCTCAATGATGAATAAGTTATTATTTCTTGTTGCAGTTTTTCCTCCAGTTACAATACTACAGGATGGAGTGCACTGAACACCAACCAACATCTAAGGTGGGTGAATGTAGCAGACTTCTAGCCATATCTAAATGCAGTAATAATAGTAACCACTTGGTTAGGAGGAACTGTATGTCCCGTCTGTCATCAGGGATAGAGCTGGAGGTGATTTGTGAGAAATAGTCTAATTTAGCTCAGGGGTGGACCTGGAAGGTGATTTGTGTAAAATAGTCTAACTTAGCTCAGGGGTGGACCTGGAAGGTGATTTGTGTGAAATAGTCTAACTTAGCTCAGGGGTGGAGCTGGAGGTGATTTGTGAGAAATAGTCTTAATTTAGCACAGGGGTGGACCTGGAGGGTGATTTGTGTGAAATAGTCGAACTTAGCTCAGGGGTGGATCTGGAGGGTGATTTGTGTGAAATAGTCTAACTTAGCTCAGGGGTGGACCTGGTGGGTGATTTGTGTGAAATAGTCTAACTTAGCTCAGGGGTGGACCTGGAGTGCGATTTGTGAGAAATAGTCTAACTTAGCTCAGGGGTTGACCTGGTGGGCGATTTGTGAGAAATAATCTAACTTAGCTCAGGGGTGGACCTGGAGGGTGATTTGTGAGAAATAGTCTAACTTAGCTCAGGGGTGGAACTGGAGGGTGATTTGTGTGAAATAGTCTAACTTAGCTCAGGGGTGGACCTGGTGGGTGATTTGTGTGAAATAGTCTAACTTAGCTCAGGGGTGGACCTGGAGGGTGATTTGTGAGAAATAGTCTAACTTAGCTCAGGGGTGGACCTGGTGGGCGATTTGTGAGAAATAGTCTCCCTGAGCTTAGGGGTGGACCTGGAGCTTTAATTTATGTGAAATAGTCTCCATTAGATGCTTATAAAATATGTAGTTGAGGAAGGAGGATCCTATAGAATACTAGTATATAGACACTTGGTTAACTTCAACTTTCTCTAGTGTGAAGGCCTAACTATATATTTGATAACGTTGCCCCCTATCAAGCAACCACCTGTGCTAAGCAGCCATTTTCTCTGATTCTCTTGGCTGTCTGCTTAAGGCGGGTTTGACTGTAATAATGATTTCTAATCATTTCCTGCTTGGAATTACTAGTTGTGCAGCACATTCTAAGTAATTGCAATTTATTGCATAATGTTGTTTTAACTGTTTCAGCAATTTATGGAGAGTTTTGACATTCCGTTTGGCTACACGACCGTGTTTGAGGATACGATAGGACTGTATGATAGATTACATCAAGATATGTTAAAGGCCATAGTAAGCCATGTGTTCACTGATATCAAAGCCAGAAGCAAGCCATACCGAGATGATAGGTATACCACCATAATGTCTGCATCAAATGTTGTTTTACATACCAACCATAATGTCTGCATCAAATGTTGTATTACATACGGGGGTGATAGGTATACCATAATGTCTGCATCAAATGTTGTTTTACATACCAGGGTGATAGGTATACCATAATGTCTGCATCAAATGTTGTTTTACATACGGGGGTGATAGGTATACCATAATGTCTGCATCAAATGTTGTTTTACATACCAGGGTGATAGGTATACCATAATGTCTGCATCAAATGTTGTTTTACATACGGGGGTGATAGGTATACCATAATGTCTGCATCAAAGTTGTTTTACATACGGGGGTGATAGGTATACCATAATGTCTGCATCAAATGTTGTTTTACATACGGGGGTGATAGGTATACCATAATGTCTGCATCAAATGTTGTTTTACATACGGGGGTGATAGGTATACCATCATAATGTCTGCATCAAATGTTGTTTTACATACCGGTATCAACATGGTCCGATAGTTCATATGCTTTCATGTTAAACATTATACAGGTACTGGTAGGCTATATTACTGGTTAATGTATTAGCTGCAGTGGTTAGTGCACTCGCTTCTCACCAATGCAACCCGGGTTCGATCCTCGGACTGGGAAGTATGTGAGATGGTACTGTTGTCGCCAGATCGGACAGGTGGGTTTTCTCCGGGTACTCCGGTTTCCTCCCACACGAATGACCACATATACGCTTTCATCCGCGCCAACGAGAGTGATTAATATAAGTTGTTAGAACATGCTTCGCAATCGTTTTAAAATAAATAAAGTTTAAACTTTGGTTAATGTATCTTGTAGATAATCAATCACTCGCCCATCAGTGTACGTTTGAGCCGTATTGGGGTCGGATTCTTTCAAGTGATGTAGCTATTAGTCTGGTTTGCAGAATTTTTGAGGCTTTAAGGGCCAAAATGCCTTACAACTATTTCATGAAATTTTGTAATATTGTCATAATTTCTTTGACTTGGCTTGTCAAATTAAGCTCATTTCACGAGGACAGCACAATACAGTTATGGCACTTCAAAATGGTTCAAAGAAAATCAGTGCTATTGTTGATGTTTGTGGAGTAGACAATTTATGTTTCAACTAGATAACTCAATATTCTATTAAAGTCTGTATTATGTTCCTTGTTCAAGTAAGATCACGGTTCCTTCGCTTGGTTTTAGATGGATATCACTGCCGTATCAGAAGGATGTGAGCCTCGGGCTGTCCACGTCCGCCTGCGAGATGTTACTGGTACTCAAGGACCACCTGCTAGAGGTTGGAGAGCTCATCAGCAAACCTCTCTTCAACTCGTTCTGGGAACATATAGCGCAGGAACTCAATATCTTCATCTATGAAGAGGTGACTGTGTAGATATGTGTACTCACTTTGTATGGACAGCTGTTTGTTCACTACATGAAAGCATGTGTCATCCTGTAGCAGTCACCTTATATCTCCTTAACCCGTTGCTCCACATAAACGCCATACAATACTTATAAAAGGCCTGGAGTTCGCACCCAGCTGGAGCTGTTAGGCAAGGCATTTAATTTCCACATTGCTACTTCTCTCTCCCTCGTTGTGATGGATTCCATTAGGAATCAGGTTCTTGGCAGTAATTGTTTTTTTGGTTGTTTTTTTTAAAAATTTAATCATATTTTATTGCAAATCAATAGTACATATGTCATACACATAAAGATACAATACACGAAAACACAAATTATTTCGGTCTCGACAGTGATTAATATATATATATAGAAGTTGTTTTGCAATCAAGATAAAATAAATTTGTATCAACCATTTCGATAAATATTGATTGGACAAATGGGCTGTATGTGTTTTTGTACCCTGTACTCTACTGATCATGTTTATTTATCCATTTAACCGGGGAATATCCTTGCTACAACTGTAACATTACTCTGGTGTTGTTTATATATGTCGACCGTGAGCCAAACCAAAGTGGCAACAATTGTGTGCATGTTATACATGTATATCATTAAAGCTGTAAAGTTGAAGCATGCCGGTCATTATTTCAGGTGATTCTGAAGAACCGGTTTAACCAGGGTGGAGCCGCACAACTACAGTTTGACATGGCCAGAAACCTGTTCCCGTTGTTTGGAGAATATACATCCAAAGCTGACAGCTATTTCAAAGAGTATGAAATGTTTGCTCACCTAACTCAAAGAGTATGATTATAGATATACGATACTATAATGATGAAATGTTTGCTCCACGGACTCAAAGAGTATGATTATAGATATACGATACTATAACGATGATATGTTTGCTCCACGGACTCAAAGAGTATGATTATAGATATACGATACTATAACGATGATATGTTTGCTCACCTAACTCAAAGAGTATGATTATAGATATACGATACTATAACGATGATATGTTTGCTCACCTAACTCATTTGCTAGTGGATGATGTATTCGAGAGCTGAATCCAACCATGTCATGAGTACATATTTCTGTATGATATTCCGTTCTCGGATTCATCATTTGAATGAGTTCATCAATGCATAATATGTGCAACATTTAAAACTTTGCCTTGTGTTGTCTCGAGGCATCCAGGACTTGATCTTGTGTTGTACACGGGGCATCCAGGACTGTACCTTGTGTTGTACACGGGGCATCCAGGACTGTACCTTGTGTTGTCTTGAGGCATCCAGGACTGTACCTTGTGTTGTACACGGGGATCCAGGACTGTACCTTGTGTTGTACACGGGGCATCCAGGACTGTACCTTGTGTTGTACACGGGGCATCCAGGACTGTACCTTGTGTTGTACACGGGCATCCAGGACTGTACCTTGTGTTGTACACGGGGCATCCAGGACTGTACCTTGTGTTGTACACGGGGCATCCAGGACTGTACCTTGTGTTGTACACAGGGCATCCAGGACTGTACCCTGTGTTGTACACAGGGCATCCAGGACTGTACCTTTGTTTTGTACACGGGCATCCAGGACTGTACCTTGTGTTGTACACGGGCATCCAGGACTGTACCTTGTGTTGTACACGGGGCATCCAGGACTGTACCTTGTGTTGTACACGGGGCATCCAGGACTGTACCTTGTGTTGTACACGGGGCATCCAGACTGTACCTTGTGTTGTACACGGGGCATCCAGGACTGTACATTGTGTTGTACACGGGCATCCAGACTGTACTGTGTTGTACACGGGGCATCCAGACTGTACCTTGTGTTGTACACGGGGCATCCAGGACTGTACCTTGTGTTGTACACGGGGCATCCAGGACTGTACCTTGTGTTGTACACGGGGCATCCAGGACTGTACCTTGTGTTGTACACGGGGCATCCAGGACTGTACCTTGTGTTGTACACGGGGCATCCAGGACTGTACCTTGTGTTGTACACGGGGCATCCAGGACTGTACCTTGTGTTGTACACGGGGCATCCAGGACTGTACCTTGTGTTGTACACGGGGCATCCAGGACTGTACCTTGTGTTGTACACGGGGCATCCAGGACTGTACCTTGTGTTGTACACGGGGCATCCAGGACTGTACCTTGTGTTGTACACGGGGCATCCAGGACTGTACCTTGTGTTGTACACAGGGCATCCAGGACTGTACCCTGTGTTGTACACAGGGCATCCAGGACTGTACCTTGTGTTGTATACGGGGCATCCAGGACTGTACCTTGTGTTGCACCCTGGGCATCCAGGACATTGTGTTGTTCCGCAACATGCAGGTATAATCTATGTTTGAATCTGGGCATCCAGGACATTGTGTTGTTCCGCAACATGCAGGTATAATCTATGTTTGAATCTGGACATCCAGGACATTGTGTTGTCCCGGAACATGCAGGTATAATCTATGTTTGAATCTGGATCTGCCCGTGCCTAATCCTAACCATTAACATGTCCTGAACAGTATTGTTTTGATGTTTCTCAGTGATTCCAGAATGTGTGCATGATTTTATTGTGTATCTCGTACTTGGAATAAATGAGGTGTAACTTTGATGGAAGTTTTGATGGAAGTTTTGATGGAAGATTTGGTGGAAGATTTTGTGGAATATTTGATGGAAGATTTGGTGGAAGATTTGGTGGAATATTTGATGGAAGATTTGGTGGAATATTTGGTGGAATATTTGATGGAAGATTTGGTGGAAGATCTTAATGGAAGATTTGGTGGAATATTTGATGGAAGATTTGGTGGAATATTTGGTGGAAGATTTGGTGGAATATTTGATGGAAGATTTGATGGAAGATTTGGTGGAAGATTTGATGGAAGATTTGGTGGAAGATTTTAATGGAAGTTTTATTGGAATATTTGATGGAATATTTGGTGGAAAATTTTGATGGACGTTATTATGGAATATTTGGTGGAAGTTTTGATTGAAATTATGATCTTTAGAATGTTGATCCTATCTAGGACATTTTGTGAGATGGTAGAGAAAGCTAGACTAAGTGATCTTCCCAAATTATATCCATATTTTATCTTCAAACTCCATAAGATGATTTAATACCACAACTTGTAAGAATTTTGTCATGTTTCAGTCATGTGAGATGAATCCGGGACCCAACTGTAACACTTACAATGATTTTATGAATATTTTTCAGTGTAAAGGAAGCTTATACCCTGCTTAATCTGAACGTTGGATCCGCTATTTTACTAAAGAATGTTATAAACACAGCCCTCCACCTGCCCCAGAGAGACATTGAGAAGATAAAACAGGCACGAGATGCACTCAATGAATTTGGTGTGTATAAGTTGACACTGGATCAAGCGGAACTGGTCCTCAGTTTACGCACTAATCTAATAACATAGCAATAGGCATGTGATAAACTTTAGATCGGGATGCAGGCTTGAGGTTATTTTATTTCATAAATCATCCTGTGGTGGCACCTATTCACAATATGAGGATTTCATAGTATCCTGCCATCATCAGTGTGTTGGATTTGGTTTTCTTTGTGAGATGAACTTGTAATTAGATATTACCCTTAACCCATTCAACACCAAGTAACTCACATGGACTGGTCCATGATATTCATAAACCAATAAATGAATCAGAAAATCACATTTGGACAAGTTCATTTATCAGAATGGGTAATTATGTCTAAAAATAGTCATATCACTGGCAAAAAGTGCAGATCCTGATGAGACGGCTCGTCATGAGCCGGCTCATCTGGATCTACACTTTTTGTAAGCCTATTTAGAGGTCTGTGGTGTTGAAAGGGTTAAACATCCTGTGGTGGCACCTATTCACAAGATGAGGATTTCATAGTGTGCTGCCATCATCAGTGTGTTGGATTTGGTTTTCTTTGTGAGATGAACTTGTAATTAGATATTACCCTTAAAATATGCGAAAATATGACTACCGAATATACCCTGATCTACTCCGGTACTTACCGATAGCTGATATACTGCACGGGGTGCACCGGAGGTCATTAATCTACAGTAAAAGCTGAATAAATGTAGCTGCCATCTAACTTAATTAAGCTGTCAGTAAGCTGCCCCACTGCTGCTGTTGTTACGAATGTGCCTTTAGGCAAGGCATTTAAATTTCACGTTGCCTCTTCTCTCTCCCTCGTGACGATGGATTCCATCAGGAATGAGGTCTCGAGAGTGATTAATATACGTTGAAAGAACTTGTTTCGCAATCGAGCTAAACTAAATTTGTATAAACTAAGCTGTCAGTACGACTTTAAAACCATGAAAAAGAAAGAATATTTAATAAATAACGTGTCTGTGAAGGCGGTAAACTGTATTAATATGCATTTAATATATATTACTGGTGCTAACTTGTTTGTTATTATTTGCTTTCTGTTAAATATATTATTGGAGAGGACTTGTGTTATATTTTATTGGCATGGAGTTTTTCTCAGAAGCTGAATTGTGGTCGCACCCAACAGTCTTGATGGGATGTTGCCTACAAGTTTCTGTTGTATATATGGACCTACGCTGTATTTGGGTTACAAAATATTGAACAACGAAGGTCTAGTGTAAGCAACCTCAGTTTTCAAGTTTTATACTTGTATACTGTATGTAACATTGTATTTAACTTGTATACTGTTTGTAACATTGTATTTAACTTGTATACTGTATGTAACATTGTATTTAACTTGTATACTGTTTGTAACATTGTATTTAACTTGTATACTGTATGTAACATTGTATTTAACTTGTATACTGTTTGTAACATTGTATTTAACTTGTATACTGTATGTAACATTGTATTTATACTTGTATACTGTTTGTAACATTGTATTTAACTTGTATACTGTATGTAACATTGTATTTAACTTGTATACTGTTTGTAACATTGTATTTATACTTGTATACTGTATGTAACATTGTATTTATACTTGTATACTGTTTGTAACATTGTATTTATATTTGTATACTGTATGTAACATTGTATTTATTGCTATTGGTTCCAAATACAAATGTGCAATGCTTCCAATTCTATTTGCGATCATCCCAATTACAATGTGTGATCTTTCCCAATTCCTGGTTACTCATATTGACAATTGGTACCTGGTTACTCATATGGACTATTGGTACCTGGTTACTCATATTGACTATCGGTACCTGGTTACTCATATTGACTATTGGTACCTGGTTACTCATATGGACTATTGGTACTTGGTTACTCATGGACTATTGGTACCTGGTTACTCATATTGACTATTGGTACCTGGTTACTTATATGGGCTAATGGTACCTGGTTACTCATATGGACTATTGGTACCTGGTTACTCATATGGACTATTGGTACCTGGTTACTCATATGGACTATTGGTACCTTGTTACTCATATGGACTATTGGTACCTGGTTACTCATATGGACTATTGGTACCTGGTTACTCATATGGACTATTGGTACCTGGTTACTCATATTGACAATTGGTACCTGGTTACTCATATGGACTATTGGTACCTGGTTACTCATATGGACAATTGGTACCTGGTTACTCATATGGGCTAATGGTACCTGGTTACTCATATGGGCTATTGGTACCTGGTTACTCATATTGACTATTGGTACCTGGTTACTCATATTGACAATTGGTACCTGGTTACTCATATGGACTAATGGTACCTTGTTACTCATATGGGCTATTGGTACCTGGTTACTCATATGGGCGAATGGTACCTGGTTACTCATATGGACTAATGGTACCTGGTTACTCATATGGGCTAATGGTACCTGGTTACTCATATGGACTATTGGTACCTGGTTACTCATATGGACTATTGGTACCTGGTTACTCATATTGACTATTGGTACCTGGTTACTCATGGACTAATGGTACCTGGTTACTCATATGGACTATTGGTACCTGGTTACTCATATGGACTATTGGTACCTGGTTACTCATGGACTATTGGTACCTGGTTACTCATGGACTAATGGTACCTGGTTACTCATATTGACTATTGGTACCTGGTTACTCATATTGACTATTGGTACCTGGTTACTCATATTGACAATTGGTACCTGGTTACTCATATGGACTATTGGTACCTGGTTACTCATATGGGCTAATGGTACCTGGTTACTCATATGGGCTAATGATACCTGGTTACTCATATTGACACTTGGTACCTGGTTACTCATATGGACTATTGGTACCTGGTTACTCATATGGACTATTGGTACCTGGTTACTCATATGGACTAATGGTACCTGGTTACTCATATGGGCTAATGGTACCTGGTTACTCATGGACTATTGGTATCTGGTTACTCATATTGACAATTGGTACCAGCTTACTCATATGGACTATTGGTACCTGGTTACTCATATTGACAATTGGTACCTGCTTACTCATATGGACTAATGGTACCTGGTTACTCATATGGACTAATGGTACCTGGTTACTCATATGGGCTAATGGTACCTGGTTACTCATGGACTATTGGTACCTGGTTACTCATGGACTAATGGTACCTGGTTACTCATATTGACTATTGGTACCTGGTTACTCATATGGGCTATTGGTACCTGGTTACTCATATGGGCTAATGGTACCTGGTTACTCATATTGACAATTTGTACCTGGTTACTCATATTGACTATTGGTACCTGGTTACTCATGGACTATTGGTACCTGGTTACTCATATGGACTATTGGTACCTGGTTACTCATATGGACTATTGGTACCGGGTTACTCATATGGACTATTGGTACCTGGTTACTCATATGGACTATTGGTACCTGGTTACTCATATGGACTATTGGTACCTGGTTACTCATATTGACAATTGGTACCTGGTTACTCATATGGACTATTGGTACCTGGTTACTCATATGGACTATTGATACCTGGTTATTGATATGGACTATTGGTACCTGGTTACTCATATTGACAATTGGTACCTGGTTACTCATATTGACAATTGGTACCTGGTTACTCATATGGACTATTGGTACCTGCTTACTCATATGGACTATTGGTACCTGCTTACTCATATGGACTATTGGTACCTGGTTACTCATATTGACAATTGGTACCTGGTTACTCATATTGACAATTGGTACCTGGTTACTCATATTTACAATTGGTACCTGCTTACTCATATGGACTATTGGTACCTGGTTATTCATATGGACTATCGGTACCTAGTTACTCATATGGACACTGTACCTGGTTACTCATATGAGCTATTGGTACCTGGTTATTCATAATTATGGACTAATGGTACCTGGTTACTCATATGGGCTATTGGTACCTGGTTACTCATATGGACAATTGGTACCTGGTTACTCATATGGGCTATTGGTACCTGGTTACTCATATGGACAATTGGTACCTGGTTACTCATATGGACTATTGGTACATGGTTACTCATATGGGATAATGGTACCTGGTTACTCATATGGACGATTGGTACCTGGCTTACTCATATGGGCTAATGGTACCTGGTTACTCATATGGACTATTGGTACCTGGTTACTCATATGGACGATTGGTACCTGGCTTACTCATATGGGCTATTGGTACCTGGTTACTCATATGGACTGTTAATACCTGGTTACTCATATGGGCTAATGGTACCTGGTTACTCAAATGTACTATTGGTACCTAGTTATTCATATGGGCTAATGGTACCTGGTTACTCATATGGACTATTGGTACCTATTTATTCCTATGGGCTATTGGTACCTTGTTACTAATATGGACTAATGGTACCTAGTTACTCATATGGACTATTGGTACCTGGTTACTCATATGGACTATTGGTACCTAGTTATTCATATGGGCTAATGGTACCTGGTTACTCATATGGACTATTGGTACCTAGTTATTCATATGGACTAATGGTACCTTGTTACTCATATGGACTATTGGTACCTTGTTACTCATATTGACTATTGGTACATTGTTACTCATGGGCTAATGGTACCTGGTTACTCATATGGACTATTGGTACCTAGTTATTCATATGGGCTAATGGTACCTGGTTACTCATATGGAATATTGGTACCTAGTTATTCATATGGACTATTGGTACCTTGTTACTCATATGGACTAATGGTACCTTGTTACTCATATGGACTATTGGTACCTTGTTACTCATATGGACTAATGGTACCTTGTTACTCATATTGACTATTGGTACCTTGTTACTCATATGGGCTAATGGTACCTTGTTACTCATATTGACTATTGGTACCTTGTTACTCATATGGACTATTGGTACCTTGTTACTCATATTGACTATTAGTACCTTGTTACTCATATGGACTATTGGTACCTTGTTACTCATATGGACTATTGGTACCTGGTTATTCATATGGACTATCGGTACCTAGTTACTCATATGGACACTTTGTACCTGGTTACTCATATGAGCTATTGGTACCTGGTTATTCATAATTATGGACCAATGGTACCTGGTTACTCATATGGACTATTGGTACCTGGTTACTCATATGGACTATTGGTACCTGGTTACTCATATGGGCTATTGGTACCTGGTTACTCATATGGACTATTGGTACCTGGTTACTCATATGGACTATTGGTACCTGGTTACTCATATGGAAATGGTACCTGGTTACTCATATGGCTATTGGTACCTGGTTACTCATATGGGCTAATGGTACCTGGTTACTCATATGGGCTATTGGTACCTGGTTACTCATATGGACTATTGGTACCTGGTTACTCATATGGGCTATTGGTACCTGGTTACTCATATGGACTATTGGTACCTGGTTACTCATATGGACTATTGGTACCTGGTTACTCATATGGTATGGTACCTGTTACTCATATGCTTACCTGGTTACTCATATGGGCTAATGGTACCTGTTACTCATATGACTATTGGTACCTGTTACTCATATGGGCTAATGGTACCTGGTTACTCATATGGACTATTGGTACCTCCACCAACATACCTTACTCATATGGGCTAAACCACAATGGACTATGGTACCTACATGGTACCTGGTTACTCATATGGACTATTGGTACCTAGTTATTCATATGGGCTAATGGTACCTGGTTACTCATATGGACTATTGGTACCTAGTTACTCATATGGACTATGGTACCACCAGACTATTGGTACCTGGTTACTCATGGACTATTGGTACCTGGTTACTCATATGGGCTATTGGTACCTGGTTACTCATATGGACTATTGGTACCTAGTTATTCATATGGGCTAATGGTACCTGGTTACTCATATGGTATTGGACTAGTTACAATGGACTATTGGTACCTTGTTACTCATATGACTAATGGTACCTTGTTACTCATATGACTATGGTACCTGTTACTCAATGACTATTGGTACCTGTTACTCATATGGCTAATGGTACCTGTTACTCATATGACTATTGGTACCTAGTTATTCATATGGGCTAATGGTACCTGGTTACTCATAACAACCACACAACCACCAACAACCTGTTACTCATAGACTATTGGTACCTGGTTACTCATATGGCTATGGTACCTGGTTACTCATAACACCACCATGGACTATTGGTACCTGGTTACTCATATGGACTAATGGTACCTGGTTACTCATATGGACTATTGGTACCTGGTTACTCATGGACTATTGGTACCTGGTTACTCATGGACTATTGGTACCTGGTTACTCATGGACTATTGGTACCTGGTTACTCATGGACTATTGGTACCTGGTTACTCATATGGACTATTGGTACCTGGTTACTCATATGGGCTATTGGTACCTGGTTACTCATATGGACTATTGGTACCTGGTTACTCATATGGGCTATTGGTACCTGGTTACTCATATGGACTAATGGTACCTGGTTACTCATATGGACTATTGGTACCTGGTTACTCATGGACTATTGGTACCTGGTTACTCAATGGACTATTGGTACCTGTTACTCATGGACTATTGGTACCTAGTTACTATGGGCTAATGGTACCTGGTTACTCATATGGGCTATTGGTACCTGGTTACTCATATGGACTAATGGTACCTGGTTACTCATATGGACTATTGGTACCTGGTTACTCATGGACTATTGGTACCTGGTTACTCATGGACTATTGGTACCTGGTTACTCATGGACTATTGGTACCTGGTTACTCATGGACTAATGGTACCTGGTTACTCATATTGACTATTGGTACCTGGTTACTCATATTGACAATTGGTACCTGGTTACTCATATGGACTATCGGTACCTAGTTACTCATATGGACTATTGGTACCTGGTTACTCATATGGACTATTGGTACCTGGTTACTCATATGGACTATTGGTACCTGGTTACTCATATTGACTATTGGTACCTGGTTACTCATGGACTAATGGTACCTGGTTACTCATATGGACTATTGGTACCTGGTTACTCATATGGACTATTGGTACCTGGTTACTCATGGACTATTGGTACCTGGTTACTCATGGACTAATGGTACCTGGTTACTCATATTGACTATTGGTACCTGGTTACTCATATTGACTATTGGTACCTGGTTACTCATATTGACAATTGGTACCTGGTTACTCATATGGACTATTGGTACCTGGTTACTCATATGGGCTAATGGTACCTGGTTACTCATATGGGCTAATGATACCTGGTTACTCATATTGACACTTGGTACCTGGTTACTCATATGGACTATTGGTACCTGGTTACTCATATGGACTATTGGTACCTGGTTACTCATATGGACTAATGGTACCTGGTTACTCATATGGGCTAATGGTACCTGGTTACTCATGGACTATTGGTATCTGGTTACTCATATTGACAATTGGTACCAGCTTACTCATATGGACTATTGGTACCTTGGTTACTCATATTGACAATTGGTACCTGCTTACTCATATGGACTAATGGTACCTGGTTACTCATATGGACTAATGGTACCTGGTTACTCATATGGGCTAATGGTACCTGGTTACTCATGGACTATTGGTACCTGGTTACTCATGGACTAATGGTACCTGGTTACTCATATTGACTATTGGTACCTGGTTACTCATATGGGCTATTGGTACCTGGTTACTCATATGGGCTAATGGTACCTGGTTACTCATATTGACAATTTGTACCTGGTTACTCATATTGACTATTGGTACCTGGTTACTCATGGACTATTGGTACCTGGTTACTCATATGGACTATTGGTACCTGGTTACTCATATGGACTATTGGTACCGGGTTACTCATATGGACTATTGGTACCTGGTTACTCATATGGACTATTGATACCTGTTTATTGATATGGACTATTGGTACCTGGTTACTCATATTGACAATTGGTACCTGGTTACTCATATTGACAATTGGTACCTGGTTACTCATATGGATTATTGGTACCTGCTTACTCATATGGACTATTGGTACCTGCTTACTCATATGGACTATTGGTACCTGGTTACTCATATTGACAATTGGTACCTGGTTACTCATATTGACAATTGGTACCTGGTTACTCATATTTACAATTGGTACCTGCTTACTCATATGGACTATTGGTACCTGGTTATTCATATGGACTATCGGTACCTAGTTACTCATATGGACACTTTGTACCTGGTTACTCATATGAGCTATTGGTACCTGGTTATTCATAATTATGGACTAATGGTACCTGGTTACTCATATGGGCTATTGGTACCTGGTTACTCATATGGACAATTGGTACCTGGTTACTCATATGGGCTATTGGTACCTGGTTACTCATATGGACAATTGGTACCTGGTTACTCATATGGACTATTGGTACATGGTTACTCATATGGGATAATGGTACCTGGTTACTCATATGGGCTATTGGTACCTGGTTACTGATATGGGCTAATGGTACCTGGTTACTGATATGGGATAATGGTACCTGGTTACTCATACGGGCTAATGGTACCTGGTTACTCATATGGACTATTGGTACCTGGTTACTCATATGGACTAATGGTACCTGGTTACTCATATGGGCTAATGGTACCTGGTTACTCATGGACTATTGGTATCTGGTTACTCATATTGACAATTGGTACCAGCTTACTCATATGGACTATTGGTACCTGGTTACTCATATTGACAATTAGTACCTGCTTACTCATATGGACTAATGGTACCTGGTTACTCATATAGACTAATGGTACCTGGTTACTCATATGGGCTAATGGTACCTGGTTACTCATGGACTATTGGTACCTGGTTACTCATCGACTAATGGTACCTGGTTACTCATATTGACTATTGGTACCTGGTTACTCATATGGGCTATTGGTACCTGGTTACTCATATGGGCTAATGGTACCTGGTTACTCATATTGACAATTTGTACCTGGTTACTCATATTGACTATTGGTACCTGGTTACTCATGGACTATTGGTACCTGGTTACTCATATGGACTATTGGTACCTGGTTACTCATATGGACTATTGGTACCGGGTTACTCATATGGACTATTGGTACCTGGTTACTCATATGGACTATTGGTACCTGGTTACTCATATGGACTATTGGTACCTGGTTACTCATATTGACAATTGGTACCTGGTTACTCATATGGACTATTGGTACCTGGTTACTCATATGGACTATTGATACCTGGTTATTGATATGGACTATTGGTACCTGGTTACTCATATTGACAATTGGTACCTGGTTACTCATATTGACAATTGGTACCTGGTTACTCATATGGACTATTGGTACCTGCTTACTCATATGGACTATTGGTACCTGCTTACTCATATGGACTATTGGTACCTGGTTACTCATATTGACAATTGGTACCTGGTTACTCATATTGACAATTGGTACCTGGTTACTCATATTTACAATTGGTACCTGCTTACTCATATGGACTATTGGTACCTGGTTATTCATATGGACTATCGGTACCTAGTTACTCATATGGACACTTTGTACCTGGTTACTGATATGAGCTATTGGTACCTGGTTATTCATAATTATGGACTAATGGTACCTGGTTACTCATATGGGCTATTGGTACCTGGTTACTCATATGGACAATTGGTACCTGGTTACTCATATGGGCTATTGGTACCTGGTTACTCATATGGACAATTGGTACCTGGTTACTCATATGGACTATTGGTACATGGTTACTCATATGGGATAATGGTACCTGTTACTCATATGGGCTATTGGTACCTGGTTACTGATATGGGCTAATGGTACCTGGTTACTGATATGGGATAATGGTACCTGGTTACTCATATGGGCTAATGGTACCTGGTTACTCATATGGACGATTGGTACCTGGCTTACTCATATGCGCTAATGGTACCTGGTTACTCATATGGACTATTGGTACCTGGTTACTCATATGGACGATTGGTACCTGGCTTACTCATATGGGCTATTGGTACCTGGTTACTCATATGGACTGTTAATACCTGGTTACTCATATGGGCTAATGGTACCTGGTTACTAATATGGACTAATGGTACCTAGTTACTCATATGGACTATTGGTACCTGGTTACTCATATGGACTATTGGTACCTAGTTATTCATATGGGCTAATGGTACCTGGTTACTCATATGGACTATTGGTACCTAGTTATTCATATGGACTAATGGTACCTTGTTACTCATATTGACTATTGGTACCTTGTTACTCATATTGACTATTGGTACATTGTTACTCATATGGGCTAATGGTACCTGGTTACTCATATGGACTATTGGTACCTAGTTATTCATATGGGCTAATGGTACCTGGTTACTCATATGGAATATTGGTACCTAGTTATTCATATGGACTATTGGTACCTTGTTACTCATATGGACTAATGGTACCTTGTTACTCATATTGACTATTGGTACCTTGTTACTCATATGGACTATTGGTACCTTGTTACTCATATGGACTAATGGTACCTTGTTACTCATATTGACTATTGGTACCTTGTTACTCATATGGGCTAATGGTACCTTGTTACTCATATTGACTATTGGTACCTTGTTACTCATATGGACTATTGGTACCTTGTTACTCATATTGACTATTGGTACCTTGTTACTCATATGGACTATTGGTACCTGGTTACTCATATGGGCTAATGGTACCTGGTTACTCATATGGGCTATTGGTACCTGGTTACTCATGGACTATTGGTACCTGGTTACTCATATGGGCTATTGGTACCTGGTTACTCATATGGACTATTTGTACCTGGTTACTCATGGACTATTGGTACCTGGTTACTCATGGACTATTGGTACCTGGTTACTCATGGACTATTGGTACCTGGTTACTCATGGACTATTGGTACCTGGTTACTCATGGACTATTGGTACCTGGTTACTCATATGGGCTATTGGTACCTGGTTACTCATATGGACTATTGGTACCTGGATACTCATATGGGCTATTGGTACCTGGTTACTCATATGGACTAATGGTACCTGGTTACTCATATGGACTATTGGTACCTGGTTACTCATGGACTATTGGTACCTGGTTACTCATATGGACTATTGGTACCTGGTTACTCATGGACTATGGTACCTGGTTACTATGGACTATTGGTACCTGGTTACTCATATGGACTATTGGTACCTGGTTACTCATATGGACTAATGGTACCTGGTTACTCATATGGACTATTGGTACCTGGTTACTCATGGACTATTGGTACCTGGTTACTCATGGACTATTGGTACCTGGTTACTCATGGACTATTGGTACCTGGTTACTCATGGACTAATGGTACCTGGTTACTCATATGGACTATTGGTACCTGGTTACTCATATGGACATTGGTACCTGGTTACTCATATGGACTATTGGTACCTAGTTACTCATATGGACTATTGGTACCTGGTTACTCATATGGACTATTGGTACCTGGTTACTCATATGGACTATTGGTACCTGGTTACTCATATTGACTATTGGTACCTGGTTACTCATGGACTAATGGTACCTGGTTACTCATATGGACTATTGGTACCTGGTTACTCATATGGACTATTGGTACCTGGTTACTCATGGACTATTGGTACCTGGTTACTCATGGACTAATGGTACCTGGTTACTCATATTGACTATTGGTACCTGGTTACTCATATTGACTATTGGTACCTGGTTACTCATATTGACAATTGGTACCTGGTTACTCATATGGACTATTGGTACCTGGTTACTCATATGGGCTAATGGTACCTGGTTACTCATATGGGCTAATGATACCTGGTTACTCATATTGACACTTGGTACCTGGTTACTCATATGGACTATTGGTACCTGGTTACTCATATGGACTATTGGTACCTGGTTACTCATATGGACTAATGGTACCTGGTTACTCATATGGGCTAATGGTACCTGGTTACTCATGGACTATTGGTATCTGGTTACTCATATTGACAATTGGTACCAGCTTACTCATATGGACTATTGGTACCTTGGTTACTCATATTGACAATTGGTACCTGCTTACTCATATGGACTAATGGTACCTGGTTACTCATATGGACTAATGGTACCTGGTTACTCATATGGGCTAATGGTACCTGGTTACTCATGGACTATTGGTACCTGGTTACTCATGGACTAATGGTACCTGGTTACTCATATTGACTATTGGTACCTGGTTACTCATATGGGCTATTGGTACCTGGTTACTCATATGGGCTAATGGTACCTGGTTACTCATATTGACAATTTGTACCTGGTTACTCATATTGACTATTGGTACCTGGTTACTCATGGACTATTGGTACCTGGTTACTCATATGGACTATTGGTACCTGGTTACTCATATGGACTATTGGTACCGGGTTACTCATATGGACTATTGGTACCTGGTTACTCATATGGACTATTGGTACCTGGTTACTCATATGGACTATTGGTACCTGGTTACTCATATTGACAATTGGTACCTGGTTACTCATATGGACTATTGGTACCTGGTTACTCATATGGACTATTGATACCTGTTTATTGATATGGACTATTGGTACCTGGTTACTCATATTGACAATTGGTACCTGGTTACTCATATTGACAATTGGTACCTGGTTACTCATATGGATTATGGTACCTCTTACTCTTGGACTATTGGTACCTGCTTACTCATATGGACTATTGGTACCTGCTTACTCATATGGACTATTGGTACCTGCTTACTCATATGGACTATTGGTACCTGGTTACTCATATTGACAATTGGTACCTGGTTACTCATATTGACAATTGGTACCTGGTTACTCATATTTACAATTGGTACCTGCTTACTCATATGGACTATTGGTACCTGGTTATTCATATGGACTATCGGTACCTAGTTACTCATATGGACACTTTGTACCTGGTTACTCATATGAGCTATTGGTACCTGGTTATTCATAATTATGGACTAATGGTACCTGGTTACTCATATGGGCTATTGGTACCTGGTTACTCATATGGACAATTGGTACCTGGTTACTCATATGGGCTATTGGTACCTGGTTACTCATATGGACAATTGGTACCTGGTTACTCATATGGACTATTGGTACATGGTTACTCATATGGGATAATGGTACCTGGTTACTCATATGGGCTATTGGTACCTGGTTACTGATATGGGCTAATGGTACCTGGTTACTGATATGGGATAATGGTACCTGGTTACTCATATGGGCTAATGGTACCTGGTTACTCATATGGACTAATGGTACCTGGTTACTCATATGGGCTAATGGTACCTGGTTACTCATGGACTATTGGTATCTGGTTACTCATATTGACAATTGGTACCAGCTTACTCATATGGACTATTGGTACCTGGTTACTCATATTGACAATTGGTACCTGCTTACTCATATGGACTAATGGTACCTGGTTACTCATATGGACTAATGGTACCTGTTTACTCATATGGGCTAATGGTACCTGGTTACTCATGGACTATTGGTACCTGGTTACTCATGGACTAATGGTACCTGGTTACTCATATTGACTATTGGTACCTGGTTACTCATATGGACTATTGGTACCTTTACTCATATGGGCTAATGGTACCTGGTTACTCATATTGACATTTGTACCTGGTTACTCATATTGACTATGGTACCTGGTTACTCATGGACTATTGGTACCTGGTTACTCATATTGACTATTGGTACCTGGTTACTCATATGGACTATTGGTACCTGGTTACTCATATTGACTATTGGTACCTGGTTACTCATATGGACTATTGGTACCTGGTTACTCATATGGACTATTGGTACCTGGTTACTCATTGACAATTGGTACCTGGTTACTCATATGGACTATTGGTACCTGGTTACTCATATGGACTAATGATACCTGGTTACTCATATGGACTATTGGTACCTGGTTACTCATATTGACAATTGGTACCTGGTTACTCATATTGACAATTGGTACCTTGTTACTCATATGGACTATTGGTACCTGCTTACTCATATGGACTATTGGTACCTGCTTACTCATATGGACTATTGGTACCTGGTTACTCATATTGACAATTGGTACCTGGTTACTCATATTGACAATTGGTACCTGGTTACTCATATTTACAATTGGTACCTGCTTACTCATATGGACTATTGGTACCTGGTTACTCATATGGACTATCGGTACCTAGTTACTCATATTGACTATTTGTACCTGGTTACTCATATGACTATTGGTACCTGGTTATTCATATGGACTAATGGTACCTGGTTACTCATATGGGCTATTGGTACCTGGTTACTCATATGGACAATTGGTACCTGGTTACTCATATGGGTATTGGTACCTGGTTACTCATATGGACAATTGGTACCTGGTTACTCATATGGACTATTGGTACATGGTTACTCATATGGATAATGGTACCTGTTACTCATATGGCTATGGTACCTGGTTACTCATATGGGCTAATGGTACCTGTTACTCATATGGGATAATGGTACCTGGTTACTCATATGGGCTATGGTACCTGGTTACTCATATGGACGATTGGTACCTGGTTACTCATATGGACTAATGGTACCTGGTTACTCATATGGACTATTGGTACCTGGTTACTCATATGGACGATTGGTACCTGGCTTACTCATATGGGCTATTGGTACCTGGTTACTCATATGGACTGTTAATACCTGGTTACTCATATGGGCTAATGGTACCTGGTTACTAATATGGACTAATGGTACCTAGTTACTCATATGGACTATTGGTACCTGGTTACTCATATGGACTATTGGTACCTAGTTATTCATATGGGCTAATGGTACCTGGTTACTCATATGGACTATTGGTACCTAGTTATTCATATGGACTAATGGTACCTTGTTACTCATATTGACTATTGGTACATTGTTACTCATATGGGCTAATGGTACCTGGTTACTCATATGGACTATTGGTACCTAGTTATTCATATGGGCTAATGGTGCCTGGTTACTCATATGGAATATTGGTACCTAGTTATTCATATGGACTATTGGTACCTTGTTACTCATATGGAATAATGGTACCTTGTTACTCATATTGACTATTGGTACCTTGTTACTCATATGGACTATTGGTACCTTGTTACTCATATGGACTAATGGTACCTTGTTACTCATATTGACTATTGGTACCTTGTTACTCATATGGGCTAATGGTACCTTGTTACTCATATTGACTATTGGTACCTTGTTACTCATATGGACTATTGGTACCTTGTTACTCATATTGACTATTGGTACCTTGTTACTCATATGGACTATTGGTACCTGGTTACTCATATGGGCTAATGGTACCTGGTTACTCATATGGGCTATTGGTACCTTGTTACTCATATTGACTATTGGTACCTTGTTACTCATATGGACTATTGGTACCTTGTTACTCATATGGACTATTGGTACCTGGTTATTCATATGGACTATCGGTACCTAGTTACTCATATGGACACTTTGTACCTGGTTACTCATATGAGCTATTGGTACCTGGTTATTCATAATTATGGACTAATGGTACCTGGTTACTCATATGGGCTATTGGTACCTGGTTACTCATATGGACAATTGGTACCTGGTTACTCATATGGACTATTGGTACATGGTTACTCATATGGGATAATGGTACCTGGTTACTCATATGGACGATTGGTACCTGGCTTACTCATATGGGCTAATGGTACCTGGTTACTCATATGGACTATTGGTACCTGGTTACTCATATGGACGATTGGTACCTGGCTTACTCATATGGGCTATTGGTACCTGGTTACTCATATGGACTGTTAATACCTGGTTACTCATATGGGCTAATGGTACCTGGTTACTCAAATGTACTATTGGTACCTAGTTATTCATATGGGCTAATGGTACCTGGTTACTCATATGGACTATTGGTACCTATTTATTCCTATGGGCTATTGGTACCTTGTTACTAATATGGACTAATGGTACCTAGTTACTCATATGGACTATTGGTACCTGGTTACTCATATGGACTATTGGTACCTAGTTATTCATATGGGCTAATGGTACCTGGTTACTCATATGGACTATTGGTACCTAGTTATTCATATGGACTATTGGTACCTTGTTACTCATGGACTAATGGTACCTTGTTACTCATATTGACTATTGGTACCTTGTTACTCCTATGGACTATTGGTACCTTGTTACTCATATGGACTAATGGTACCTTGTTACTCATATTGACTATTGGTACCTTGTTACTCATATGGGCTAATGGTACCTTGTTACTCATATTGACTATTGGTACATTGTTACTCATATGGACTATTGGTACCTTGTTACTCATATTGACTATTGGTACCTTGTTACTCATATGGACGATTGGTACCTGGCTTACTCATATGGGCTATTGGTACCTGGTTACTCATATGGACTGTTAATACCTGGTTACTCATATGGGCTAATGGTACCTGGTTACTCATATGGACTATTGGTACCTAGTTATTCATATGGGCTAATGGTACCTTGTTACTCATATGGACTATTGGTACCTATTTATTCATATGGGCTATTGGTACCTTGTTACTAATATGGACTAATGGTACCTAGTTACTCATATGGACTATTGGTACCTGGTTACTCATATGGACTATTGGTACCTAGTTATTCATATGGGCTAATGGTACCTGGTTACTCATATGGACTATTGGTACCTAGTTATTCATATGGACT